>LR990244.1:1200000-1672500 GCA_905147385.1 Limenitis camilla
AAATGTATAAGGGCCAGTTTTGCAAACTATCTAAATTTGTTTTAACAAAAACAAAGTGTTATATTAAACTAAAAGATGAAAACCTTATTTTGTAACCTAAATTGTTATTTGTTTTCTATTTATCTCCTGTAAACTTTTGAAATCTCACGTAAGACTTTATGCAGTGTAAGTCGTAGTTATTTTTTATTTACTTATCAATATGGGAAAACAATCATGTTTTAAATAAAAAATGCATCATACAAACCAATATATTATTTTTATATTTAAATACCTAAATTCAGTTCTTTATCAATCATGAAAAAGGTAAGAAAGTTCAGTATACATGTATGTATATTGTATTAAAATTAAACCACTGTAACTATACGAAAACAGATTTTACGTATTTCGATATTTTTCTCGACACTTTTCGAGTGCTAACACAAACTGTCATATGTCACAGTGATGCATCAATCAATCTACACTTAAGAAAGTAACCATTATTTCGAGAACTTGTACAATTTCATACTATGTTTAAGTGTAGATAAAGAAATAGTTATTCAAAAAAATCTAAGATGCAATGAACGACTATTACAGAGTCGCAGCATCATGGCTTGCAGCGACTCTCCCCCGGGACGACAATGTGCTGTCGACTTGTTCTTTGCGTTGCATCGTTATTACAATTGTATTGAAAGAAAACAACCGATGACCGTAATCAGACCCTAATAAACTATAGGAATACAGATATTACGTATTCCAATATTTTTCTTGAAACTTTTCGAGTATTTACACACAGTGTCACACGTCACAGTGATGCGTAAATCAAACTACACTTAAGGAACTAACCATTATTTCGAGGACTTGTTTACTTTTATAAGTCTAAGAATAGATTAAGATATTATTAAAAAAATGTAAGATGCAATGAACGACAATTACATAGTCGCAGCATCATGGCTTGCAGCGACTCTCCCCCGGGACGACAATGTGCTCTCGACTTGTTCTTTGCGTTGCATCGTTATTACAATTGTATTGAAAGAAAACAACCGATGACCGTACCGTATACAAATATAGATATTACGTATTCCAATATTTTTCTTGAAACTTTTCGAGTATTTACACACAGTGTCACACGTCACAGTGATGCGTAAATCAAACTACACTTATGGAACTAACCATTATTTTGAGGACTTGTTTACTTTTATAAGTCTAAGAATAGATTAAGAAATTATTATCAAAAAATGTAAGATGCAATGAACGACTATTACAGAGTCGCAGCATCATGGCTTGCAGCGACTCTCCCTCGGGACGACAATGTGCTGTCGACTTGTTCTTTGCGTTGCATTGTTATTACAATTGTATTGAAAGAAAACAACCGATGACCGTACCGTATACAAATATAGATATTACGTATTCCAATATTTTTCTTGAAACTTTTCGAGTATTTACACACAGTGTCACACGTCACAGTGATGCGTAAATCAAACTACACTTAAGGAACTAACCATTATTTCGAGGACTTGTTTACTTTCATAAGTCTAAGAATAAATTAAGAAATTATTATCAAAAAAATGTAAGATGCAATGAATGATAATTAAAGTCGCTATGGCTTGCAGCGGGTGTCCCCCGAGGCACAGAATCTTGATAAAATCAAATTGGAATTATTCGGAACGAAACCACCATAGCATCTTGAAGTCAACAATGGGCTGTCGACTTGTTCTTTGCGTTGCACCGTTATTAAAATCTCGTGAAACAATCGACTCGAAAGCGCACTTCCGTTTGCTGTGTACAGACTTGGCGCTCTTCACGAGAAATCATTAGAAAGTAACTGATACTTGTTATATTTTTACTAAGAATGTACTGAGGTCTTGCTTTAAGATTGTATTATTTGTATTAAGCCTCTAACTTTACTTATCATTGCATGTACATGATAAAGGTTAGAGAACACAAGTCATAATTAATATTTAAGCTATGTGCATTAATCAGAATAGGAGGAAGGTAATATAAGTGTTGCCAGAGTTTTGCATTTTTAATTGCAGATACTAAAGTAAATAAAAATGTTATATTGGTGTTAATAGAAAGCATTTATAAAACTGTATATATGCTTTCTATTAACACAGAAAAATTTGTAAGAAAAAAATATTTTGATGACAACTTATGGCGAAAGATTTATTTGACCACCTTCACTACACGTCAGTCGGTAGTTTCCGAGATTGTTTCTTATTTTGTTTAGATATGCGGTCCATGGCATATATATCTTTATATTTTTGTTGGTAACACCTTAAACAAGTAGTTGTAGTGTGAACGTGCATTCAATGCATGGAATATTAATACCAGGGCCACACCGATGGAGGCTCCGAACGAATCATTAAAGGATAATTATAACGCTACTTCACAGGAAACTGGAGGGTTCCCACTCGGAAATCTGATTCTTTTTGTTTTTTACGACGGAAGTCGAAAATTTTCGAAGCAGGAGTCACAATCGCAAAGTTGCCTTCAAGTTCGTCGAAGTTTCGCGGGATATGTGATTATTTATGAGAAAATAATGCTGGTTATTATGTGCTTCAATTTATCGTTGTAACAACTACTCGTACTTTGCTGTTATTGTACTTTTTTAATTTTGAGGGGATGTGTTCAGAATATTATATTGTTCAGAATATTCGCAGAACTTAAGGGTGAATACACGCTAGGAGTATCCTGGTTTGCTGTAAAAAATTTAAAGGTATATTCACATTAATGCAATTGACGTAGCTATTCCTCAGATGTTAAGTTCAAATCATTCTTGCTTCGCTGAGATATCAGGCTTATATTATTTTGCTACTATTAACATTCCAAATATGATGGGTTACTGCCTGAGTTGAGCACCTCGTTAAATACACTTCAGTTTAATCTATTCAATTATTTTCATACTTATCTAAATATACATGAGACTCAGGCGGGGTTGGAGCGACTGTCCCTGAAGGAGACAGTCCAACAAACTACCTTTAAAGGAAGTAGCTCGCTAAACTATCCGGAGTGTTCCTCTTCTCTGCAATAGGGACGAGGCCACGGGATAAGAAAAGCGCTTCGCAACCCCGTCAGCAGCCGTGGACCGAGGTGACAAGTCCCCCCCTATCTCTCCGCATAGTGTCGCTCCAAGCACACGGGAAGTGTGCACCAGCAGGAGACCTCTAAATAAACAGCAGAATCCCACGTCCCCCGCCCATAGATCAACTGGCTCAGGGGTACGCGTTCTCTACACTCCACTTTATCCTTTAAAAGAATATCCAGTGATGGCAATAACGAGAATTTATTAAAATCCACCTCATTTCTAGAGTTGGGTAGTTCGAGTATTTTCGTATTTAGTATCCGATGGTTATATAATTAACATTAATTACCTCCAGTAGCAGTTGTAACAATAGTTTTATTTGCACTTCTCGACCAGTGGGGCTACAACAAAGAGTTCACTTAATATTACTTTCTATACAATTGTAAGTTTAAATTGTTACAGTGAGCAACATAGTTAACGTTATTTCGATATTTTACATCGCTACCCTGAGGTGGAAATTATTTTGTTTAAACAAAGTAGGTCCACCTGTTGATCAATATGGATCTTAACACTTATATTGAAATGCGAGATTGTAAGGAAATTAAATAATATCTTAAAGAAAGTTAAAAACTCAAAAGCAGATAGATACTTCTAATATCTGTTGTAATGTTTAGATTTAGACGCAACAAACGAGTGGGCCACTTGTTGCTAAGTATGGATGGATATCGACAATATAGAGGAATTATATATTGTCAAAATGAAAAAAAAGGAATTTTATGTAGGTAAATTCTACTTATATAATTTTTAGTAATTTTACTGATATGACTAAATGAATTATCAATTGCTATTGCAACATTATACCAATCTAAATGGGTAATCCATTGCAGTGATTACCGTGATCATTACTTTTTTAGTTTAACCATCACATAATCCGACCGCCAAGTCTTTGACGCATTCTGGTCGCGCCGCATGTGGGCCAGATCTACCTCCTCGCACACCCATCCCATTAATGCTGCGGTTCCAGTGAACACTGGGCTCAGGGTCCACACAAACCGCAGCCTTAAACAAGACTCTAGTTTTGCCGATGGCTATGGGCGACGGTGCCAATTTCCATCAGATGGACCGTCTGCTCGTTAGTCCCTAATCTATCATAAAAAAATCAAGATTTTGTATTTAAATGAAAAGTATCGGCATCCTGAGTGGAGCACAGTACTCGATCCTGGTTGTTAAATAGTTCCACAATAGATGTGCCGTTGGCCGGTGGCCGCACTCATTAATCATGTATCAGTACAGTTTCGGACCGTCTTTTGTGTGATCTCCAGTGTTTGCTCTCCGTTACAAATGCTTATTTTATATTCGTCTTTCATACACTATGTGCTTATTGCATACTTAATTACTATTCCTTGGTACCTTTCTTTATTTGCATGTGTTGTTTGTTTAGTTTCAGGTTGGAAATTGAAATTCTCAAATATTGAAAGGGGTTTTGGGTTATTGTTAACCTTTTCACTAATTACAATGTTTATTACCATTTTAAAGTTCCTATACTTTCGTTTTATTTATGTAGTTTAACTAGAAGGGTTGCTAGTGCTGTATAACCATTTAAGGTGTATGGCAATTTTCTATTTTTCAGTTATACCGTGCCCAACTTGAGAAACACATTGACAAAAACTAAGTCATTGTATTTTTTTTAAATCATATAAAAAAAATTATACGGAGAAATAAGCTTAAAGATAAAGAAACTATTTACTTCTGCCACTTAAATTTATCTCCAATAATTTAAACACAATTAGTAAGAGTTGGTCTAGCTCGAAACAGGATGCTATTTAAAATTCCTAGATTTGTTGTTGTAGATGCAAATTGCTAATTGATCACTTGTAATTAAACCTAAATAAGTTAAAAAGTTAAAAATATGCATAACTATCCGTATTGTAATGTAAATGATAAAATGATCCAAGCATAAACCCCATATTTATTAATTTACAAATTATCCATAGTTTGTAATACCTATGGTATCTAATACATCCAGCCAAACAGAGCAATTTACTAAAAACGTTTTAACCATAATCAGTCTTTATTTAAGTATAATTGGAGTTTATAATAGCTTGTCCTTTCGCGTAATGTAAGGGTCACTTCGTCACCATGCCTAACCGAGAACATTGTTTGTACAAAAGCAAAACTCTGACCTTTCTCGCGTAAAATTACTATCACCTCCACCTAAGGTAAATATGTCGACAAGAAATTCGCTTTGAACCCTTTCGGCCCTTTGTTGTCCAACTAAAACTATTCTCAGTTAATCCCTGGATAAACAGTACTTGTTAATAAATTAACGTGTTATTAATATATGGTACTGTGACCGTATGGTTGGCAGGTGTCCCTTAGGGCGTTATGTTCTATTTCATATTCAACAAAGGAGAAGGCAAGAAACGGTTTCGGTTCAGCGGTAAATATTGTACAGGCTGCTTTTTGTGATGTTAATAAATGAGTAACTTGTGAATGACCGACGTGTGCCTTTGAGTTTTATGTTAATATTGTGTTGGAAATTCTCTTAGTTGATATTACTAATGTATTACGTATCGCGAAATGAGAACATTAGTATACTAGTGCTTAGTTTCCATAATGATGGCCATGAGGAATATTAGCCTTGACATTTATAAGAGCAAAAATCTACAACCATGGAACATTCAAGTTCATGGAAAAAAGACGGAGATGCTATGGACTGCATTATAATCGTCATATTAAGCCAAGTTTCTGATTTATATGTCGGCGCGTAAGCTTGGGTCAATTTAACCTTAGGGTTAAACAGAGAACCTGGACAAATTTTTCAGAACCGAGTGTTTCTATTGAATAACGGACGTCTTTAAGCCTACACCTTGGTCACAAGTCCAAGACACTGTTTATGTTCCTATCGTAATTGTAAGAGATCATAATGTTTTATTATTTACCGGTTCAGTAGAAGTATCTACGTTGCGTTTACCCAATACTCCATTCGATATGGAAGATATTAAGGGCTCTTAGTGTTTTCAATATACCTCTCCTTTTGATTTTTTTTCCGAGTTATATCTATACTCTATACTATTATATAAAGAGGAAAGATTTGATTGTTTGTATGTTTGTTTGTTGCGAATAGGCTCGTAAAGTACTGAACCGATTTTGAAAATTCTTTCACCGATAGAAAGCTACATCCTTTCCGGGTAACATAGGCTATGTGGTGTTGCCATTAATATTTTAATTAAAAAGATATGGCCATTTAAGTGCAATAACCTGGTCATTTTGTAAATTGAAGGGTTTCTCAGGAACTACTAATCCGATTTTAAAAATTCTTTCACTGATAGAAAACTACACTATTCGTGAGTGACAAATGTGATTTAGTGTTGCCATATACATTTTTTAATTAATAGAATATGGCACTTTTGTTGTTACTAATCCGATTTTAAAAATTCTTTCGCTTATAGAAAACTACACAATTAGAGAGTGACAATTTAAGGACATCAATTATAATATTGCTTTAAATACCCGGAGCGAAGCGAGGGCAGCCAACTAGTAACTAATAAACATGCAAAATGTTCTAACTATAGTCTAATGGTGTACACAAACCTGAACATTGTACGACACAAATTGCGAGCATCAACCTATCGCTTCTAAGCCAACAGGATTAGGTTATGCATCGCAGGAATGCTTTGGGATAGGTAAATATCGGATCTACCTGGTATTTTCAAGCTATATCACTTGCTTTGTTAAATTAGTATCAAAATACATCAATGAAATTTTCAGGAGTACTAAAAAACTGATGAAGATGATCATTAATATCATATTGTTGATGGGATCAATCAATGCGGCCTCTCATAAACTGTTGCCATGTTTTTAGACTATTTTTATTCTGTAAAGAAAGTTGTTAAAGAAACATTATGGCGAACAGTCTACCATAAAGGGGTATATGATTGTAATATCTGATAGCATCTAGGTTACTCTCTACCCACATGTACTTATACAAATTTAATCATTTGATGAGAAAGAAATGTGAAAAAGAAGTGTTTACTGGTAGTAGTAGCCTTTTAATCCTGCACTGGGTCGTAAGCCCCAGACGTTGCTCGACTTCAGTCTGGATTGTGTATTATTTTAGTCTTTTCAGTGTAATTGTGCAGCTAAAGTTAACGTGTAGCTTTTAGGACTAGGTTTGACTTGTATTTATGTTGTGTATCGCTTTCTCTGTCCCTATATCATTATGTATGCTTAAATCTTTAAAACTACGCAACGGATTTTGATGCAGTTTTTTAAATAGATAGAGTGATTCAAGAGGAAGGTTTATATGTATAATACATATATAATATAGTAGAGAAACACTGATAATTGTAGAGGTTTGTCGTAAATAAACACATTTTTTTGCGCTTACATTGCAAACGCTGGCTGAACCCTTCGAGATCAAAATAATGTACTACAGTATTGTACAACTTAAAAAAGTCCGCGATGGTATATGCCTACCTCTTAGGGATAACCCACAATAACCATATATTATCCTTTACTTTTTACAAAAAATATTGGTTTATTTACGAAGCGATTTTAAACAATACAGCATTAATCCTTATCCAATTAGGTACCTTAAATACATTGTACATTTAATATACATCAATATGGCACTTTACAGCATGAAATTTAAACGAATATTTTTGAAAATATTATAGATTCAAAATGCAGGGACATAGCGGTTACGGCTAAATACACGTGTTAAATTACACCCGGGCGAAGCCGGACGGTTCCACTTGTCTGGTATATAAATAAAATTTAAAAAAAAATCTGACGGTGTAAATGAAGAAAGATTGCAATGGCGTGGATTGCTTACGAAGTGGCATGGTCGATTTGTGTCCAAAAACTTGAAACCGAATTAAAAAATTAAATCGACCACAAGTAAGGCAAAATGAATGCACAATTAGTGAAACATTAACCAACGCTAATATATTTAATAAGAAATGTGTACTGTAGCTAAGTTAATAAATAGAAAAAGTCGGTCAGGGAGGCGAGGGTGGGTAGTGGGTACTGGGTAAGTGAGTGCTTTACGTCATATCCGAAATCCCGGTAAAGTGAGTCCGGTAAAGCCGTTCGATGGCGGGCTCGTTGCGATCTCAGTAATAGCAATAGCTTTGTATTAAAGCCGCTTGGAAGACATCTTGGGGCTTGGTGCAAGGTTCCAGTAGAACGGGAGAGTTGTTAGATAAATAAATCGATATTATCAATAGTTTTCTAAAGTCACTTTTTAAATGAGTGGCTAAATGTAGTGTTTAAAATTAAAAGTACAGGTTAACATATTTTGTTTAGATTAACTCAAATTATTTTAGCAACACTTTTGATTCCATTGGATGTGTGGTTATGCAAAGTGACTTGTAAACTTGCATCTGGGTCACGAGCCCCAGGTACTAGTCAACCTTCTGTTTAAAATATATGTTTATGTGTACGTACCATTCTAAACAATTATTATAGGATTTTTAAAAGTTTTTTTTTCTATAAAAACCTAAATCAAAATGACAAACTGGTAAGGAAATTAAGGAAAACTATCATATCTGTAATCTTCTTCTATAATTTTCTATTCTTCTTTTGTTTATGCCAAAAAAACCTAAAAAAGCGAATAGTGATTAGCAATGGTCGATTAAAATCGCTTCCGCTTGTAACACGGCAAGCAGCGCTATATCGGCGTGGCTTAGCGCTTTTTCATCAATCCTGCTTTATTACGGCGGATTCGCCTTTGTCTACGTCCGGATGCCGGTCATTTAGCCTGACCGTGCTATTACCGCCATACGATTCCATTCGTATCTGTCGCGAGGATCCGTCTTCGACGTCATCGCCTCCATCGCGTAACCTCCTCGCTGTTAGGGTTCTCTCTGAACACTACTCAAAGGTCCCCAAGCTAAAATGATCGTGTCAAGTTGTTCGCTTGTGGACCCCTTTCTCGTATATCATATTACCAATTCATTTTATCATTAGATGATTCTGCAATGGCTACAAGAGTTATAGGATACTAGTCGACCCGCGGGACTTCGTCCGCGTCCCTTTTTTTCGCAATAAAAGGTAGCCTATGTCCTTTCTCAGGGTTTAAAGATTGTCTTTGCCAAATTTCATCAAAATCGGTTGAGAGGTTTAAGCGGGAACGCGTAACAGACAGACAGAGTTACTTTCGCATTTATAATATTAGTAGGGATTAAATCTTACGGATCTAGCAACTAGTATAATTTTGAAGTTCACTTCATCATCATCATCATCGGGGAAAAAGATGAATCTTCTTTTTGTTCCGAAAATAGACTCAATGAAGAGTGAAATTAGGGATGAATGTTTTGTAGACCAAGATTTTCTCTCAATCTTCTCTCAAGTAAGGAACAATAAAAAAAATCTTAATATGAGCACTTCAGATTTGAAGATATTGCAATGGTATCAATAAAGTGATGTACGGAACTTTCAATGCTCATGCCTGAGTAACGCTTATCCAGTTTTTTTCCATCTTTTTAAGCCACTTGACGTATAACCGTCCATTCTCCGTTTGTTTTCTCTTTGGCAATTTTTAAAGGGATTACACGCCACAACTAGATCACGTCGCCGCCCTGTATTTATGAGGTAATATTTTACAGAATATCGAGTAAAGTAGCCTTTAATCTACTAATATAATAGGGGTTGTAAGATTCGTTCAATTGTCCGGTTTTCTTATTGCGGGGGCCTCAGCTTTTAATGCCCGTCTTAAGATCATTGTACGAATGTGGCCCGCACCCGCAATACGTTCAGCTGTGATTCTCTCAGAATGGTTAATGCTTATAGAGGATTATTACTCATATTTATTGGCTATTATTGCTTTATATCAAATGCTGTTTGATGCGCAATATTTTGGGGTAAAATACATTAGAAATTCGACGTTTTTAGGTAACTAAATTAGTTATTTTGGCCACAGATCGACGTGATTTTAGTGAGATTGATGTAGGTCAAACGAAGTTGTTAAGAATCTTAAGTAGCTATTTAGGGTCAGTACACAGTTAATGACTTTCATTGGATTCGACTTAGATGTTTTTGTTTGGCTGGCGCTAAAGTGGATGTTTATACGTATTTCTATAGTAATAGGT
The DNA here is from genome assembly GCA_905147385.1 of Limenitis camilla. Taxonomy (NCBI): domain Eukaryota; kingdom Metazoa; phylum Arthropoda; class Insecta; order Lepidoptera; family Nymphalidae; genus Limenitis; species Limenitis camilla. Next base: position 1,210,096 of record LR990244.1, read on the forward strand.
ATCATTCCTTACACTTAATACTAAAAATGAGCAGAATGAAGTAAACGCTATAAGATCCATAGCGCTCCCGATACGATCCTGGCAGAGCTCCCAATGTAATGGGATTAAATCATGCGACATTAGCGTCGTCGTCCGCCACGCCACCATAAATAATCCGCCTTTTATTAAACTCGAGATAAATGATTATAGACTACGTCCAGTCCCCTTGTTTGTGCTCGTGTGCGTTCGCGTCTTAGATATTCTATTGTAATTTTTAATTAACTACCCCCCTCTTTTTGTGTTGAATCAGAATTATTTCAGTTTTTGTCATTCTACATTTGCTTTTCATTTATGTCATTACTAGTCGGAGCGCTCTAGTTTTGCTGGGATTAAACATTTTTAAATAATCATAAATTTGTTTCTAAATTTTAACTTGGACCTAATTTTGCGTGGCTCAATTTTCATTTTAATTGCAAAGCAATTTCTGGGACTTGTGACTTAGAGAACCAAGTTTACGGAGTTCCTTTACGTGTTGACAAGGCTCACTGCTCACTACTCGACCTCGCTACCTAACACCTAAGTAACAATAAAGTTACTGACCCTTGTGATCATCATCTAGATAGACCTTATCCGATAGTTACACTTTATAATATATTCATTAAAAAAAAATAGCCAACCATAGGCTACCACAGTGTTGCTAACACAACTTCTCTCTTACTAAATTATATTTTTTTATGACATTCAGATAATTAATATGATGATTATTATTATTTATGTGATCCACGTAAACATTGCGTTTATTGAAAAACAAAAATGATCGAAACATCACACCCATAACTAATGCTATTATGATATTAGACATTCGTTTCTCGTACAAACAGCGGTTCCCAAAGATTATTTAGCTATTGTAATTATTGGCTAAATATGTTAAGATAAAAAATTGATACTAAGAGGTTAGATAAAACATAGGAAATAATATAATTATTCTTAAAGTGATAATTTTCACAATATTGACGGCTATGGACGCCACCGTTCGCAAAGTTAAACTAAAATTTCAATGCTTCACTGACGTAGATCTGACTAGTTCTGACGGATAACATTACTATTTGTTAACTTAAAAATGCTACATGTGAAATATTACAGACCTACCCTTATATATGACATGGGATTAATGTCACCCATTACTGTACAGCAACACATGCAAGCCGGACAGCGCCTTGGACTTGCGACCAAGGTGTAACACTCCCCTTCGCTGCCTGAACACTAACTACACTAGACAATAAAGCTAACTTACGTGGACCTCAAGAAGGGTGACCTTAACCACGACACTATAACACTAACTTCCATGTACACTGCGCGACAACACCAGAGAGACAGATTAATCTATCGCACTAATCGTTATATATTGTCTACGCGCAGGTATTCTTGATATAATGTAAAAGGGACTACCCGCGAACACTATTTATAAACGGTGTTGCTAAAAGTATCTATTATTATTTATTATTATATAACTTCCAAAAACTATAATAAAGTTTGAGAAACACCGTCCATTGTGCCCTGTCAACTGAGTGATACCAAAAAACATATTTGATTAGTGACCACTGGCCGCTAGGGGCGTGGATTCCATTGGCTACTATTACGATCATATAAATAAAATACTGGATGCGACATTATGTCATAAACACATGGAAGTAATAACTATTACATTACCCTTTAGTGAAACTCTAATTACCTCTCTAGTCACCAAGTATCGATACTAACACGACATCGATTTAGAAGAATCGATATTAACTTGTATAAATCGATTTTATTGTATAATTCAAAACTAAATATGAAAATAACAGTCAATATAGACTAAACAAATATTCATAACTAGCTCTTATCCGCAACTTCGTTTGCAATATTGAGGTAGGTATATTAGCCTACAGTAGATCGTCTGTACACATATTTAATGATTTTATGAAGTTATCATACTAACTTTGCACCCCCCTTTTATCCTTTTAAGGGACGATTTTCGAACAAATATTTTACACGTTTTTCATGACTTTCAAAGAAGAACCTTTGTACTGAATTTAATTTGAATATTTTCAAAACGGCAAAGTTTCATACTAACTTTGCACCCCCATTTTACCTCCTTAGAGAGTGAATTTTAAAAAATCCTTTCTTAGTGCTCCCCTACGTTATAAAAGGAACCCCTGTGCAAAATTTCAAGTTTCTAACCCTTATAATATAGGCCTTGCTTTGATATGTCAGTCAGTCAGCTTCTCACAAATCATAGATAAAATATATGTCGAGGATTTTAAATGATGTGAAAGGAAATGGAATGAGGAAGATGGGGAATATTGGGGAACACTTAAAGGGGGTGATGGTATTGAATGGAACATTGGGTAAACGCAACGTAGATACTCCTATAGACTTGTGACCAAGGTGTAGGCTTAAGGAATTCCTTTAAGTGATCACGACACTCGCCTCCACTGCTCAGGCTCTCTGTTTAAACCTAAGGTTAAACGCACATAAACCTAAGACGAGGCAATTACATTGTGAGGTACTCACGTGACCTTGATCAGACAGCACTCCTAGCACTAACACAACACTGCACAACACTCACTATTCAGACACTACTTCACTTCTTGGGAGACCGCGCACGACTAAGACTTCAGTCAGACTGTCGATGGCATATAAAGGGTCGAGGGTCGAGACTGTCAAAACAACGGAAGTGACTTCTACCCTACTCCAACGCCATAGGCAGCGATGATGATTCGATTTAATCGATTACCTTTTACTATTCTCCGACATATATATATAGTTACGTACTTTTAAAAGCTTGATACTCTATTCTTTCGATACTTGATATCGATAGAAAGGTATCGAGAAATACCGTTTCATCTGTACTCGGTGTAAGCAATGTGAGTGTGTTGCCATAGTTACAAGATTGTTATAATTGTCAATATATTAATATTGTGAAGTAGCTCTCAGGCTAACAACGAGCTATTATATGATAGTCTTCAAACGGGTGACCAGATCTTCACAATACATAGCTAAGAACCATCTCGATTAAATTACCTTTCAAACAAATAAAACTTCATCAGAATCGGTCTACTATCTTGGGCGCTACGATACCACAGACGTACAAATACACACGTTAAACTTTACAATTATACGGTATTATTTAAATATTTATATCAAGACATATACAACAAATGGCATATCTAGTTCTATTATACGAGTGTCGCCCTCTCACATTAAAGCCGATATTCCCACGGGGTAACGTTCGGGGAAATGTTTTTAAATAATCGTATAGTGGCTCTGCGACGTATCTGATACGTGATCATATTTGTCACTGTTATTGTGTAATTGGCTTTCATTTTCACGTGTTTTCATTAATAATATCCCTTATATATATAACTATTATTTGCTTTAATTTTTTAGTATAGTTAGCAACACCGTTGATAAATCTATATTCGGGGGTAGTACTTTTATGTTATTCTAAGACTGTATATAACCACTGTTTCTGTTGGATTTTAGCCAGTTGTCAAACGGAGCTCGCTTGGTGAAGATTATGGCTGTCAATATGCGATATCGGTCCCATGTAGATGACAGTATAGAAATGAATGTCTTACTTGGGAGGTTCGAGTTTGATCCTCCACACAGGCACACACCGACGACTTGCAGGAGTTATGTGTGTTAAGCAATTAAATATCACTTGCTTTAACGGTGAAGGAAAACATCGTGAGGAAACCTGCACTCCTGAGGGTTCCATAAAGTTCTCTGTCGGTGTGTGTAGTCTGCCAACTCACACTGGGCTAGCGTGGTTGACTATGGCTTAACCCCCACCTCATTCTAAGAAGAACTAGCTCAGCAGTGGACCGTAAAACAAAGTCCCACACCACGTCTGTCGGTTTATCTTCACCTGCTGTCCCTATGTAAGCTTAGAACTTTAATACTACCCAACGGAATTTGATGCGGTTTTTTTTAATAGATAGAGTGATTCAAGAGGAAGGTTTATAGGTTCAATACATGCATATTATAGTAAAGAAAGAAACCGTGCGAAGCCGGACGAGGATCGCTAGTTAGCGATTAACTCCAAAACATGCACGGAACATCCGGTTATGCAGTTTTTAGCAATGTGTGATTCATGAGGGTATAAATATATAATTTTTCAAATTTTATGTAAAATATTGTTGCAGTTGGGTAAACTGGTCATGAGCTATGTCGATGTGTGGAAAAGAACATATCCACACATATCCGAAAACAAATTTAAGTTTGTTTCTCAATTCAGTGTTTTTTCATTGAATTTTATCTTTAAATATTCATTTGCAAATAAAAAAATGGGTTCCGTTTGCTATTTGTCTTTGTTGTTGATTGAATATATTCCTATTAAGCGTTAGTCGTTATAAAAGGTATTTAATTTTGAAATAAACTGTAAGTGCATTATAATCAATTATCGCTAAAAACTATGATGTTTCCAAATTACGTCCCATAGGAATCATAACGATCTATCAAGCTAATGGCTATAAGCGTGTAAAACAAATAAACTATGGAAATTACTGCCTTTGTATTCTTTGGGCGAATATAATTTAAGTATTTTATTTTTAAACTGTTGTTTATATGTGAAATATATGTTTAATTTATGTGAAAAGTAATGGATGATAATGAACTAATATTACATCGTGTTGGTTGCATTTTACGTGTAGGTTTTGGGTGAGTCTTGTTACATGTGGTCATGGAAAAATGTTTCTTTGCATGTTTATCCTCTGTAAGTAATGAGTTAAATGAGCGTTTATTTGATTCGTAGGTAGTGAAATAATTTATTAATAAAATAAATGGGCTGAATGATGGCTTCGTTGACCGAACACTAACTACAGTAGATAATAAAGTAAACTTATGTGAACTTCGAGAAAGGTGACCTTAACCACGACACTATAACACTAACTTCCATGTACACCTCGCGACCACACCAGAGAGACTAACTCTAGTGTATGTCACTAAAGGTTATATATTGTCTACACATGGGTATACGTGAAATAATATAGAAGGAAATAATTATTTATAAACGGTGTTGCTAACTATACCCTTACAAAATCTTTGTACTATGAAACTGGACACATCTTTGATCACCTGCTACGTCATGATACACGTAGCCGCAGCGTAGCCACTTCGTAGAGCTACGAATGAGTGCTACGGATTATCGTAGCAGAAACCACGAAATAGTATCTTTCTGACTGACTCATTAAATTAGATAGATTTACACTTTAAGGGTTACAGAATTACTAGTTTATTTATCCTTATTTTCGTAGCAACGGATCTACGAGTTTTTGTGAAGTTAATAATTTCAAGCCATAAAAACAATTTAAAACAAATATTTTAACCATATAAAGAATTAATATTATTAAAAAAAATTGTGATGTGTTTAAAAAATACCCTCACCAGCTCAACAATTTGAAAAATAGTTTGGTAAATTAAATATTGACTATCATAATGCAGTGTTTACATGAGTCCTTGATATTGTTACTATGAGGATGAGCGGTGTAGGCTAGAGTCTATGCGTTTTGTATTTAATTACAAAACCCCCTATTTCCGCTATCGGCTACTTTATTACATAGTAAACCAAAATAGCGTATATTACTAATTACTATCATCTATACCGCGGTCACGCCTACAAAAAACGTCAAACGACGATATTAATTGACATCGTAATTTGTGGCTTAATGAAATTGCCCGATACTAGGGTTGGTATCAGTTAGCCTTTTAATGACTTCATCATTTGGTATATCACTAACGCAAGGAAACTATGCCTATTCACGATGACGTCACGTGGAGCGTCAATATTAACATGTCATCTAGATGGAAGCCGAGCAGTGCAGGCCTAGCACCACGCCACCAAACAACACTACACTTATTAGTCTCAATACTTTAATACGTACTGCACGATATCACTTGACAGACTCAATCCTATCGGAATTCCTTTCAAAGTATAGAATCACCGAATCGGAGTATATATAGTTCCAGTTAATCATTTTTTAGGGTTCAGTACCCTATGGGTAAAAACAGGAGCCTATTACTAAGACCCTTCTGTCCGTCCGTCCATCTATCCGTCACAAAGCTGTATATCATGAACCGTGATAGCTACACAGTTGAAATTTTCACAAATAATGTATTTTTGTTGCCCCTATAACAATAAATACTAAAAACAGAATAAAACAAATAGTTAAGGGGGGCTCCCATATAACACACTTGGCCGGTTTTGACTTAACCAAGAGCTACAAAAACGTATACCAGTAGGAACTGAGTAAGAATAATTATAGTAAATATAAAGCAAAGCATAAAGTTCTATTTTTTCTAGTTTTATATTAATAGTAAATTAATTATATTCGTCTGCAATGAAGCTCAGTCCTTTTACCCCATGTATGGCGTCCCGGCTTAAGTTGATATTTCTCGTTTTACCAGTTTAATGAGGCTGTTTTGTGTCAGCCAAATGAAAATTTGACATTCATTTTTAATGATCATTTCATGGAAAGAATGTCTTCAACGTAATTACGATCAAAAACGAAATGATTTTCTGTTGTATGTCAGAGTTTTTACCCCACGCCCTCGAGCGGAGTGGCTACAGGATTTAATTTGATAAAAGTGGTTAACAAAATTGTTAATCGCTTATGCAATTTACTTACTGGGAGTCGGGGATGGAGGTTGTTAGAGAACAAACAGAATGCAAACCCGATTTGCTATCTAATTTATGAGCTAGAGGTCGTATCGTCAATCAAAGAGGAATACAGGAAGTTCGGTAATAAGGCCCGAAGACAGCGAAGGAGCTATTAATTTTTAAGCAACACCTCTCCCGGCAATAACAATTATGATTCAGAATCACGCACCCGTCATTACACCTCCACCGTACACCGAGCGCTTTATCTGGAGACGCAGCTCCAAGGCCCCAACCCTTTAATGTCTAATCGTGAATTATACGCCGTAATAAAATTCTTTAATCAAAGAAAACAACCGAGCACCCATTAAAGCGTGCACACGTCGCCACCTCGCGTCGTTACAGCGAATATTTACATACATGTGTCATTACACCCCCACTCGCCCCCATAATTAAGGGTATAAGGGAATCTTAGCGTCTTATTACGCGAACGTAACGGTATCCTTTTAGAAAATTGTAACAACAGTGTCGTTAACGGCTCCCCCGTCCCCCCGAAATGATCACCTTGGAAATTTGCTGCCGAGTTCGCCGGTTAAAATATTCTAAGGCTAAGAGCACACACGAAACTTAAATGTGAAATATCCTCTAATGAATCAGACAATATTTTAAGGCGCGGTGGCAATAAAACCTCCTCCGCCCCCCCCGGCGTTGCGCCACTGTCTCTGCGAGGGAAGGGGTTGTGTAAATAAATATCGACGCGGACACGAGGATGTGCGGATACGGAAATGCTTTTACTATTTTATACATATTATCTAAAAAAGATAAGAGCTTAGATACGCTAATGAACTAATGATAATGATCCTTATAAGTAAAGTAGGCTTTAACTTTTTCATTTGTAATTCAAAACTCGGATCAAAAAAGTTTGATATCTTATGTATGATGAAACTCATTACTACACAGCAATAAGTATAAATAAATTCTTTACAGGATGCTGAGCAGCGCCTAAAGCTTGAGGCCCAGGAGCTTGCCTCCATATTTTGACCTCAACTGTGTTGCTAGCATTAAGTGACACTCAAATTGAGGAATAACGAGTTTGTGAAAACAATTATCTAATCAGGTGGAGTAGAGTCATCTGCCAACTTTCAAACATTAAAAAAAAAATCCTAGGTAGTGGCAGCTTCATATAAACTGAGTAACTGACTTTAACATGCCTAAAGTTCTTTTGTAAAAGAGTTTCAAAACTGAAATAAAATATTTTGAGTTTGAGTTTTCCTATTCATATAGAGTTAAAGGCATTATAACTGTTGTGAGGTTTCTAAAAAAATCATTGGATATCACTCATTTTGTTTTAAACCTTTTAAAATATTAACTATTGCCATAACATACAACTCCATAAATGCAACAAGTGTTCTTGCATTAAGCAACACTTTTTTATTATACAGATTTTTTCTTTTTATTATACTGGTTAAATTATATTATTTTATATTATAAATTGAAAGTGACTGTCTGTCTTTTACTCAATTACGCTTTATCCGATTAACCGATTTCGATGAAATTTAATACAGAGAAAGACTAGAGCTTGGGAAATAACATAGGGTTTGTTTTATTGCGAAAAAAGCGACCTAGCGGCATACCTAGCTCTAGTTAGGACATAACATTTATTGCGAAAAAAGTGAGATAGCGAACTAGCCACTTGGGGTCCTTGCTACCTAGAGACCTAGCCTATTGTGGTATGGACCTAGCAATATAAGGTATATTTTATAACAAACTCAGAAACAGTATTTTATGCAAAAAAATCAACAAATATTACAAGTTTATCATATTCTCATGTCAATAAATAAATAAAAACATTATTTTCATTTCCAATGTTTACATTACATTTCATGTTGTTGAGACCTCCCTGTATGCATAAGAATACTTGTGTGGGGGGTCTCGCTTCTCCATTTTCGATACATGTATGGAAATCTTACAAAAATATAGCTAAAACTATTTTTACATGGGAAAAACGTTGCAACATGCTTGAGTTTATTTTACAATGTTTTAGTTTGCATTAAAATCTCTGTCTCCTCGTAGGTTAAGCTAATTATCCATTCATTAACAATTTGTTTGCAGGAGAAATAGTTTAATGGATATATATTAAGTTTTTTATTAATATTATTGTAAATCTCACATGTTAGGTTAAGTTGTCGGCTACCGAATGTAGTTCTAGTTTTGTATATAGGAGCGATAATATTTTTTCTTCGTTTATTCAACTCTGCATCATCATACTTTAATGTTCGGTGAATTCTCAGTACATTCAAAAATAATGAAGTCAATAACAAACACAACTTCCGTATCTGTATCCGTTGTGTGTAATATATAAAGGGATGTTCCTTAAATGAAAACATCCAGTTGAATTCTCTGAAGGATGATTTGTGGTCTGGACTTCGGAGTGACGGTAGGCCTGCATTTGTTGCTTTGAAGTACACACAGACGTATCAGATACAGTAAGGAATATTCTTACTTTATTTATTAATACATAAAAATCAGTTTGTGTGAATGTTCCCTCCGACAAAACCAAGCATGTCTGGGGCTTGTGACAGAATTGTAATACTCAACATCTTCTGTTCGATCGCGTATAAAATTACTCACGTATTCCTTAATCAGGCAGAAAGACTCACCACTCCTTCCCTAAACTACACTCCTTGCACTACTTTATAAATCATCTGTCAAACTGCCCATGTTCTAACTGTAAAAGAGAGATTTAGTATCGCAGTACTTGGTCTTCCTTATGGAGAATCACGAATGGTCATGTTAAAGATATTCTTAAACCTGCTCCTAGGTCACAAAGCATTGCTCAGCTTTCTTTATAAAATGTATCTGTAGTGTTTGTGACTATAATAACTTATTTTATATCCAACCCACTAGATTGCGTCAGAATAAAAAAAATATTTTTTTGAGTAAGTACATCGTAAAAGTTTCTTTATTAGACAAAAAAAACCTAATAGATTAGGGGACAAAAAAAAATATGAAAAAAAAAACTTTTTTCTCAAATTGACGCACTTTTTTGACTTTATATAATTTTCGTTTTTTAAAGCCCTTTTTTCCAATAATCCATCATTTCCTTATTTCCAAAAAAATTTTTTCGATGATTTACAATGAAAATGTAGAAAAATATTTTTTTTTAATGTTTTTTATGCCCCAGGAGTTTTTTTTGTCTAACAAAGAAACTTCTTAGATGTACTTACTCTAAAAAAAATTTTTTTATTCTGACGCAGTCTACTACCCACACTGTATTTTGCTCAGGATATGTCAGGTACGTTAGGTAGGTCAGGCTGCTCATACAGTGTGCTATATAGAGTGATATGTGTTGTGTGTAACGTATACACTACAGCATCAGATATCTAATTAACAGAATACATAAATATATCAAGGAAGTACAAGTACTCGTATAGTTTGAGATGCGATGATTTATTGGTTTGGTTCCGGCGAGCCAGCGCTGTCATGGGACCTGGAACTTGATTAGATTGTATGGCTGCTTTAATAATGCTCAAACTTGCTATATCTTGCTGTATTGGAATATTACTCTGTTATCTATATTACTGATGTAAAAGTTTGTGTATTTAGGGGTTTGTTTCACAATCTCTTAAAAACTATTGAATGCAAAAGTTAAAAGATTAACAAAGGTCATGTTAAAGGTATAAAAAAAAATCGAATTAATTTCAATGAATGTTTGAGTGACTGACTGTGTGGGTGTGTCTATTGTAGGCAGTTGTTGATATTATTATATTCTAAAACTATGAATAAATATTAAAATCAAACTCAAAAATAATCTGTTACAAATATACAAACAAAATTACAAATCCCCCACATTATAATAGTAGTATAGATAGAAAAACATTAGTTTTGTTCAAACAAAGAAATGCTTCATAAGTACTAAAATGTTTAATTCAAAACCACTTAGTTCCAGGTTCAAGTAGCAAGTAAAGCTATCTGTAGGTTAGTGCTATAGCTATCTATAGGTTAGTGCACGTGATTGCGACGCAATTAAAAAATGTTATTCGAAAAAGCTCGCAAATACATTGAAATCGTAATCAAAGATACCAATTACTGCTCGCTCTCAGCCAGCACAAAGTGACTCGCACGCGATCGACAGTACCACAGAGTAAATATATCAGCGTGGAAAACGTGGCTTACCTTTAAAAAAATGTATAGTTAAAATGGATTTATAAAATACGAGCGGCCTTCCCTCGCTTCGCTTTGGGTATTTGAAGGAATATTATTATTGATGTCCTTATATTGTCACTCTGTCATTGTGTAGCTTTTTATTATTTGGAATAAGAGAGAGAGAGAGTGAGAAAGGGTGCTAAAAGAGAATATTTAGAAAAAAAGATACCAGATAATAAAAGAGCGAGAATGACAGGGCAAAAATAAAAATTGAAGAGAGTAGAAAGAGAATGAGAGAGAATGAAAGTATAAAAGAGGAAGAGAGACGGGAATACTATAGATTTTTACAATCAGATCAGAAGCATCAAAATGGTCATATTCTACTAATTACATGTATATGGCAACACCTTATGTCACTCAAGAAAAGTGTAGTTATCAGTCTTTTCAGAGAAAACGTTTACTTTACAATATGGCCATGTTATTACACTTAAATGGCCACATACCACATAGCCTATGGTACCCGGAAAGGATGTAGCTTTCTATTGGTAAAAGAATTTTCAAAATCAGTTTAGTAGTTATCGAGCCTATTCGCAACAAAAAAACATACAAACAATCAAATCTTTCCTCTTTATATAATAGTGTAGACTAGTCGACCCGTCCCGGCTACTATATTTTACATTTTAATTTATATATGAGTAATTCCCAAAAACAGCTCGACATGCACTTCACCCCCACGTCGATAGATGGCGTACGAGCACACTCATTTGTTTACTAAGTATTCTTTAGTATTTTTTCGCGATAATATATGCCTATGTCTTTCCTAAAGCACTACTTTATCTCTGTATTATATTTTCATCTAAATCGGTTCAGTGATTGTGTAACAGACAGACAGACCATGTATCCGTCGATAGATGGCGTAAGTAGTATACTAAATCGCTTGCTTAATTTGTGTTACTTTCGAGATTATAATATTAGTTCGGATTAGAAGGTTAGGATGTAGTAAAAAACATACCTACATTATTTATTTCTAAATCGGCTCAGGTAGTATTCCGACGAATTGTAAACGTTTTTGAAGTCAGTTGATAAATCGACTGATACCCACACTCTGCACACTACACAGTGCACTGATCTATCCTTGCCCCTACCCCATTTAACGCGCGTTTAACGCGATCGCGATCGTAAACTCCGGTAAGTGTTGCGGTTGCCTTTCAGGTGCCTCATTAGACTCGACAAGTGCGTCAAAGCGTTTTGTGACTCGACTCGACTCGTTTGATTATACTGAACTTTTTATGCTGGATTATTTAATTGTTAGATACGAATAATGGACGCAGATTTACAAATAGGTAATACTTATTGCGTACCTAAAATAGAACTTTTAATTATGTACTAGCGACCCTCGCTTCGGTAAGGTATCACCTTCTATTCTATTCGAAACTTCTTTCACTTTCTTTAAAGTTTCCGAATTTACCAAATTTTTTTTTTTGTTGATTAAATGACATGATAGAGTTTGGGCATCAGATACTCGAGCGCATCTGATACTCAAAATCAAATAATAAATTTAATTATTAAATAAGCTCAAAGTCAAAATATATTATTTTAATTACACTTTTTACTTGTGAAACGTCCAAATTGGTTAGTCAGTCAGTTTGTCTCAAGCTACCACCAGTTCGGAAAGCAGTTTGATGAGAAGAACTGGCAAGAAACTCAACAGTTGCTCTTTTCAAAATGTCATTGTTTACATCAGTCTGTGTGTGTTCTGTTACAAAGGTATAATCATTCAGCGGAGCATCAACGTCATTTTGAATCCAAGCTTTGTCATCGTTCAAGTTATGAAAAACTAAAAAAAAAAAATTAAATAATTGTTATTTTTGTAGTCGGTGCCAGCAATAGTATAGCACGTAATAGTACACACGTATTTTAACCTTGTTATCACAGACTTTATTTATTGTATATTATTGTCCTAATAAAGGGAGGTTAATAAATAACGGAATTATTTCTTGATTTATAGAGCATTACTGAAGTCGGTTTAATTTTTTTTTATCCTTAACGAAAGCTTGTTTACACAAAAGCAAAGACTTAAGCTGGAATAACATAAAGGATATGAGCAAAGATCTTTATTAAGTATGGGAGCTATACTGCGCAGTAACACTCAAACAACAATATTAACATGTTATCTATATTATATAAAAGCAGTGGCCCAGTGGTTGAGACATCAAGTCTTACTCGGGAGGTCCGAGTTCGATCCCCTACACAGGCACACACCTCTGACTTTGAGTTATGTGTGTTTTAAGCAATTAAATATCACTTGCTTTAACGGTGAAGGAAAACATCGTGAGGAAACCTGCACTCCTGAGAGTTCCCTAAAAGTCCTCAAAGACAAGCCAACCCGCACTGGGCCAGCGTGGTGGACTATGGCCTAATACCCTCCTCATTCTGAGGAGGAGACCCGGCTCAGCAGTGGGCCATTGACGGGTCGTGATGATGATGATGATCTATATTATATAAGTGGAAATCGAGTACTGCTTAGTGCTTGAGATCCAGGTGCAGGTTTAAAGACGTCTATTATAACCGTAAACCATCACCTTCACCGCTCGACCTCGTTACCAAAATTAAAATAATAAAGTACGCGCCACTACTCTATTCAATTCAATCTGGAACCAACTTCGAAACTTGGTGAAGTTTCCGAGATAGAAGGAGGAGTCGGGGGTAGGTATTGGTTAAAAATATATAATTTCCTCTCCAAGGTGTAAACACTTAAACCACAAACACTCAAAGGAGGGGACATTATTAGCCGCGGAATTTATCGAGCAGTATCAGCTAAGTAACAGTAAGAGCGCAAAATGCCCAATTAAAATATTAATTACTTTGAGAAACACCGTCCGGGGGTCCGGGGTGTGCACCTCCTTTGTGTTTATGTATTTTGATACGTGACTTTGAGAATCGCTTATTACTTCATACAAATTTCGTTGATCTAAAACTTGCTACAAGACAAGCAACATTTATTGGATATTTATTTAATTTGTTGGGCTTGAGACCCAGGAGCAGGTATATATTAACTCTCACCTCCACCACTCAACGTCGGTAATGATAATAGATAATAAAGTAAACTTACGTGGACCTCATTGAAGCAGTGTTTGTGGACCCCATGAACACTGCGCGACAACACCAGAGAGACTGAGACTAATACGATACTTGACATAATATAAAATGATCTACCCGCTAATACTACTTTTTTTAAAAAAAAAAAAAAAAGATTACTAGCAGTATGGATCACATACTACTAGTATTCCCTTTACCCCTCCTAGTAAGCTAATAAATAGCTTGTGTCAGGAGTGGGCCACGCCAGTAGTCCAATGTCCGGGATTTGAACCCACGACCTATCGACCGTGAATCCAACGCCCGAATCACTGAGCTACTGACGCTTAACTAACTTTATAAACAGTGTTGCTAACAGTAGTCCAACAATCCTTTTAGTATATATCAGACTGCAATCACAACAATATTTACAATTTACACAAACCATAACACATATTTACACTTCTATACTTTCTTATCCTATCCTACTAATATTATAAACGCGAAAGTTTGTAAGTTTGTTACTCTTTCACGCAAAAACTATTGAATGGATTTTGATGAAACTTTACAATAATATAGCTTACACATCAGAATAACATATAGGCTTTAATTTATAATGATATAGTGTGAATTATCCTAAATTAAGCTGGTGAAAGCGCAGCTGGAAATGGGCGTAGCTAGTAAGTTTTGGTTAATATTTACATTGTGACTGATTAGATGTTTTTTTTTTCAGGTACTTGGGAGACTATTATTACTTCTAAAACTAAGGTATATTTATACATAAACATCGAAAGAAGGTACTGAATATGTATGTATACATAAAACTGTAATAACCTAACTACAATAACGAGGACTTAAGGACTTAAGAAATATTATCTCAAATGGTTTTCGCGATTTAAAAAAAAACTTTTAAGGGGCAAACGAGTAGATGGTCCAACTGATGGTAAGTGGTCACCGTCACCCATGGACATCGACAATACACCTCGAAAATAGACTGAGGAAGGGGAATGAAGAGAAGAATGCTATGGTTTTAGTGGACCCTGATCGAAAATTCAAAGTTTACTAGAACCACAGTATTAATGGGATGGGAGAGGGAGGGGTAAGTCTGGCTCACATGCGGCGTCGGGGAACAGATCCCCTACCACCATATGGGGTGCTGGGTTACTCGGCTCTTACAAGATGCTCTCCCAGCGCCAGAGGGGAATTGTGTTGTAACCAATCCCCCAAATCACGGGTAAAAACTTCTTTTTTATTTCGTTTTTATTTTTTTAAATAGTAAAATTTTTTTTTTTTTTTTCGCTAATATTTATGTTTTAATCTCGGATCGAAAGCCGTTTTTTCAATAAATAAAACCCAAAATCATCTTTTTGACTATGTTTTTGTAGTGTCAAACCAAATTTTGTCAGAAAATCTCTTCTATATTTTTTTATATTCACTAATCTTTTAATAATTTTTTTTGGTATGGTAAAACAATGTGAAAAAAATTGAAAACAATTTTTTTTCATATTAAAATGTGTCAATACAACTTATTGATGTAAATATTATTTGGTCTAATACTAACAGAGTAAACTAACAGTAGAGGGGTTCTGCCACTAAATATTAAGTGTTAATAATGTCACCGACAAGCCGACACTCCGACAGTCGACACCCTATCCTATCCTATCCCGGTAGAGATCAAAAATTCAACGATTCGTTCCACCCAAGTTGTCACAGAAGGGTTGAGTCGATTTTCAAACTCGTTACCCATTCCGATATTGGGCAATTACTTTATCTTTTAACTACACTTTCATCATTATTCACGGTTTTTTTAAGAGGTAAAGTTTGCGAGGTTGTAGGGGGTAATCTACTGAACCGATTTTGAAAATTCTTTTACCAATAGAAAGCTACATTATTTGTGTGTCATAAACTATATATTAACCCGAAAAATTAAAAGACTTTTTCGTGGTAGTCGGATTTGCAATGTAAGTCGGAGAAAGACGTTCGAACTAAAATGTTTATTACAAACGCTGCCTTAACGATGAGAGACAGCTTCCTTTGAAAAAAATTTTTTGCTCAAGGCCGAAAAATTGAGAAGAAACGTTCATATTGATTCAATTTGTCATTATAAATTAAATTATAATTAGTTGAAATATACTAATAATGAAAATTAAATTAAGTTTCAATTGGACTTTGTTTGTCGCCTATTCTTTCACGCCTAAACCACTGAACCGATTTTAATGAAATTTATTACAGATATAGACTAGAGGATAGGCTACTTTTTATCCCTAAAAAGGCTTGAATAGAAATAGGGGACTAAATTATTTTTGTAGACCTAGATACACGTGGTTAATTACACCCGTACGTGCCAAAGGCAGTTCGACTAGTAGTCATATACAACCACCAGCCAGTTGAGTTAAGCGTGTTATTAATAACTATTGCATCGATCGCTCCGCAATCCAACAGGTGTCGTGCATAATTTAAAAACCCATCCTAAAGTTTCTAATCAAAGTTGAATAATAAACCAACCTATCACCCCAACGCACATAATGTACCTAATCAATATATAACGCAATCAAACGGGTAATCAAAATGGCTCCCGTGGTATTTGCATATGAAAACCTTTATAATTGATCGCGGCAAGGCAAGACAAGGGATGCTCCGTACTCCTCGTGCTCCTGCTCGTGAGGATAAATGATACACAATATATCATGTCGTGTTAGTTTCGTTGGCTTTTTGATGGGACTTTTATAAGGTGTTATCCCGTGGGATTTCTATGTACTATTATGTAAGGGTTCATCCCTACTACTTCATACGGACCATCATATCAAATAAAATGTATAAGTAACCCCAGCAAGAGCTTTCTCTTGACGATAGATAGAGCAAGCAAAATATTTTTAGAATAAATAATAAAATAGTCATTTTTTTTTTATTTTATTTATCTTTATTGTACACACAAAGCAAAATACAGTTAAAAAAATACAGACAATTTGAAAAATAGGGTACAAAGGCGGACTGACTATACGTATCTTCTAGCCAACCTTTGACTAACTGAAAGAATAATTTAATTTAAAAATTAAAAATAACAATTTTTTTTAAATTTAGAGTTGGCTCTTGAAATTTTCCCAATGTCAAAAACGATGAATTCTTGAAATTTTTCCACCCAAAATTATGAGACCAAATTTAACGAAAAAAGTTATTCAATTAAAAAGCATCTATTTCTTTATTATGTCTAAAATACGACGTTCACATTCATAAATAAAACAAATTGAACAGTCACTTTATTTTGAATTTAAAAAATAAAGTTGCCATAAGTATATATTTTTTTAATTTTTAAGAAACTAGTATTTTTTTTTGTTGGCAACAGTAATTGTTACTAATACACCTAAAAGGATTTATGATCCTCAAATATTACTATTTATAAACAAACAGAAGTTGAGATGAAATATCATTTATCCCACATTCGATGTTTGGGCCTAATTTGTTGAGTGCCGCCATTTTCTTGCCTTGGAGCAGTGAACGATCAATTATAGAGGTTTTCGTATGCAAATAACGGTAGATGAATTTTGTTATTAGATATTGTAGTCATTTGTCAATTTGATGAATTTGTCTTATTCTTTGGCGAAGTTTCTCTTCTTCATTTAAAGAACTTATTACCACAGCGAAGCGAGGACAGATTGATTTGTAGACTATAAAGAGACAGGTTTGAAAAGAGGCATTAGTAAAACTAACTCGCAACAACTGTCATAAGAATCTTAAAATCATTGTATTTTACCCTTCATACCACAATCAGCAATATTATTTAATGATCTCCCTATTTTGTTCAAAAATAAAATCCTCTTTTCTACATTAAAAGACCATTCCCAAATTAAAAGACGAATTGCACCATTAAAATAATAACATGAAGCTCATTTAATTTCCAAAACAAGACAGAAAGGTTTCACTACAGCAATAAAGCCCTCCAGACTCCAGTTAGTTTTAATTTAAACGCAAATTAGGCCCTATAGCATGTTGCAGTAATAAGAATGTCACGAGTATAATATACAACGAATCATTAAAAATATTACCATTTGATAATCTGAAATATCATGCGAACTCCATATTTTACCCGGCGCGATATCATGTCTGTGCATTGCTAGCTGACGGGCTACGCACCACGCGGTTACATTTAGCTAGGTTATTTGTAATGAATCTAGATGAACTGGTTTCGTCTAGTTCGTCTTTCAGGCTGTTCATCTATATCAATAAAAAATATACATGACGCTCTATAACAGTCTGAAAGAAAGACAATCAGTGAGTCTGTTGTCCATCATCACGACCCGTCAATGGCCCAATGCTGAGCCGGGTCTCCTCCTCAGAATAAGGATGGTATAAGGCCATAGTCCACCACGCTGGCCGAGTACGGGTTGGCAGACTTCACATACCTTTGAGAACTTTAGGGAACTCTCAGGAGTGCGGGTTTCCTCACGATGTTTTCCTTCACCGTTAAAGCAAGTGATATTTAATTACTTAAAACACACATAACTTGGTGTGTGCCTGTGTGGGGGATCGAACTCGGACTTCACGAGTAACCAACCAACCATTAGGCCATTACTGCTTTTTAAAAGTTTATAGATATATATTTTTTGATACAGTTAACGATATCATGGACACCCGCTTTAAAAGTAAGAGTTATTTCTGGCACACAAATTTTCGCTTTCTACACACATGAACTGGCTTTCGTTTTCCCATCTCACGTCTTGCTATTCCTTTTCTTTTGTTTTACTTATAAGGATATAGCTCAAATAAACCAAAAACTTTCGTGAGGTCTTGTAGTAGGAGCGACATAGTCGCGTATTTGCATCAAAGCTGTTCAAATTAAGATTTTATAATAACAGACTTAACAAATCTGTAGTTATATTCTAACAACAATCGGAAGTTAATGTTATTAGAGAGTTAGTAAAAAACTCTATTAAGTTATTAAAAAAAAAATACATATTGCTGTATTTCATAGCCACACACATAGATGGGCGCGTCTGCTACACTCGCGACTGTCTGCTCGCCCGCGGCGACGTTTCAAGAGCTACATACAGCTCTCTGAAAAATTAATATATACCAAGTTTTATGTGCGCTAGTGGATGGAATGGATTAAATGTTTGGCAGGTATGCACTTACTATGCATAATGCGCCCTCCATCTTCGCAACTCAATCAGCGAATATCAACGTAATGACTTGTCTTGTTTTTATTGTTTAGGACCTACTTGTTAGCTTAGTTTGTTATTAGATTAAATGAAGGGTCTAAAAGTAGCCTTGCACATGAATGAAAGTGAATACCAAGTACATATGACCTATAATACACAGCAGCAGTAGCTTGTGACTCCAGAGCAGATTTGAAGAGCTTTTTGAACGTGTGGGGACAATTAACCTCTCGCCTACGCTGATACCAACCATTTATGACAGTCAATATTTTATATATACCGTCATATTGGCTTGGAACTGTCCGTTGAACTGTTAGATTTCTCCTATCAATGTTATCAATAGTATAACTAGCATGAATTAATTTTGAACCCATCTGCAGTATGGATTGAAGAAATAATATGTGTTGAATATGAAAGTTATTCAACCCACGAAAAGGTTGCTCAGATATAATTTAATATTATACACATTAAAATATTGAAAATGACGTCGCTTAATGAAAATCCGTTTTATCAAGACTATTAGGTCGGGTTCATTGAAGGGTAACTATTAACTCCCCATAAATTGCTCTGAGGTCTCCCGATAACACCTTATCGAGTTGTTAAGAGCAATATCGGGCCTATAATTGTATCCTGCGGGAAGGCGGTTAATCAAGCCTATTATGCCGATATCAAGTACCGCTACGCTGCACTTGCCTAATGTTTTGATACATTGGCCAAAACTATGCTTAAAGTTTACCGTATAAAGGATTTTGGAATTACTTCGCTGCCTTGAACATTTGAAGTATTAGATTCATAAAAGTGATATCGTTATTATTATCTAAGTTGTTATCGTTAATTATATAGATGATACTAAACATGTTTTATATTTAGCGGGAAGCAGTAAACAAACATCATCAGTCACGACTCCCGCTCAATATAACATAGCTCACAAAGCCGAAACCCTTATCCAAACTTATCGCCATCCGTGACCAATAAACTTGAAACAGAATTTAATTCACACCGCAACAACACAAATACATACATATTTTCGTCGAAATAATACGACAGTAGTAATTGAATCGGCCTCGGGCGAACTCGGGGTATGTCGTTAACGTTCCTGAGGGTTCTTGCTATGGCTGTACCCTAGATATGCACTAGAATGCTGCTACAAAACAAACGTGCGATAGAAACGGAGATACGATTAATCTATACGAGCGAGAGGGACCGAGCGAATGGAAAGTGTTTATTATAAACAAAGGATGTAGTCTTATTGGTACTACCGTTTTAATAGTCTATTGGACGAAAATTTCACCTTAGAAAGACGACACACAAATTGTTAGGGTCGGGTACCGATGTTTAGTCAGAGGCGATTTCGCTCTGAGCGTATTAAGATGTCCTTTGATGTTTTGCGGTCCGAACGGTGGGTTTGACCGGTTAATTAAATGTAGATAGTATCGCCATAGACGTGTGCCTGCCGCCCGCCTCGCCTCGCCTCGATCGCCTCGGAGGATTAACCGCTGTATTGTTTCTGACATGTCATTTCTTCTGATTAATATTTGAAACAAAGCAACCACGTAATTGCAAACATACTACAGATAACGTACGCAGACATAGTTAACATGCCCATTAATGATAATTGTGAGTGATACAATTGTTGCGACGTACAATTATTTTAAAACTACAATAATTTTTGCTCTTTCGAGTAAACATTCTGAGCCTTTTTTATAAATCATAATAACTATAATTTATCTGTCACAAGGAAAATTAATATAGAAGGATATGAACTAGAAAATACGCTTGTCATCGATAAATAACAAAGACACATCGTAAAAGGTTTCAGCGCCACCCAATATTGTTTTCTGACAGGTGAAGAATAATGGACTCAATCCAAAGGCACTCCGTCGAACAACGATTGTCGAATTGAGCGATGATGGTGCCAAAAGCCCATCTAGTGGACGTCCGATCCATCATAACTGTTATTTCGTACAACTAGAGCCATTTTAGGAAGATCCTCGCGTCAACAAAACTATTCTCTATTGAGTGTACCCCAGGGACGTACACTGGAGCCGGTACAGTTCGTGCTATACTGGACAAGTTTCGGTGCAAATTATTTTCAGTACAAGTCCGACCTGACGTTTCGATCTGTTTCCAGATGGATTAATTTGATTTGCGCCCAACAGATGTTCTAAGCTCTGTTTATCGGACGTGAGAAATTAGTATTTTGTAGCTATTTGAAACAGCGATATCCTTGCTGCGAATATTTTATGAGACTGGATATGCAAACTAATTACTAGTTGGTAAACAAATGGTCAGTGCAGTATGTCTTCCTGAATTATATAGGTTTGGAATTAGTTATTTAGAATTTTAAACCATTAGTAAATAGAAAGTTCATGTAGCTCATCAAACTAGTTTAACTTTTTTTGGTTTGTAATTCTAGTTTAATGACGTATTTATACAAATTTAGGTGCAATAGCTTTTCTTTCTCTGAAAGTTGAAGAACGCAGAAGTTGGAGACTCGACTTGA
Source organism: Limenitis camilla (assembly GCA_905147385.1). Classification (NCBI taxonomy): domain Eukaryota; kingdom Metazoa; phylum Arthropoda; class Insecta; order Lepidoptera; family Nymphalidae; genus Limenitis; species Limenitis camilla. Next base: position 1,231,589 of record LR990244.1, read on the forward strand.
ATGGTAGTCGACGTCTAAATTACATCCCGGTCATCGTAAGATGCAAGATTTTTTGAGTGTGTAATTATCCGTAGGTCATAAAACGCGAGCAATGTAGTAATGTAAGTAAATCCAACCAACATAATGAATCCAAGTTTACAGTCCATTCCGAATGAACAATAATAATAAATTATTCGCAGCCGCCGGCAGTTAGAGACATCACTGCATTCTTCCCTAAATCAATTAGGTTTTACGCGATTTCGCGATATCTCCGCTGTACATTCAATTTTCTAGCCCATTTCCGAATAGTATAATTAAATTTGTCCGATCCACGTTCCGACGGGCGCCCGTTAAATTTTCCGACTGCCTTTGACCATCTGCATTATCGAATGATATAACTGTGTTCCTTTGTGCAGTATTTAAGCTTTCTATCTCAAATATACCATTTGAAAATATTTCAAATTCAAAGTATCAAAATATAATGTCTGTATAGTTAGCAACACCATTGATAACTTTTGTAGTACCTTTTAGAATTTTATAGGACTGTATATACCGAAATCTATAGGCTTGAGCTAGTTGTCAAACGGAGCTCGCCGTGTTGTGTCGTGATGCTGGGTCTCCATTACTAAGGTTTGGTTTGGTTTGGTTTGTAAATCAATATTGGTTACTGGGTGCATCGATCCCATGTAGGTAACAGTATGTACCTATGTCTACATTTATTTTTTTATTGATAAGATGCCCATAACAAGTTAAAATTCAACTTGTGTGTTTTGATATATATGTATTTGTAACTTTTCTGTACGGGTGTGACATAGTCAACTGTATGACTAAAAATGAATAATAAGAAGAAATAAAAAAACTTAACTTGTTACATATAAAAAACTAGAAAATAATGATCTTAGTGAAAATAGATGTGTTTAATTTTTTCTAATATTTCACAATATATAGTTAGTAACTCCGTTGATAAATCTATATTTAACCACTGTTTGGATAAACTGTTCATAATAAACATAGCTGTTACTGTGCGATATCGGTCCCATGTAGATGATACTGTCATGACAAAAACCCAAGTAATACCTTGTGCTTGTGACCCAAGTGCATGTTTCTAGGACGCTTACAATAATACCTACCGTCCTATCAAGGCAAATCATTTTATTAATTAATAGCAAAAAAATGAATTATAGTTTTAGTATAAGCCATATTGATTTACGCTCACATGGACTTCCGAAACTCTTTGTCAACACTTAGAAATCGTTATAAACCATATTAGGAATCAATATCGTAGAGAATATTTTCAGACAAGATAATGTTAGACAAAGAAATATTATAGGAGCAGACTGTAGCAGAATCTCAGCGCAACAATATAGTGGGCAGCTTGGATTTTCTGAGATGCATTTGATTGCGATCCTAGCTGACCAGTAACCACTGCCGATTGCTTTACGTTTATTACCTTAAATATTTCTTAATAGTAATTTACATCGTATACAGATTTAGGTCTTAAAGCCCTGCCCCTGTCGAAACCTGTGCAAACATTACCTTCTATTTATTCTAATACGCTTTACGCTTCATCGCCATATCTCACAAGATCATCAAGTTTTATTACATCCTATAATAAAACCTTGGAAATATGCCTTATGTCTTAACACCCCCCACAAAAAACAATAAATCACAAACATGCAAATCCCGCTAATAACTTGCACAAAACCGAAAACCATTTCACGGCTGCCGAAGCCGCTTTTACGTTAAGAATAATTTCTTTTATCGTAAACGTGGTGTGGTCGATGCGATGTATCGTATACGACTACTGGTCCTCTATGTGCCGGATGACAAAAAGATTTTTGTACATACTATCGTGTTCAAGTAGAATAATCGTTTTTTATTATCAGCAACTTCTCCATCAAATAAGGACGTCGTTTTCTTTTACAATCATTAGTATGAAACAGCAAACAAAACATAATGTCTAGAGTTATCACAATTAAGTTTACATAACACATGTCAAGCTGTCAAATGTCAACGGTTTATTTGGGACATATTTTCTGTAAACATAAATATTTCATAGTATTAAATCGAAATTAATGAATATTTAATTTTTTCTATAACAATAATGGGTTATTGTACTGCAATGTTTTTTTAATTTATTTATTTACTAACAAATGTTACATACAACGACATAACAAATATGTGCAAATAGTAATTCTAAATGGTGAGATAGATTTAAATAGTTAAACACGCGGTAGAAAATAAAGAATACACAAATATTCAAACATTTTTATACTAAGTAATAATAATTATTATAATTTTTTTTTAAATGTTTCATTTTTATATTGTCTTGATTTTTTTTTAATTTCTTTTTTTATCATTATTATTATGTGTGTATGTCGTACTTTTTTCGTCGATTTTATTATTATATTATATTACTAAATAATGCTTTTTCAGTCTAAGTAAGTTTTTCCATTTTAATTGAGGTTATTTATTGGAAAAGTTAAGTGTCAGTTAATGAGGAAAATCTATCCAACTTTAATGTATGATATAAATAAACATTGACCACGATCGTTCACATATCATCAGTCGTGACATATAAAAAGCCTATATCCAGGAATATTTAATACAAGTACGCAATATACACGGGGGCGCTCGCGGACTCCGGGGTGCTATTTCCATGCTGATGTTTAATAATTGATAATACCCCGCGAAAAACTCGGTGGGGGACTCTCTGCTACTAGAGATGTTTTTACCACCCTTTCATTAATTTTTAAAAATTCAAAACTAAAACTACTTTTACTTTTTGCCTTTTAACTATTATTTTTATAATGATTTGCTTTTAAAAAGTACATCAAAATGAATAGAATGAAAACAATAAAAAAATGGAATTGTTTCAATTTTTCTGTAAGAAATATAATTTATACTGTCTAGACTAAATGTCTGGAATCTAAGCGATGTTTAGGGTTTGTGACTCTGATGGAGGTTCATGAGGCTTTTTCTTTATAATTAAATGAAGACTCGCGTTCACTCCATTCATTGTCTAACTTGACACGCTGGACATATTTCTTGGTAACTTACTTGTATGTCTGCCACTTCTAATTTTTTAACTATTTTCATTATGCCCACTGTAATAGTATTGTAACTCTATGGTTAAACGGCTTCACTTCAACAGATTTTATTAATTACCTATTAAGTAATGAAAACATACTTTATGTCACAATTCTTTATTTTTTTTGACTGACACCTGCGTTTTTCATCACTCATTCTGTGGACACAGAATATCCTACTCTAAAACCGACCAATCAGGGACAGCCCTCATACAGCGGTATCTTTCGATAGTTTAAAATCTCGCCAGATAGATTATAATCTTACGGTGTTTACAATTTTACGGTGACATATATATGAAAAAAAAAGGAAAAGAATAAGATGTTTTTTTTCTTTAATTTTCCGACACCAAAAATTACGTAATATTTTAACAGCTCTATACGGTTCCACGGTACCTGTATCGTATCGTATTATCATCCTCGACTTGTAAACTGAGCAACTCAATCGATAATCATCTGAGCGGAGTCGGGGGAAGACGTTGTACCATTGTACGCCATAATATAATCTTTTATGATTGCCTTCTTCCATTCATTTCTACTTTTGAATACTGAAATGCAAAATTTTTATATTTTTTATTTCAAACCATTTGACTTGTATTCTTCATTTTGTTACACCTATTACTGTACAGCATACGTTTGAAACAAGAAGCAGTGCCTTTGATTTGCGACTCAGAATTGATCTCACTATCCGTAGTAGTTAATAAATTCACGTGATCCTCAATACAGGTAAACCTAGCACCAACTACACTGTTTGCTGTATTTCAAACAATGTCCATAGCTACCGGCACCTAAGTATAGGTTTGACCTTGAATGTAAGTGTGCACGGGGCAAGAGCAGCGCGTCACACGCTATTGGTTCTTATGCGACGTTACAGTTCCCGCGCGTCTGTTACGTCACGATGGAACGCAGCACGCTCACAATGCGCAACTTTCCCCCACTATTTATTCTAAGACCCAAAGTTAACTGCCGGCTACTATACTTTATGAAATCACTTGTAAGGCTGCGTCCATTCTATCCTGAGAGAGAGAAAGAGAGAAACCTAATGGGTGACAAAAGTTATATTAATCAACTAAACATCAATTTACTTATTGATTGACTTTGATTGACATAATATCATTCATGAGACATGTTCCTTTGCCTCTACCAGGTTCGATGAAAGAGAATCTGTTCTCGGAATAATAGCAACAAGGCATAGATCCAGATGTTTACCACACTTTCTCTTCATTCTCTTAAGTTGGATGATCCCGCATGTGGGCCAGACTTGCCCCCTCTCTCCTATCCCATTAATGCTGTTGATCTAGTAGGCTCTTGCTCAGACTGCGATGAAACTGCAGCAGCGTTTTTCTTGACTCCCCCTCCACATTCTACCTTCGAGGATGAAACGCATCGACAAAACAAGAGGGTGTCTCTTGTTTTGCCAACGTCCATGAGCGATGGTGGCCACTTACCATCAGGTAGACCATCTGCTCGTTTGCAGGTGTCTACCATAAAAAAATCCCTACCATCAAGTTTGAGTCATAGGCAAAGCCATCATGCCAGAAAAAAATAACGATCTTGAATTTCTGACTTTGATTTCTCTATTGTTAATATGGAGTTGCTTAGTAGTTAAACCCTCCTACTTTTTCTCACTAATACATAGGGAAGCGAGGTTCACCAATATCCAAAACAAAACATCTAAATATCTATTTATATCCGAAGTATTCTCACGGGGTAAGATGTACATATTCGTAAATGAAGTCTTAGCGTTGCAAATAAGACGCGGCTTTGCGGGGGCATCCCGGGTCCCGTGTCCCGGAAAAATAAATTAAACACGGTGCCTTGTAGGGAATTGATCCCGGGGTTATTGTATCTATAAACATTTCAATTGCGGGATCCGCTTACCGGTATGATCAAAGGTCGGGGTTCTTTACGTTGTTCTTGCGAGTACTTATAACCCAGGTGCAGATTTACTGGTCTCTTTTATAATGATTACAATACTAAGGTTCTGCTCTACAGCACCGAAGCTAAGGTGGCTATCGACACACCTCGGCTCAAACTTCAGTCAGTCCATACTATCACCTGTATCTATTCGTAAGTGTTAACATGAAAAACATGCTATTATTTATATATATTTCCTATATCACTTCATAAGCTTTATTCATTATTTATTACTTTATTCAAACTCAAACATTTTTTTAAATTTTTCCTTATATTTTAGATTTTTTTTGCCTCATCTTCGTAATATGTTTTTTTCTTTGACATCTATCTATATATATGAAAGGAGAAGCTGACTGACGTATAACCGCAGGGCCTAAACTATAAGGGTTAGGAACTTGAAATTTCACACAGAGGTTCCTTTTATAACGTAAGGGAGCACTAAGAAAGGATTTTCGAAAAATCACCCCCTTAGGGGGTAAAACGGACGTGCAAATTTAGTATGAAGCTTTTTTTAAGTTATTCAAATGAAATTCAGTATAAAGGTTCTTCATTGAGTCATGAAACACGTGTAAAATGTTTTTTGGAAAATCGTCCCTTAAGGAGGTAAAAGGGGGGTGCAAAGTTAGTATGACTTGCTCATAAAATTATTAAACATGTCTCAATATCGTAAACGAAATTGCTGGTATTTTATAAGTGGTAGTAAAAGTTGAATCAATGTGAAGGTATAAATGAATGAATGATTATTTGGGTAATTGAGTGAGTGAGAGAGATATAATAGGTGAGATTGTAAACCGGCCAGTGTATAAGAAGAAATTGGGAACTATTTTTTTTCCTCATCTTTAACGTTCTGTTTTTCTTTTACCAGGCTGATAAAAAGGATGTGAATAATAATATTTTTAAAATCCTCACCTTAATCTTCGCTTTAAGTACCATTGTTTGTTACTTTTTGGCAACCCCGAGCAGCATGATCTGTTTCCCAACATATTACATTCCCAGTACAAATAGAAGGATCTAAATAAACTCAGATTACATTCGTGTGGATCGTTTATTTTATTATCTGTGTGGAAATGATAAGCGTTTCGCGGTACCGCGTTGATTACGTTCAGAATCCATATAAATGTCTAAATTTTGTACCGAATGATGAGATTCTGGGGAAATTGTGCGTTGTGTTTGTTTGTCATTTCTCGAGATGGTCTTCTATGAATTGGATCATGTTTTTAAATTATCTTTGACAAATAATGTTTGTTTAGTAAATTACAACCTCGACTTTGTATAGGTATATTCAATAAGGTTTAACTCTCATATAATTTGCTATATATATTTCACCCCCTTTTCATCAGCTTGACGGACAAAAATCAAGCAAAACGGACGAGCAAAAATGACTTTTACACAAATCCCACCTTCAGGATTAAATTTCCAAAAAATCTGTGAAAAAGAGATCAGCATGCAAACCTACCACAACTTCTGTAGTTTCGATTGTACGTTGATACACTAGTCAGTTATGATACTTTTAGAAAGCAGTGATGGCCCAGAGGTTGAGACTTCAAGTCTTACTTGGGAGGTCCGAGGTTCGATCCCCCACACAGGCACACACCTCTGACTCTGAGTTATGTGTTTTGATCAATTAAATATCACTTGCTTTAACGGTGAAGGAAAACATCGTGAGGAAACCTGCACTCCTGAGAGTTACAAAAAGTTCTCAAAGGTGTGTGAAGTCTGCCAACCCGCACTGGGCCAGCGTGGTGGACTATGGCCTAATACCCTCCTCATTCCTCATTCTGAGGAGGAGACCCGGCTCAGCAGTGGGATATTGTAAGGTGATGATGATGAAATCCATTTTACCCAACTGCGAAAGAAGGAGAGTTATTTGAAAATACTTTATAAAACGGTTTTTATCGTGTTTATGTTCTTTCATTTCATTTCCCGATGTTTCGACTACTTAGCAGTGTTCGTGGTCACAGCACAGACTGGATGACGATTGTCTGATTGAGAAAAAAGGAGGGTTATGTTTTTCGAGTGTAGGCATGTATGTATGTATGCCCTAGAGCCTAAACAGCTTGTCGTATTTTTATGTGAGTGGTTTCAATAGATTCGTTTTAGTCATAAGAGTGACACCGGGTAAATAAAAAATAAAATAAGTTTTAGCATTTTTTGGCGGCAAAAAACTTGTTTCTATATTTCTTCAATGAATTTAATGAAGATGGCAAATATTGACGTAGCCGGTTTTCTTTTAAATATGTCTTTTATTTAATAAAAATTTCGTTATGTTTGTCTCCAGTCTCCACAGTTCATCGTCAGTTTGACTAGTGATTTTGTGAATTTGATATCGAATTACCAGTGAAGTGTTATTAAGGATCTAATAAGTCATTGCTTTTATTGCAAGAATGTTGTGTAGCAGTTTTATAGGTTTTTAGAAGAGCTCTTAACCTTCTCTTAGGTCTAAATCCCCAAGCACTGCTCTTTGTAGTGTTAATTATTGCAATAACACGCACAAATATATATGCACTTAAAACGGAAACCGAGTAAACAATATTAAACACTCCACCAATATAAAAAGTACTACCCGCGAATATAACGTTATCAACGGTGTTGCTAACTATGTATATACTAGTGTTTTCTCAAAACGAGGCCTTTCCAACAATTCCATAGAAAATATATTCGATGAATGGCCATTTCCTTACAGCTAAGTGTATATTAAATTATTAATTCATATTTTAAGTTAGTCGAGTGAAGGCGTTTTATGTTGTAAGTGTACACTGTAATGAATACAGGATCGTTAACGTAGAGTTTTGACTTAAGGTTTTTATAGAAAAAAGGGTCAAAATTGCCAGTCTTACCTTATGGTTGATAGGACCCGATGAACAATTGAGGCACATGATTTTTATAAACATGTATAAAAACACATTTTCTAATTGATTTTGTTGGTTTTGTAAGTCTAAATTCTACTTACTGATTAAAATAGACAAATATTTAAAAGATTGGGGTTTTTTTGATGATTTAAAATCATATAACGTTAAATGTAAGAAAACAGAGAATAATAGTAGTAGAGATACTAGTGACATATTTATTTTAAAAAAAAATACTACTGTGTGCTAATAAATCTGAGACGGACAGGTCAAATAATAGTCAAGTTAGGGTGATTCTATGTGGTAGTGTTAGAACTTTTGGAAGAGCACCTGATTTATACTTCTATAATAATATATTGTATATATATATATCTCGTACGATTCAATCTGACACCTAAGCAGTGACTTAGACTTGTGACTAATGGCTTAAGGAGCTTTTTTATGTAATTACAACACTCGCCTCCATTGCCCAGACTCTCTGTTTAAACCTAAGTTTAAATCCTCATAAACCTAACCTAACACAAGGCTAACCTAAACCTAACTTACACCTCCGACATATAATAATATTATTATTATATGTCGGAGGTGTTATAAAGAGGTAAAGTTTGTGAGGTTGTAGGGGGTAATCTCTGGATCTACTGAACCGATTTTGAAAATAATTTCACTAATAGAAAGCCACATTATTTGTGAGTCTATATATTAACTCGAAAAATTAAAATACTTTTTTTTGGTACTCGAATGTGCTAAGTCGGAGATGAAACGATCGAACGAGAACGTTTGTTAGTATGAATGAATAAATGATTGAGTGAACAATTCGAATACACCTCAGCTAAGCGAGAACAGGTTGGCTAGTTCATTAATCATTCTCTTACATAATTACCAGTATATAAATCTCATAAATCAACTCAAATGTCATCAAAGTCACAAACACATAATGTAAACGTGTACATAAGCAATACTGAAGTGGGAGAAAAGCTAGAAAAGCTGAATAAATTCTTTAACCGCACCGTAAACCCTTTAGTTCAAAATGGCGGATACAGGAACCACTTGCCACTTCGCTGGTACGTTACGTGTCGCGACAGACACTTGCTCTGATAAAAATATTAAATGCTATAGATATTCACATTACTGTACTTTTGAAACACTACACTTTAAATGTCTGTCTTTTTCTTACTATTTATGTTATTAAAACCCGCCGCTTTACAGACGGATCTGTGTGTCTGTCTATGCCATCGCAGCGCTCAAGATAATGGACCGATTCTGATGAATTTTTATTTGTTTGAAAGGTAATTTAATCGGGATGGTTCTTAGCTATGTAATGTGAAGATCTGGTCATACGTTTGAAGACTATATGTATAAGAGTACATATAAAACGGTATTTCTCGGTACCTTTACCTCTCTACACATAAATACAATAGAGTCAATACTTAACGATCTTTAAACAAAAAAATCGGTCAAGTGCGAGTAGTACTCGTGCACTGAAGGTTCCGTACAATCAAATTTGCTTCAAAAATTGAGGGACAAATTTAACTTTGCCGTCATAAAACTGTTATCCATACATCATAATAGCTTGCAGTCAGGTTACCAACTGCAATAAAATATTGTCAGTTACTTACAGTTTTCTAATATTTACTTCTAGGTTTCTTAGGTTTTCACGATTGTTTTACATTTGTATAATACTTTATAAAAATCCTTTTTATGGAGTTAAGCTTTTTTTTAGTTTAGGACAGACTGGATGAAAGTTATCTTAATATTCACTCAAGTCAAGAATGGCCCTATAATTTTGTAATTAACGACATAAACACTCGTATCTTTTGGTTGAATATTTGATAACTCCATAGACAAACATACCGACACCGAAAGGTTCCTTTTTTCCTTTTATTTACGAAACCCTAAAAGCACTTTTTAATATTCCGATAAAAATATATAAAATAAAATATATATGAGGTCAAATAAACCCTGTACATTAGAGAGGAGACAATAACAATAAACATACTTTAATAAGGCCACGTCTACACATCAAAATGTCTTACCTCACCATCACGTCTCGAATGTAATGCAAATTTTAATATTCGCAATCATTTCAGCTGAAATACACAATAATAGCCTTTATTACTCTCGTGTAGGGACAAAATTAGTGTATATTCTTTAAAAATGAATATAAACTATGTTGATGGGATACTTGTTGCTACTAATAAGCCACTTGTATGTTTTAATAATGTGAAATGTTTTCCGAGATATACGAGTAATATCGAGGTGGAGCTATTCGTTATAGAACGAGGTTGATATTTCCATCATCTTATAACATCATTTTTAATTTGTATCATGTGTCGGAATACTTTTTGGATATTATATTATGTTGTATTGCTTGTAGCGCCCAAGATAATAGACCGATTCTGATGAAGGTTTATTTGTTTGAAAGGTAATTTAATTGAAATGGTTCTTAGCTATGTATTGTAAAGATCTGATCACCCGTTTGGAGACTATCAGCTCATTGCTAAATTGAGAGCTGCCTCACCATATTGATATATTATACACATTGCTTACACTGAGTACACATGAAACGGTATTAGGAATAGAATTGAGTATCAAGCTTTTTTAAAGTACATAACAGTATATATTTCATCTATCGTTTTGAGCTTACAAATTGTTAGGTCAAAAAACTATAACCCGACTACGTAAAAAAGTGGTCTGAAAAGGACGAAACAAGAAAATAATCAGATAGAAACCTAGAAATTTATCGGTATACGGTATGTCCGTTTCTTGGTAGTGTTCCTCTAATCATATATATAATTATAGTAGGTATACATGGGTGCGACCACGGTTCTACCTTGACCATTTTTATACCGATACATTTCTAGGTTACTATACTACTATACTAGACCAGTTTTTTACGTAGTCGGGTTATAGTTTTTTAAACTTTATTTTTTTATTTAATAATTTTCCGTTTCCCGATCGAGATAACTTTTATAATATAATATTATAACGTAATTGTTGTCTTTTATTTGTTTAAACGAGTAAATAACTTCAACGACAGGACCGTGCGAACTATACGACCGCATTTTAAACATATATGTTGACTTAAACAATAAGATATATATATTTGTAATGTGCTCGTCAATACCTTTCTTTTGACACCAAACACGTAATAATCAGCTCAGTTTAATTTTTTTCGAAGTTAGAATCTGAGGATTAAATTCCATCATTAAAAAAAATCATTTTCAAAAAAAATTTTTATAGCCTATGTCACCCGCGCCTTTATTACGAATCTATTGACACCTCACTCATGAAAATTGGTTCAGTAGTTTAGGCGCTAGAGTGGAACATACAAACATACATACATAGATAAAAATCATAACCCTTCCTTTTGGCTTTGCTGTAGTCGGGTAAAAAGCCAATCATATACTATCAACAGTGTTGCTAACACCTTGACAAAGATATTTTCTCCATCGAAGAAGTAAATGTTCCGCCGCCTTAAGTAATTCCTTGTTCCCTTATCTTAATATCAATACAGGCTATCACGTTACGTAATAAAAGGCTGTATCGTGTTTTTGCGTAACAAGCATTCTAAATTACGACAATTATTCAATGTTACCGTGTTATCGGCAGTTATAAAATTGGGGGGACACGGGGGGACCTCATTAAGGTGCAACAAGGGGACCCGTGTTTTGATGATGTAGTTAAAAAATTTCGAGAGCTCGAAAATTGGGACTATCGTCGAAAAGGCCAGTTACCGAGTTCTACTTCAGTGAAGTTTGTGTTCTGACTTCTGGTGGCATAATTTACTTATTTAATAAGTAATTTTAATAACATATTAATGATCATGATAATATTGAATCTATATACATATATGTTGTATATCTGTTGTTAATTAATATTGGAGAGAAGTTGTTGTAGTCTATACGCAGACTATCAGTATGATGGCTTGACTAGAAAATCCTCCTGGGGGTTATACTTGTCGGGGATTTTTAAATGATCTGAATGGAAATGGAAGGAGGAAGATGGGGAATATTGGGAAACACTAAAAGGGGTGATGGTATTAAATAGAATATTGGGTAAACGCAACGCAGATACTTCTACTGAACCGATAAATGATCAAATATGATCTCTAACAATTACGAGAGAAACCTAAGCAGTGCCTTGGACTTGTGACCACGGTGTAGGCTTAAGGCTATCCTTTAAATGATCATAACACTCACCTCCACTGCTAGGCTCTCTGTTTAAACCCAAGGTTAAACGCACATAAACCTAACCTAACACAAGACGAAGTAATTACATTGTAAGGTACTCACGTGACCTTGATCGGACAGCACTCCTAGCACTAACACAACACTGCACAACACTATCACTATTTAGACACTTCTTCACTTCTTGAGAGACCGCGCACGACTAAGACTTCAGTCAGACTGTCGATGGCATATAAAGGGTCGAGGGTCGAGACTGTCAAACCAACGGAAGTGACTACTACCCTACTCCAACGCCATAGACAGCGATGATGATTCGATTTAATCGATAACCTTTTACTATTCTCCGACATACTTTGGACTCAGAGCTTCAGAGTTACTCCTAGAATACTCGCGATGTAATCCATTATTATTCTGTCGTGACGGCGTATTTATTTTGCAATCCCCACTTCCTTGATTTGTGTTTATCAGTTGGCCAATATTCAAGAAAATAAAAATGCTACTCATATACCTATCAACATCAAATAACAGGACGCTACTCAAATTATAAGTGTTGCCAACATCATAGTTAACCTCAAAAACTAATGAAATGACATAAATACCTTTTAATCCCGAAAAAAAGACTTAAATTGGTTGAAATGAAAATTAAAATGTAACATTAATCATATACCCGTGATAAAATAACCCGAGCGAAACCGGGGCAGGTCGAATAGTATATAATAAAAATGTAACTTTATGAAATGTCGCATAGATGATACTAGCCGACTCGCGCGACTTCGTTCGTGTTGCTCCGCTCCTATGGGTCGTAACGAGATGTTAAGTAGCCTAAGTTACTCCTTGTTACATCAGCTATCTGCCAGTGAAAGACTCGACAGACAGACAGACAAAAATTGTAAAAAAAAAAAAAACTGCAACTTGTGAAAAGCGGATATTTTAATATTACAAACAGACACTCCAATTTTATGGTATATTTTGGCGGTATTTTACGCAAAAACTACTTCGTATTGTCGTTAGCGAGGTCGAGTGGTGGAGGTGAGAGTTAATATATTATGAAAGAGCTCTTTAAACCTGCTCCTGGGTCTCAAGCCCCAGGCACCGCTCGCCTCAGTCTAAATTGCATGTGTATACGTATTGCTGTGCAGTAATGGCTATCATATATCATTCGTCTGGTAGCAGTTGTATTGCTACATGTCATTTTTCATTTAAATCGGATATCAAAATACCGACGATTAGAAGATAACTTAAAGTGTGCTAATATAACATGGATTTGAGATAGATGATTCAAGCAGTGAAGGCGTGAGTTAATATATATATATATATATATATATATGTATATATATATAAACTTGCAGTTAGGGTACTAATATTGTGAAAATCAACATTACTTCTAAATATCTGCTAATATTTGTGTTTAGCAATAGATTGCTTATAATAATTTAGTTTTATAGAGTTCAAGGTGTTAATAACAAACTGCTTAACAATTTCAAAATAAGTCAAATACAACCATTTACATCCCAAAACATATCAGTGGCACATGGTACACGTGTAAAGACAGAATCTGATCTGACAGCAGACCCATATCACTAACTATCAACATCAAAGCACGACTAATTGACTAACTCTGCACGCCTCGCTGGATGCTCCAGAAAGGCTTGCTTTTACATCCACTGATCTTTGGAGACGCTTCAATGATTCCTCATTTACAACTTATAGGTTAAATACGGATTTGTTCAACTTTAGCTACTCTAACTCCGATTTTCTGTACGAAATCATTTATAATTATTAAGAGAATTAACCTAGTCTTACAACCTACCTAATTTAAAATAAAAATTGGGAACTTGATTTGCGACTAAAACGTCTTAAGTAATAGTTAACTTTAAAATTTCAACAGATTATGTTGAAGATATCTGCTACAAAATTGGATTCCAAGATTCCAAGCGAACAAACAGTTACATCTAAATCTACTAGAAGAATGTATATGTCGTCATAAGGATTTAGTCTCCGCGACTACTAATCTGATTAAGATAATTTTATCTCTAAAGAAGAGCTACACTATGCAGCAATAACGTAGGCTATTTAAAGGTACAAATAATTTTATTTATACATAAACCAAGCAAGAACGGTTTGCTAGTATGTACTTGGAAAATAAATATATAAATGATGATTTTATATGAAGGCGTTAAAACATTACAAATTATCAAACACCCGCACCGTTCCGAAGTCCCCCATCAATATTCCAATCTTCATAAACTAATTACAGAGCTGGCAATAACTTAATTTTTTTAGCACTACAATTTTTAGCCCCACCTGCCCCCGTGGGCTTAATAAGGCGTCGGTCGTTCCACGTTTTTACTTGGTCCTTCGTGCCGGATACGCGCCCCCGGCTTTATGGTTTTCATTAATGAAGGCTTTGGGGCTGATCATTCGAGCCTGTATCGAGGCTTGATCATGGGGTGACTCGGATTGAATAGTCTATAATATTTTTAAAGATAAGGGCGAACGCCTTCATTATTATCTCGCTCGTCACATTCAATTTATGGCTTCGTTTGCATACGATTAATGCTATGATATTGTTTCACCTACTTATATTTATAATTTGTCTATTACTAAAAATTACTAACAATACTCACTTTATTTAAATAATGCAATTTGCAAGATGAAATCTAAAGATGGCATATTAAATGGAGATCTAATCCTTTTGTAAAAAATATGAAGTGGAACGAGTTCCTGTAATATTCCAATTATTCAAGCAAGCGCCACAACTCGATTCCGCCAGTCCGTCCTGCCCGATTCTTTATTCAAATCGGATATCGCGCCATTTTCTTGCACGTTTGAATTACAAATCGGAAGGCCGTTTCTTTCGGATTTAAATTCGGAACTCCCTCTAAATTGCCAGTTTGATTGCCGCTTTTAATGCCACCTCCGAGTTTTCTCTTCGGGATTATGGAAAATTATTAGCAATGGGATGAGCAAAAAGTGTTACCCAATTTTTCGACAAAAACAAAAGATGGTCCTACCGGAGTCGGATGATGAGTTCGGACGCGATTGTTGTTTCCGTTTGATCTTGATAATTAGCTATTGCAAACAGAATAGATTATTAGGCAGCTGATGGGTGTTTACGCCCGGTAATTATACGTCAAACCGCCCGAATAATTAGTCACGTTAGCATCGATTTTGGCGCTCCATTTAGATTCTGTCCGAATTTAGGATTTGTCGTACTTAGCGGCGCTCGTAAAACCGAACCATTAAAATAGGATAATGAAATATCTGTGAACCATACTGTAATAATTAATTCAAAATATTTAAAAGCGATCGAGTCCCACGGCGGGCATTAGCGTCTTGAAGACGTCGGGCGTCAGGGTGGTGGAGTTTTTTTTCCGAGTCGTCAGATAGATTGGATGACACTCGATCTCCCCAAGAGGACGAAATTAAAACGGCGGCGATGAGCCAAGCCAAACGAGCGGCGAATTATTTTCCGTTGAGTGATTCTCGGCCATAAAATTTCTGATTGATCAATTCATCCGGTGTTTCCATCCCATCTTAATGAAGAGCACGTTCCTTGCGGACATTTTTTTCACTTCCCCGACGCTATTTTTCTGCACGTTTTCGCTTTGCTGGATGTTTTATTAATTTCCCAGTTTTTATGTTCTAATGGGGATTGATCAAAAACAGATTTGTTTTATGTTATCGACTCGAGCTGTGTTTATTTGCGTTCGTTTTGTTTACTTGTTTATTTCCAATTCTGTAGCTAAATGTTCTGCGTAAAGAAATATGATTGTACTTTTCTTTTATCGAGTAAGAATAATTTTTGTATTGTTTTCTCGTTGATGGAGATTATTTTCTAAATATTTTATATTGTTTATAATGAATTTATCATCAATCTGCTACAATTTTTTACCGCGAAATATTCAATTAGAGCCGACATTTCAATTCTTGAACGAGGTCAAGCGACCATAGAGTAGCGATATCGCTGTAGCTCTCATAAAATTTATAATCAACGCGAAAAGTCACGAGTTTGTCATTTTGTTATTTATTCGACTTCGCTCCACTGAGATGTTTATAGTTTTAATAGCTGTGTCGGAAATATAATGATAATATTAATTTGACTATTTTTCTGTATCTTCTTTTTATATTTTCTTTAAACCCGTGGTACGTTTCTAAATTCCACAACATGTCCCATCCTTTCACTACAATCTATCTATGTAATAAAACCAGGCAAGTATTAGCAGGACTGACACAAACTGAATTAGGACACAGTTTTTAGGTACTTTTACAATGAACTATGAATATTTAAAGATGTTTTTTTTTTTAGAAAAGTTAATATGGTTGTTAAGTTTTCTTAAATTTTCTAATTTTCCGCGTAACTTTCCTAATTTTTTCTTACATAAAAACCTTCCCTTGACAATTAAAAACACAACAAAACAAGAATTAGCAAAATCAGTCCATCCGTTCACTCGTGATGCTGTGACCAAGAGAAATAGGGATTCATTTTATATATATTTTAAGAAAATAGTGTAATCGGAGTAGCTCATCACTAATGTTTGAATGTAAGCAACGAGTTCCACACGTCACCCGATCGGATGTGGAATTTTATGACGGTCGAGGATATTGCCGGGATAACTGCCCAACCCTTCGCCAGTGGTCATCAGCGTTTCATTAAAAACAACAATGCGTAAGATAATGACTCTTCGCTGTTTCGCGATTTGGTTCGGGATCGCCGTTTTATGGGGTTGCTTTGGGTTATTGTATTTTAGTACATATCATTAGTGTCGCGTGAGTTACATTTGTGATGTAAATGACAGCTGTCACTTATCTGTCCAGTGATGGCCTTACAGGTTTCATATTAACTTGTAATTCTCCCATGTATGTCTGTGCGTATTTGCCAAATACTTAACAGTTCAAACGTATACTAACATTATAATATACTTGAACTCTATAACGAGAAATAATATGATTTAACATATAATTAAAGATTAATGGTATCTTAGTATTTTAATTGTCAGTTAACGACCCGTCAATGGCCCACTGCTGAGCCGGGTCTAGTCCTCAGAATGAGGAGGGTATTAGGCCATAGTCCACCACGCTGGCCCAGTGCAGGTTGGCAGACTTCACACACCTTTGAGAACTTTTAAGGAACTATCAGGAGTGCAGATTTCCTCACAATGTTTTCCTTCACCGTTAAAGCAAGTGATATAAATAAATAATAAATAAATAAAAGCCCCTAATATTTTCTAAAAAAAATACTATATAGGAATCGACCTGTCTTGCCGGCGACGTGGTGAATTTTGGACAACGGAACAGCTTTCTTTCGAGATAACGGGACTGCATATAATGGACGGTATATAATGTCTACATAAAAAACACGATTTTCGTACACTTTATTTAGTATTTAATCGAAGCATTTTCATTTTGATTATTGGAGATCTGTACTCGTACTAAAACAGGTCAGTTTCTTAGTTAATACATAATTGTATATATCTGCATAACATGACAGTAATGTAGTGAATATTTCATATATTTTTCAGTGCACAAATACTCTGTCGACGTAACTCGTACTCGTAATATTTGCCTCGGTCAAGATATGCATCAAGCATACTCCATTATGGAACAAGTGCTGCTAATTATTTACTGTGCACTTTATATTATCTACTATTTAAATACGGCCTATGCTACATATTATAAACATAGATAAGCCATTGTGAATATCACATAGTAATACTAGTCGACCCGTCCGGCTTCGCCCGGGTGCAATTTAACACGTGTATTTAGCCGTAACCGCTATGTCCCTGCATTTTGAATCTGCAATATCTTCAAAAATATTCGTTTCAATTTCATGTAAAGGGCCATATCGATCTATATTAAATGCATAATGTACTTAAGGTACCTAATTGGATAAGGATTAATGCTGTATTGTTTAAAATCGCTTCGTAAATAAACCATTATTTTTTGTAAAAAGTAAAGGATAATAAATGGTTATTGTGGGTTATCCCTAAGAGGTAGACATATACCATCGCGGAATTTTTTGTAGACCTTTTTAAGGTGTACAATACTGTAGTACATTATTTTGATCTATCTCGAAAGCGCAAAAACACATTATTTACGACATCACATTAGAAACCTCTACAATTATAAGTTTCTCTACTATATTATATATGTATTATACATATAAACCTTCCCCTTGAATCACTCTATCTATTTAAAAAAACCGCATTAACATCCGTTGCGTAGTTTTGAAGATTTAAGCATACAAAGGGATATAGGGACAGAGAAAGCGACTTGTTTTATACTATGTAGTGATACTATGAGAGTATAAACCGAGAGAGAAATGATACCCATTATTGTACATCCAAGCCGGGCAGCGCCTTGGATTTGTGTCCAAAGTGTACCTCCACTACCCGAACACTAACTACACTAGATAATAAAGTAAACTTACGTAGACCTCAAGAAGGGTGACCTTAACCGCGACACTATAACACTAACTTCCATGTACACTGCGCGACAACACCAGAGAAATTGATTCTAATCTATCGCACTAAAGGTTATATACTGTCTACACGTCGGTATAATATAAAAGGAACTACCCGCGAATACAACAGTGTTGCTAATGCGAAAATGAGCGTATATACTTTTTTTTCGTACCAGTAATTTAAATTGTTTACATTATATGTACTAATCTATTCTATACTCGTAGAAATCAGTTTTTTATTACTTCTTCTTTCACTTAATCACTTTTATCTTACTTTTCTTTCTCGAAAATAGTCTCAAGAGTCCTGCAAAGTTAATTCTAATCATTTAGCATTAAATAGGAAAATATACGCTTTCTCTATACTTAACCATCTGTATCGATTTCTCGATAATCTGGGAAATCAATATCAGTTATTTCATAAAACGACTTAACTGAATTTTAATAAACACTGAGTTATTCGGGAATTAAATCTAAACCCAATAAATACCCTCTCGAATATAAAACCTTTGCTATTTTTCCTTTTTATCAAATGCTAACTTAAAAAGGCCTTATATTAAATTTTAACGTCATTCTTACTTTTGATGTTAATATAGGGATCTCTATCTCCCGATAAATAGCGATTAAACAAACAAGAAAAAGCCGGCTCCTTCTCCCTCTCCCTTCACCTCCCTCCTTACTATAATTTCATTATTTAAAACGTCTATACGATGAGAAATTCAGTGTATACTCTACATAGATATGTTCACTATATTGTGTTGATGATATATTATCTATATGGGATTATACTGCTCAGTAACACGTCAAAGACAAAAGAAAAGAAGAGGGATGTAGTCTATACTCAGACTAACAGTATGACGCCTTGACTATAATATCATCTTGGGGTTATAGTTTAGTCTTGGGGCTTCAGCGTTACTTCTAGAATACTCGCGATGTAATCCATCAATATTCTGTCGTGATGCCGTATTTATTTTGCAATCCCCACTTCCTTGATTTGTATGTATCAGTTGGCCAACATTCAAGAAAGTAAATATGCTACTATAATTTGAGTACTCCTACCAACATCAAGTAACAGAATGCTACTCAAATCATAAGTGTTGCCAACACCATAATTAATAGCACTTTAAACGGAAACGGAAATTATCGATAAATAATAGATTTCTAAATGTTCAAGAAAATGATAATGGATTTGACTCAAATTGAATCTTTTAGAAGAATCACCGCTCAACAGAAGCAAGTATAAGACGACCAAGTCAACAATTTTTGGCATTTTTATACCCACTGTTAACAACATAGTTTATATATTTAGTATATTGTTCCGTGAGGGGACGGGTTAGAATACTATTCCCCTCTGCCGCTGGGAAAGCATCTCGTAAGATTAACCCAGCACACCCTTGGTGGTAGGGGATCTGTTCCCCGAATGGCTTACGACCGCCAAGTGTCATATCGCTCCCATCCCTTTAACGCTGCGGATCTAATGGACTCTGGGCTCTTGCTCAGGGTCCGCTAAAACCGCAAAAAAAAATATTCGAGGGTAGTTAATTTTGTCTTATTTCGAGTAAACAATATATGAAACTAGTAGTGTATGTGTATCAAATATTATTTTAAAATTTGATAGCGGGATTGAGTGGTGAAGATGAGAGTTTACGATACAAAAGACGTCTTTTAACCCGCTCCTGGGTATCAAGCCCCAGGCACTGTTTCTTCTGTGTAGATTGCATCTTAATATTGTAATTTGTGTGTTTGTTTATGTCAATTTCTATCTCTAGGTAGTTTTAATAACGTGAGAAGCTAAGCTAAACTTTCCAAGGTAAACTTAGAAGTCGAATTATCAATTTCGATTTTTTAAATTCTTTCTCCAAATTCAGCCAAACAAATAATCGAGATCGCATCCAAAAATTAAACAAAAAGATAAGATAATTTGTATATCTCCCCTAATTCAAAGAGGGTGGGCAAAGAAAAGATGTGTTTTTGTCATGTTTTTATTAGTGGAAAACAATGATGAATTACCGAACGGCGAACGTCGTTTATTAGTCGTGTCCCTTCCTCCTTATTCTTAGGGTTCTGTGGTACCATTTTTTGGTCCTTATTACGTATTTTTGACGTACCCTCAAAGTTCTTGAGGTTGAGTGTTTATCTCTGTCTCTCTTTGTGCCTTTAAGACAATTTTTTATGGTAGATAAGATGCAAACGAGCAGATAGTCCACCTGATGGTAAGTAGGCACCTTCGCCCATGGACATCGACAAAACAAGAGATGCGTTGCATCCTCGAAGATAGAGTGGAAGTGAAGAAATAAATGCTGCGGTTTCAGCGGACCCTGAGCAACAGCCCAGAGTCCAATAGATCTGCAGCATTAATGGGAGAGGGAGGTGGTAACAATAATTACGTATGTATGAGAGTTATACTGCACAGTAACACCTAAAAAAAAAAAATTACTTACACTTTAGACGGAAACCGAGCCAACACTCACAAAATACTTCACATTGGAGTCCCAGTATTATGACACCTCCCCCCACCTATATTACCACAATGGTCACCAGGCGAGCAGAAAGTATCCTATCACTCCATAGTATGTAAACTATTGTAAACCAAAAAAAAAATACAACCGAATTGATAACTTCTTTTTTTTTTTGAAGTCGATTGAAAAAGACTTAGATCCGTCATTTCAGCGGAAAAAAAAATTTGTCTTTACTCTACACAACTTTCTCTGCTATTTAAAAAGGTAGAAATTTAGCTAAACAAGTTCGAAATATACAGACAGATAATTTAAAGGTTCTAATGTGATCAGCAGTATTTTTAATTTGTTTTTATAAATGAAGCGTTATAGGCGATGTCTATAACGAGGGGGACGTACAATATCGGGCGTGTCGAAGTTACCGTCTTGCACCAAATTAAATTGTTTGCGCACCGTCTTTTATATATCGTTCACAAGGAAATACGTTTACACAAAAATATCGGTGATTACAGTTCTTTTCTGCAGAGCCGAAATTTTCGCTTAAGACTGCAGAAGCCGCAATATACTTTACCTCACTCCAGTTTCATATCTATAAATTCATTCATATCTATAAATAAACTAACTAACCTATCTCTGTCATTTTCTTGATTATTAAAAATTAATCAAGAAATTTAGAAAATAGTTTAGATACCGTATCATGCCCAAGAAGAAGACGAAGATTTGCAGGTCCAAGTTAACTAAAAAAATAATTGTGAGTCGGTGAGATTTCATGAAAGGCATATGGTCTATTTATGGTACTTTAGCGCACTTCTTTTACTTCCAAATAACGCTTAGTTAAACTTCCGTAATAACGCGGCAACGACCACCTGCTCTATGAATATTGTCGCTTTAAAAATTCACGACTCTACCTTCGATGACCGCTCTATGTAGTGGCTATTTAGGGTTCATTTATTGAAAACACTCTCTGCATCTGTTAGCTGCCTACTGACACCACGCCAGTAACACCCGTGAAGGGACGGGTTAGAATACTATTCCCCTCTGCCGCTGGGAGAACATCACGTAGGAGCCGAGTAACCCAGCACTCCCTGGGGCGGGGATCCCCGACTGGCTTGCGACGACCAGTATGCGAATCCAACTGTCAAGTGTCTTTGACGCATACCGCTCGAGGCGCATATGGGCCAGACTTAACGCTCTCCTCTCCCATCCCATTAACGCTGCGGATCTAGTGGATTCTGGATTGTCTTGCTCAGGATCTGCTATAACCGCAGCTTTATTCTCTACACTCCTTCTAATTACTATTACTCTATCTTAACAAGACAATATTTCTTGTATTGCCAGTGTCCATGGGTGAAGGTCACGACTTAGCATCAGGTGGACCGCCTCTTCTTTTGTGACTTATCTACCATTAAAAAATGAATAATGTAATCGTTTAATCAATATGCAATTTAAAAGTGCATAAACTTGATTAGAACAAGAAGACATTACATGTGAACGAGCCCGTAGCCGTAAGAACACGCCGTCTCCAGTCTCCAGGTGTTTTATGGGAGCGTGTTTATTGACTTTGGGAAAGTTCGATGAGTTTGTATGAACACGGTATGTTAACATGATCGTTACTTTATTACCTTTATTGTATAATAAACGAGCTCACATTCTGTTTGTTATGACGATAACTCATTTATTAGGTTCTTCACTCCAATCAAAGCCTTTTTTTTTTCTAGAATTTACAAGATTACAGATCATTACTGAAACTAATCCCAAGAAAAGGACCCATTGGTCAAATGGCCTGGTTCTAGCCAGATTTTTCTTTTCTTTAAGTACCTTCTCTCCCTGTCCCTGTTTCTATGCTGCTGTTTGAAACCATTTCGAGAGCAGTCGCACATTAAACTAACTGTTTATTCTGATGTTTATGATACTGAAATCTAATGCGGAAAATATAATAATGTTATGGACTTATTACAGCAAGCTGAATAAAACCTGTGGTAGTGACATGCTTCCACTGCTAGACCTTAGATGATTTTTAATATGCAAGACCTTCACTATGGAATAAGTTGTTGGAGGTTACAAGTCGTAGAACTAATAACTAATCAAAAGTGTTGTCAACGTTTTAAATATTCTTCGTAAATTAATTAATTGAATATGCAAAAGTCTAATTATCTTGCAGTATATAGCTAGGTAGTAGTAAATCAAGTGAGCGGGTTAGAACAGTATGCCGAAGGTGCAGCCAATTTCCTCCATACCCCGGTACCCCACTACCCCACTACCTCGCTACCTCAGTCTAATTTTCATATTAACGAACGTGTCTAACGTCTGGTCTACACCCGGACCTGTTCACTTAATACCTGACTTATACAATATTTCATTTATATACTTTAGCTATAGAAGTTGGTTAGATAATACGACAGGATACTCTAAATCAGAGATAGAACTCTAAATAGAAATTTAGGGCCAACGCCTCTCATAAAAAAATATACAATGCTCTCCTATTGGTACTTGATATTATCAGTTTAAATACATTCTTTATCACTTCATTTACAAAGGACATCTTTCTTTCACTGAGCTCCCAATTTAAATACCTTTCCATAAATAACTCTAAACTTTAAATTTAAACGTTCTGATTGGCCAAAATGATAGATGTGGTCAGGAAAGACCTTAGTTTCAGCAAGGTCTCCGACGAGGACATGTAAGATAGAGCTAAGTGGAGGAGAAATATCAGAAAGGCAGACCCCACCATCAGATGGGAATAATAAATGCCACGGAGAGAGGGAGAGTTCTGATTGGCCAAAAGAAAAGCGAGCGTCTCCGGTCTCTTGTCATTAGCCAATCATGTTGCCACTAGAAGAAATAATTCAAATAGAAAATAAATAAAAGGTTTAAATATCATTTAATATCCTATAATAGGTACCTACTACACATTATATAAGTTTTTGTTTAGCAAGTAAATAAAGTGATAATTTTCCTAGAGAAGACGGCCATTGATGCGCTGTCCCGTACTCAACTTGGGGTAAAAATGTTGTGAAAATCCCTGAAGGTTTTTGACTTAGCTTCAGGGTGAAATATTTTTGAGAGTTGGTAAAATTGATTTAAAAAATGTATGCCAAATAGGGATGGCGATTAAGGAAAAGATCGATTTTGAAATCGATTCGAATCGATCAACCAAACCAAAACGATCGATTCCTCCTTTTCGTCGAGTTTGCATTTTGAATATAAATATTGTGCCTCCTAAGTTGAATGCTTTTCAACTTATGAGGCAAAAAGATCATCATTGTTTTTAGCACCCGCTGAGGTGAAGAGCAAAAAAAAGATCAGTGTCGCCAAAAGTCATTTAATAATATCTGCAGCCGATCAATTCCGAATCGATTTTTAGAAAAATAACAGAAAAAAACCCTACAGTATTTGCGGTTAGTAAAGCCATAGCTCCTCCCCCCTCCATGCTTACGTAAAATTGATGCATTTTTCTAACTCCTCATTCTGAGCAGGGATATTAATGTGCGTGTTTACTTCCCCATCCTCCAAGACATCAAGTAAAAAATCATTTGAATGTATCATCGGATATCTATTGTATAATCGCCCAATTCCACTCGTTCCTTTGTAAATAGTAAAGTTTGGTTAACGTCAGTGTTGTCTGTTCTAAAAAACATGAGCTAACCAAGTGGTAAAGAAACTTCTCAATGGCTAATAGCTACATAGCTAGTAAGTTTCCAGAACGAGCTGCTTTGATAAACTTACGTTAACTATACTGTGCACACTATGTAACTTGACATAAACTAGTTTTATACATTAACTATTTACTATTAATTAGTGCCTGGGACTTGAGACCCAGTAAACCCTTGCTTATCACATACTTATGCTATCTTTATTTTTTAAAGCGCGTAAACACCTGCATCTGGGTTAAAATCCCCAGACATTGATCTTCCCCATCTGTTACCAATTCCATGGTGAGACCCAGCATCACGACACCACACTACTGCACAACCATAATGGTCAAAAGGCGATCTCCGTTTGATAACTGGCTCTAGCCCATCAGAACAGAGGTTATATACAATCTTGGAATAAAATGAACAGTGAGTACTACCCGCGAATATAAAGTTATCAATGGTGTTGCTAACTAAAATGCATGTTGCAGTCTGTAAGCAAAAGCCTCTCGACATCACAAACAAGTCTTCCCTTTTAATATTATAGATAAATACGTTGTATAAAAACTGGCGGCAATTTGCCCCTGGCATCCACAAAGGAGCGCCATCTAGCGATAAATTATCGGAATTATTGCATTAAAAATTCCATTTAGTAAGTCAAAGCGCCATTAAAGCGTCGGTGTTGCCATCGGAAGGTATTTTTATATTACAGTTTTTAGAAAAATGTTGTTCTGCTTGCGTATCTCCAGTTAATTACGTGTTAGGGAGATGTTTTATGCTTTTTTTGTTATTTAAGAGGCTGAAGTATTTCTGCTTTGTGTCCAGTGATATTATTAGTGTGTTAATTGTCCTTTGGGAAAAGGGAAATTTTTGGAAGGGAAAAAAGTCTCTTATCTTCAAACTTGACCTCCAAAAATCTAAAAAAGGTTAGTTAAGTGTTAGCTCAGAAATCAGTCAATTATGAACCGTATTAAAAATGTCTGTTTTTATTTGAAAAAAAAAAAAAAAAAGATTGACTCCATTTTTTTCAGCTTTAAAAATTTACAATTATTGTCCTAATATACTAATAACTCCCGACCCGACTCGCGCGACTTCGTTCACGTGTTGCCTTGCTCCTATGGGTCGTAGCGAGATGTTAAATAGCCTAAGTTACTCCTTGTTACATCAGTTATCTGCCAGTGAAAGTCCCGTCAAAATCGGTCCAGCCATTTCAGAGAATAGCCGGAACAAACAGACAGACAAAAATTGTAAAAATGTTGTTGGTATTGTAACGTATCCGTACGAGACGACATATGCAAAGGTAACAACTCTATCTGTGTTTTCACGCTTCAACCACTCAACCGATTTTGATAAAATTTGGTACGGAGATAGACAAGAGCTTGGGAAAACATATAGGTTACCAGTTATCGCGAGAAAAGGCTTAAAGGGGTTGAAATAGAGGTTGAAGTGCATGTCGAGCTGTGCGACCTCACCTCAACCCCTCGAACTTGCAACCGAATATTAAAATAATATTAGTGTCAATATTCTTATATGTACTGCGCGATATCACTTGACAGATTAACTCAATCGGAACGATAGTTATATATTGTCTACTCAAAATAAGATAAAATTAACTACCCGAATAATACTTTATACTATAATAATTTAAATTGCCTAAATACTTTTAAGGCTATTTAAATTATTCCTTAAGTAGCAACATTTCACAATAGTAGATAGATTGTAACTAAAGGGAAGCTCGTGTCGGCTGGCGCGTGGCCAAGTGGCCAAGGCGATATTGGCCGTGTTGGTCACCCGCCTAAATATTATCTGCTTTATGTCAGATATACTCAAAATAAGGCTTTACTATTAATACTTTTACTAATATCATTGCTCTACAACGAGAGATTTATATTAGCTGCCTAATATCTCAGACTTGTAATTAAGGATACCAACAGGGTAGGAAACTGATGTTTGACTAGTAATTTCTTCTGTTTCTGTTTCCATGTATATATCGATTTACAGTACTAGGCTGTATTTCCAACAGAATTGTGTTTAGAACCAATAGAATCGCTTCATTCTTGCACATTTCTTACATCTCTGATGGTAATGCAGCCTTAGAGTCAAACTCAATCAAACTATCAAGTAATGATAACCATCGTTGACAACAACAAACCCCCACTATTTTTGCTCAGACCTAAAGTTAGCTGTCGGCGAATAGTAAACGATCATCGAATAATCGAATCGTCATCGCCATCTATGGCGCTGGTGTAGGGTAGTAGTCACTTCCGTCATTTTGACAGTCTCGACTGTTTATATGCTATCAACAGTTTGACTGTAGTCTTAGTCGTGCGCGGTCTCTCAAGGAGTGGAGCAGTCCCTGGATAGTGTTACTGTTGTGCAGTGCAGTATTATTGCTGGGAGCGCTGTCCGAATAAGGGTACGTGAGTACCTTACAATGTAGTTGCCACGTCGGGTTTAAACAGAGAGCCTGAGCAGTGGAGGTGAGTGTTGGAATTCTGTTAAGAGCTCTTTAAGCCTACACCTTGGTCACAAGTCCAAGGCACTGCTTAGATTTCTCTCGTAATTGTTAGAGATCCTATTTGATTATTTATCGGTTCAGTAGAAGTATCTGCGTCGCGTTTGCCCAATAGTCCATTCAATATCATCACCTCTTGTAGTGTTTTCTATTTCCCTCTCCTCCTTCCTTCTCATCATTAAAATCCCCGACATATACATATGTTGAATATCTAGATAATATAATAGACGCGTTAATACTGAGATAAGCTTTTACAAATAAGCTGTAGGTAGCCGATACGATTTGGCTGAGCGCCACTCGCACTCCACCCGAACTAGTTATATTATACATTGTTTTCTGTTTATTTATATTCACAATGGTTAGCAACACCGTTGATATTTTATTTTTATTGTCTTTTAAATAAATAAAAGAATAATGTTAGTCCAAGACGCTGATCATATACTGATTATAATACTAAATACCATGTACACTGCACGACAACACCAGAGAGACTGACTCTAATCTATCGCACCAAAAAATAAAAGAAACTACCCACGAACACTAATTTATGAACGGTGTTGCTGACATAACTTTCTGATAATTTCAAAATAATGATTATGTATTTGGAAAATTAACCTTACGTGAAAAATGTCAGTTATTTAAAAAAATTGAATTTGCGAATTATTCCGTTCGAATTATATAATCGTTATTTATGAACGAAGTTATTACTGGATTTAATTAAGATGTTTTTAAAGCAAGTCTATAACGGCTGCTGTGAATGTGCTACACATTCGTAGAGGGTCTACGAGTGGCGTAGCACCTCATTGTACTTAATAATAAAATATCAACATCGGACATAATCACCGCGACTCTCTACTAATGACGTCACGTATTTACTTACGCCTACCAGTTACCAGTGTCGCTTTATTCAAACTACCTACCTATTTATGTATACTTGTTACCAGTGTTGCCAACTTAGCTACAAACCAAAAAAAAATGGTGGCTGATTATTTAGCCACTTTCCAACCTAATGGCATTTTTAGTCTTTTATTTAATTTCTAACTAATTGAATCATAATTAATGCAAAAAATATAAATAGATCAAATATAATCTAGATTATTTCTTAAATTTGATTTCAATGATTAGAATAAATATTTGGTTCAAGTATGTCAACACTATTTTAATTATTATTAAATTAGGCTCAAAAGGGCTAGTACTCAGAGCCGTTAAACAAAATAATTTAAAAAAATATTATAAAATTATATTTATTATTTTTAACCTCTTTTTCGTAAGGAATCAAATGGCATTCTAACAATCAATAATTTTTACATAACAATCTTTAAACTTATTATGTGAAGTTAATTTTGATAGGAGACATTTTCCGGCCAGCCAAAATAATGGTCTAGCCTCCTCAGACAGTGCAATATTATACCTACGCAATTCCTTAATGATTCGTTGCGAACACACAGAAATAAAATGTGGTATGTATCCTCCACCATGTCGCACGCAGAACAATTAGGGGACGGAACTTTGCCCATCAAGTATGGGAATTTATTCAAAGCAGTGTGTCCAGTACGGATCCCCATCATATCCACTAACATACTCCTATAAAAGGAACAGTTGCTTATCCAAGATGTTACAGGTTCTGATTGTATAGTGCGATAGACTCCTTCTACATCTCAGTAAATTTTATTTTTGACTGACGAATATAATCACTATAGAAAGGGCTTACTGGTAATCTAATGTTTTTATAAATACCCTCGTTGACCAATCTGTCAACTTTATTATTTGCACTAATCAAAATAAAAACATGCGTCGGATCCACTGAATTTTAATCCTCTTGTTTTGTGACAAGAGATTTAAAATCAATTCTTTGTTGCTTTTATTTTGATTTTTCCATTTCTAGCTACTTTTGCAATAGATCTAGCTAGAAAGATAATGGGTCGGTTGGCAACACTCCTTGTTAGTGACTATATTCGAGAATATATATTGAATAAATACAATTAAGTCTTAAGCTCTTAAGTAATAAGATAGACTAAGAAACAATAGCACACCTTAGTAATGGAGACCTAGCATCACGACACCATACCACTGCACAGTCAAAATGGTTACCAGGCGAGCTACTTTTGACAACTACCTCAAGTGTATCGGAACAGAGGTTACCTGCCGCGAATTTTTATACTCAAACATTTGATATTTAAATGCCAAGTCACGAACAAAAGCTGAATTTTCATAAAGAATAAAAAACTTGTAATATTATTCAACGACTTAAAACTCTAAGATAAGTTATCCCCAATAACTCCGATACGACCGAACCAGGAGCGCTAACTGACTCGCTAACTTTTCATTTCATTTTCCAAACTTTTAATCTCAAAGTGCCCGTGAAAGAAAAATGGAAGCGTTAAGGAAATCGCCAGCGCCACCTATTATCAAGTCCTGCAACTCGCATAATTTTAGCACCGGAGAGTAAACCGTGCAGCTGAGGTCTAATGGGACTCTTCGACCCCCGAGCTAAAGTTTACTTCAGCGCGTCGTTCGAGCGGCGCTTATGACGTCACATTCGAGACGGATTGTTACAGAAGAGTCATAAAAAGTAAGATATTAATGTATCGCGGGAGGCATTAGACGGTCGCTGGATCGATTTCTATGCATAAAAAATGCTAATGGCTCGGGAGAGAATAGGTAGCTCTCGCGTCGGTGATTTATGTGAGGAGTTTGGCCAACTATTCGCGTTCCGATGTCATCCAAGGTGTTCGCGGACAGGTGGCTGGAACGCTTTTGTTGCGCTCACCACTTTCTTAAGCGATTTCATGTATTATTTATACATTATGGGATTTTGTTTCTAGGTGAGAAAGTTAGGGCTTTTCATCTCTATCTATAATATTATTAATACGCGTGTTTGCTATTTATTAAATACCAGCCGACCTGATCTCGCTTCGCTGAGGTGTATTCATACGTTTTCGTTGGACTGTTTTTTCTCCGACTTACTTTTCAAATCCGACTACCACACAAAAGTCTTTTCATTTGTTCGGGTTAATATATAGTCATAACACTTACAAATGATGTGGCTTTCTATTGGTAAAATAATTTTCCAAATCGGTTTAGTAGATCTAGAGATTACCCCCTACAACCTCACAAACTTTCTCCTCAAAATCTTTAACCTCAAAATCTTTAAAATATTAATATAGATTATTTTCATATTCATTACAATAGTCAGTATTTCCCCTACATGAGTCCTTACAAGTCATTAGAAGGTATAGGAATTACTAGCCTTTGTTAACCCTTAATTGTCCAATACAATGATAGTAACTATGTCAGGGTGGGACCTCAATAAATTATCACTTGCTTTAACAGAGAAGGAAAACATCGTGAGGAAACCTGCACTCCTGGAGGCTCTCCAGAGTTCTCTGTTTGTGTGTGAAGTCTGCCAATCCGCAGTGAGCCAGCGTGGTGGACTATGGCCTAAGACTCCTCACTCTGGGGAGGACACCCGGCTCAGCAATGGGCTTATTAATGGGTTACGATGATGAAGATGAAAATTCTTTGGGTTTTGGATTCGATTATAATATCTTTTTTCTATATCAAAACCGTATTTAATTAACTTGAACGCAATAACATGTCATTGCACTCGAATAACATGAGAATAATTTTGCGAAAAAAATATCGCAGAATATTATTTCAGTCGCAGTAAAGAGATATAGAATTCTATCCGAATTACATTTTATATGTTTAATACTTCGTTAAGTTTTTCAGTTTTAATATCACTGCATATTATAGAACAACTAGTCTCACAACATCTGTCTGTCTGATCGTGATAAACTCAAAAACTACTTAACGGATTTTTATGAGGTTTTCACCAATAGATAGAGTCATTCATGAGGAAGGTTTAGGTGTATAATTTGTTAAGGTTTTGTGTAAATTTGCTGTAATATGATGATAACAGTCGAATGTTTTTGATAAATAACATCTCTACTATGAAGCGCTGTCGTGAGAGGCCGGGGCCTCTTTGTAGTAGTATAAAATAGAAATTATACGAGTTGAACAATCAATGAACTTCTTGCGTGACTAACAAAGATATACGTATGATTATGTTTATTCTATTTCAATTGGATTTGTTGGTATTTTTATTGTTAAACACCGATTTTATCACTTAGGGGTAAAAGTTAGTTTAAAAAATTTCATAAAAATCGACCAAGCAGTTTCGGAGGAGTTTAGTACAAACACTAACACGAGAATTGTTTATATGTAGATCTTATTATGTAATGTTAGTAGCTACATATAAGATATTTAAAAGAACTTGACGTGAAGGGTCTTCATAACATAGAAATCATAATAATCATTTTTAAAGTGTTTGTGTGTTAGTGGATACATCCCAATTGTATTACTTTTTTTTTATAATAATAGATAAGGTGCAAACGAGCAGATGGTCCACCTGATGATAAGTGGCAACCATCGCCCATGGACATCGGAAAAACTAGAAACACTCTCTCGTTTTGTCGATGCGTTGCATCCCCGAAGATAGAGTGGGAAGGGGGAATGAAGAAGAAAAATGATGCGGATTCAGCGGACCCTAGGCAAGAGCCCAGAGTCCACAGCATTAATGGGATGGGAGAGGGAGGCGGTAAGTCTGGCCCACATGCGGCTCAACCGGAACGCGTCCATGACACTTGGCGATCGGATTCGCATGCTGGTGGTCGCAAGCCAGTCGGGGAACAGATCCCCTACCACCAAGGGGGTGCTGGGTTACTCGGCTCTTACGAGATGCTCTCCCAGCGGCAGAGGGGAATAGTATTCTAACCCGTCCCCTCACGGGTTAAGTTAGTTGCGTAAAATATAGGCTTTGTTTCATTTAGCTTAAAATAAGGTTAAAGAAATATAGTCCTAGTATATACGTTTTAGCCCAGCAAACCTAGTATCTCAATAAATGTGTATTGTATCTATTAACAATCTTCGAAATCTTTGGAATATGAATTTTAATTTAATTTAATCTAGATTGATTATTACTTTTGGCTGTAAATCAAGTACTAGTAATTTCCAGTTTTCTTAAAATCTCCCTTACGCGAGTACCGTAGCGCCACCTAGTATTGAGTAGCGCAAAACAACCTATGAAAGAACCTATTCTAAACCATTTATTACGCTTCTGATTTTCAGTCAGTTATATCTAATTATAATAGTTTTTTTAGATGAAAAAAAAAATATAGTAATCTCCTAAGGAACATTCAATATAATTATATTCAATACATGTAGTAACATAATTTAGATTTTTGTTGATTTTTCATAAACTACTTGACCGATGTCGATAAAATTTAAATGGGACCACATGGGAAGTATACCTTTGGAAATAAAAAAAGAATTTTCCATATCGATTCAGTCGTTGATGAAGATTTCGACGAATTGTGAACCTCGTTCTTTTTGAAATCGGTTAAAAATATACCTTGGCATATATTAAACTTATCTTCCTACAGTAACACGCACAAGGCAATAATAATATGCACTTGAAACGGAACACCGAGTAACCAATATTAAACACTTACTGCTCAAGTCTATGGGAAAAGAAGTTATATACAGTCTTGGAATAAAATAAAAGGTTTTCTAATGTAAAGTTGTCAGATAAACATGACAAAGAGGTCACATTTGAAATAATTCCCAAATGTTATATTGAAATCTAATATTAAAATTTCTATTAAAATTCCAATCGCACACCAAAAAAATATACGTACAACCATTAATTATTTAAACACGAGCGGTATAATCTTCGCGAACCGCATCTCCGGTCACGTAAAACAAAATGGCGTAAAAAAATATCTGTCCTGGGCACCGATCGCGATACACGGACTGACGCGGGTTGAATATTTTAATTTTTGTATTATTTTATTAAATATGGAAAAATAACCCTACCCCAACCCACCGGGGCCTGAGATACCCACCTTGCTTTAATTGTGGACGGCTTAGCGATGTACGTGCATCTCAAATTTTAATATCCACCCCGCAAAGCCGGCCTTTATTTTTATTGTACTTGGGAAATTTGCATATATAATTTATGTTTTACGGCCCCATGTGATTGGGCTTCGATGGTTTTTGTGGTTAATGCTGTCTCGTCTCTTACACCTTGCACCTGTAGTTGTCACAAACAGAATTTATTTTTTCTCTTTTGTACAACGTTAACACTAATTATATTAGATATCTTTACATGTTTTATGTTTATCAAGTATTTGCTACCAGCATGCCCTTTACTATATTGGGCACATAGCGCGAAGGCAGCCTAACAGCCTGGACAAGCTGATGGTGCTTGGCAAAGCGGAGGAGAAACGACCACGAGTCAGCTCGGTCGGACCAAGTTACCAACTTCAAGGGCCTCTAAGTGACTACAGCCCTGAGGAAAGCCAAGGACAAGACCGTGACCCAGACCCTCGACCAGAGTGGACGCTACCTTCAGCAATGAAGCAAACGGCCGAGAAGAAGAATCTTTACATAGTATAAAATGAAATCGCTTCCGCTGTCTGTTCGCTTGGATGTTTTAAACTACTTAACGGATATTGATGCGGTTTTTTTTAAATAGATAGAGTGATTCAAGAGGAAGGTTTATATGTATAATACAAGCATATTATAGTAGAGGAACCGTGCGAAGCAGGGGCGGGTCGCTAGTTCATTGTAATGCTGTAGTTTCGCTAGCCAAGATACTTTCAAATGACATTTACTTTTTCGGTAATGTTTTAATGAGATAAAAAAGTTCTATATTTAATTGTTTCATTGCAAACCATACAGACAGACAGACATAAAGGCCTAAGAATCATTACAATAAACAAAAATGGAATATTTTTTCCTAATAAAGAGTTCATGAAAAATCATCCGGGCCATCGATTCAGATGTGTCAGGAGGTTTTCATCGAATGAATTTATGTCTGCGAAGTGACCGCAGTCGTGGGGATAGGGGTGGATTTCCATAAAACCCTTTCTTTTCGGATATTTACACCCTATTAGCAATTTTTGTGGCAAAATATTATCTTTTACTTATAAGTACTTAATATACTCGTAGCTATAATTAGAACATAGTTGTCTGTATGTATATATGTACATAAGTTTAGAACGGCTGCACCAAATTGGATAATTCTTTTTTTGTTATAAGGACTTTGTTATTCTGAGATTTGTACAAGAGAAAATAGAAAAAAAAGTACGGAAAGTAGGTAAGAGTGAGTGTAGAAACTTGTAGGTAGAGTTAGAGAATGAGTGTGTATGCGAATGTTTTGAATATAACTCAGCGAAGCGTCGGGTTGGCTATTATTTAATGTAAAAAACAAACAAAGGATATGAAAATATTAAACTAGATTATTTGAAACGGCAATTAATTGTAAACCACCCTAAATCTACCCGTACCCGGTGGGGTTCAAACGACCAGAGCGTGGAAGGGTTGGCTTCGATTCTTTTCGATAATCACTGCCTAATGCACTTCCTTTGTTTACTTTATACAGCCTGCTCTTCTGGAAAATGGTCGTATAATACAAGGTCTTTTCATTTTTAGATTAATATACTTTTGATTTATAGTTATCTACATTAATTCAATTTTAAACGTTATAGTAATAGATGATCATTTTACTTTGTATTTTTTTAATATTATTCCGTAGAAAACGACCTTAAGGCTAGAACAATCTAGCCCATAAGTCCAACTTTCAGAATGAAGTTCGTGCTCCTGTGACCAAAGACTTGTTGACAACAATGGCTTTTTCATCCGGTTATGTTTGACACTGAAATAACTTTCATTTATCTATACTGCTCAGTATCAAGTAAAAGACAATATTGACATGCACTTTAAAAGCCAAGTAGTGCTAGAAGCTTGTGACCCAGGATAAGGACATCACACGATACTGAATTGTACGTATTTATTCGCATTACTTTATAAAATCTTTACTGTGTGAAATCACTTGATAGACTGTCAAATCTAACGGAATAATTAAATATTTTTAAGCGTTAGTAGTTCAGTAGTTCTGGCGTTGGATTCACGATCAAATCCCATTCATTGGACTACTACAATGTCCACTCCTTACACAGGCATTTTTCTTACTTGGAGAGTTAACAATCATCATCACGACCCGTCAATGGCCCACTGCTGAGCCGGGTCTCCTTCTCAGAATGAGGAGGGTATTAGGCCATAGTCCACCACGCTGGCCCAGTGCGGGTTGGCAGACTTCACACAACCTTTGAGAACTTTAGGTAACTCTCAGGAGTGCACGTTTCCTCACGATGTTTTCTTTCTTCACCGTTAAAGCAAGTGATATTTAATTGCTTAAAACACACATCACTCAGAGTCAGAGGTCATCGAACTCGGACCTTTCGAGTAAGACTTGAAGTCTCAACCACTAGGCCATCACTGCTTTTATATGGGGTTAACAATAATAGTTTATAATCCAAACTGCTAACTGTAATATTTTTAATTATATTTCAAAAGATTCAGTAGAGTCAGTGTCTAGTAAATTATCAACGTTGTTGTTTGTGTCAAAATATATTAAAGATCTATTGAAAAAACACGTGTATTATAATACGGTTTTTGTATTCTAAATACATTGTACACAGGATAGCTCAACAAGATCTTAGAACTGGAATCCTCAGGATTTCACACTCCATGATGAAGCCAACTTTTTCAATTTCCTCACCGACCGCGGGCGCCATCAAACGATAAACGATTATAAGTATGACGTAGAAGGAAACGAGCCAACGCCGTTGTAATGAGAAATATTGCGAAAAGAGCTAAAAAAACACCAGGAAGCGTCTTTCCTTTTGCTCGTTTTATTGATTAAAAAAGTTTCTTAATCATATTTCCACGGCGCCGGATAGTTGGTCGCTATCGGACGGAATCGCGATGCGGAGTAATGGCTCTTTGATGTCATTATTACCTTTCACAATTTGTTTAATATTCTATACTAGCGACCTGCTCCGGCTTTGCACGGTTACTTTCTCTACTAAAATATGCGTGTATTATTCGTATAAACCTTCCTCTTGAATCACTCTATCTATTAAAAAACTGCATCAAAATCCGTTGCGTAGTTTTAAAGATCTAAGAACAGACAGACGGGAAGCGACTTGGTTTTATACTATGTAGTGATTATTATATTTTGTTTATCTACTCTATACCATATGTGTTTGTACTTCTATGCCTACATAACTCTAAACATTATTATTTAGAAAAAGTTTGTGTTCGAGTGTCGCAGATATTCTCTAGAATCACGTTCTAATTCAGTTTTTACCCATGAGGGGACGGGTTAGAATACTATTCCCCTCTGCCGCTGGGAGAGCATCTCGTAAGAGCCGAGTAACCCAGCACCCCCTTGGTGGTAGGTTAGGGCAATACGGTCACATACTATTCTGACAGGAACCCAAGGGCCCTTGGACTTGTGACTAAGCGTGTAGGTTCAAGGGCTGTCCTGCCACATTTGTAAACACTCACCTCCACTGGATAGGTACTCTGTCCAAGTTTAGGGTTAGGCTTAGGTTCATAATACTCACCTGAAACAAGGCTAACTTAACACAAAGCTAACCTACCCTTATATACGATTCTGACATAATTATTTTTATCATTCTTGTAAAGAATTATACTTATAACATATTAAATCGAACTGTGCCTGAGTATTGCGACCCAGGTGCAGACAAGACTGTCTAGGAAGACATAGATGTTATAATACAACAGATAAGGTCATTGAAGTGCTGTAGATTATGAAAAGATTTTGAAGTTTTTGGGAGCAACTAGTTCTAAAACATTGTTTCTTTTTTTCAGAAACTTCACCTCCTTTCGCCTCCTGCTTTCACCGTGGAGCGCATCATCAGCAGCGAGTGCGGCAGCCGGCTCTGTGTGTGGGGCTCCAGGGGGGTGACGGTGGTGGACCTTCCGTCCAGATGGGGAAGAGGTGGACTGTTTGATTCTGGCAGTCAGACTGTTCTTTGCAAGTAAGTAACACTCATGTTCTATCAAACACAAACAGAATACTTATACATTTATCCAATTCCTATAACTTTTGTTACACATACCACAATAGCAAAATAAAAAGTATCAAATATTTCATTTAATTTACCTTTTTGTTGTTGGTTGCGATTGAACAGCATTCAACAAAAAAAAGTTTCCTTGACCCATGAAATGTCTTGCCGTAACCCCCAAAGGGGGGTTGCACAATAAAAAGAAAATCAAGAAATAACAACAAGTCAACATGTTGTAATTGTGTCGTGTAGTTTAATTGCGCTAGATATTTAGGAATTTACCGACATACAAAACTTGGCAAACATACTTTCAAGACAAGAAAATTGATCAACAAGTGAGTGAAAATTCGTTGGCTTATAATTAGAAATATATTTAAAGAAAACTTCTATACAAGACAGTGTCTCTTGTTTTGCTGATGAATTGCCACCTCGAAAATAGAGTGAGGAAGGGAAATGAAGAGAGGAATGCTACGGTTTCAGTGGACCCTGAATGGGAACCCAGAGTTTACTAAAACCGCAGCCATTAACGGGATGAGAGGGGGAGGGGTAAGTCTGGCCCACATGCCACAACCGGAACGTGTCAATGACACTTGGCGGTTGGATTCGTACGCTGGTGGTCTAAAGCCAGTCGAGGAACAGATCCCCTACTATCAAGGGTTATTATCAGTCATTTGACCAATATTCATAGCTGAATCAGGACGTATGTCGGGTCAGTTAGTATATTATATTTCTGTCCTATATATAGATAATTCTTTAGGCCAGCCCATCCTCAGAAGCAGTAAAGGCTAAACCAAACAGCTGGTATGTAATAACGGTGATAAGTTTGAGGAAGGCCGGCACGTAAGCGGTGTAAGTCTCGTGTATTTTCTACTACCGCGCTAAATTTTGTAACCTATTAAGCTCCTCGAAGCGGCTATAATGTTGCCCGGAGGTAACGATTATGACAAAGAATACACGTTATAGTAGATGAGGCTTTTAAATTTTCGAAAATTTACGTTTTATATTCAAAGGAAGTATTTAAAGACGTTTTAGCTTTTATCCTCCACCTCTATCGACTGAAATTAATATCCTCAACCTAAAATCTTTCAATTGCGGATTGAATATAGAATCCTAATTCAAATTTGGAACATATTTGCTATCTCAAATCTGAAATCTTTGGATTATTTATGACTTGAATGACGATTCCAAATTTTGATTCCAAATTCAATCCGAAATCTTTGTATAAAGAGCAAAACTTCTACATCATATAAAAAAGAGAGTTCCAGGATAATTGGAAACTTAGATTTATACAGATTTTCAGAGGAAAAAATTAGATTAATCATTGTGACGGTGAGTAGGCGAGCGTCGAGACCTCGTGGATTGAACTATCTATACTTTACTGTTGGATACATTTTTAGTATCATATTGGATTTTTCCATATTTTTATAAATATGGATAACGGAGAACAAACCTATACATTATTATTACATTGATATATAACCCCCTCTTTTTTTATCAAGCGGTTCTATTGAAAAATAAATATCTTCAGTGATAAGATGATAATTCTTTCAATCTCCTTTTTCTTCTAATGTAAATTATCAATCATTAATTAATATTTGTTAAAAAAGTCCGTCGTAAAGGGCTCGACAAATATCTTCTTTCACAGTTGTCGATGGTTTCAGACAACACACATATAATCTAATCATAATTTAAATCTTCTACATCTAGAGGTAAAGTTTGTGAGGTTGTAGGGGGTAATCTACTGAACCGATTTTAAAAATTCTTTTACCAATAGAAATCCACATTATCTGTAAGTGTCATAGGCTTTTCTTTTTTAACTTTTTCGTAGTAGTCGGATTAGCAAAGTAAGGTGAAGAAATAACGGTCAAACGAAAACTTTTCTTACGAACGTTGTCTTAACGAGAGGTTATAATTCATAGTTGCTGGTAGAGTATGAATGAATAAATAAGTGAGTTAGTGAGTGTACAGTTTTAACGATGAGTACACATTTCATTTTCTTAGTAAAGACGAAGCCGGGGAAATCCGTTGTAATCTCTGTTCGGCTTCCACTAATAAATAATCTGTATCTGCGTCTGTAGTGTCGAGTCACTCTTTTGTACATGTTATTAGGCGGGTATCAGACATTTGCATATTTCGCCAGTTAAATTAATTCGCAGATTTGCCCGCATCCACCGCCAGGGGGCGTCTTGGAGGGGTTTTGGATTTGTGCATTCCAGAACATCGATCGACATCTTTCTCATGCCTCGATAATCTTTCTTTTGCTCTAAAGATTATAATAAGTTTACGCATTTATTTAAAACGAGCGGCCTGCCCTCGCTTCGGTATTCGGGTATTTAAAGCAATATTATAATTGATGTCCCTAGATTGTAACTCTGTAATTTATTATTTGAAATAAGAGAGAGGATTAGAGAGAATGATAGTATTATAAGAGGAAGAGAGACGGAAATACTATAGACTTCTCTCAGTGAAAGACCTCGGGTTAGTACCAACAAAATGGCCATAATCTATGAAATAAAATATGTATATGGCAACACTAAATCACTTTTGTCACTCACGAATAGTGTAGTTTTCTATCAGTGAAATTTTTTTTTAAATCGGATTAGTAGTTCCTTAGAAACTCTTCAATTTAAAAAATGGCCACGTTACGGCACTTAAATGGCCATATCTTTTTAATTCGAGTATTTATGGCAACACCACATAGCCTATATTACCCGCAAAGGATGTAGCTTCCTATCGGTGAAAGAATTTTCAAAATCGGTTTTGTAGTTTTCGAGCCTATTCGCAACAAACAAACAAACATACAAACAATCAAATCTTTCCTCTTTATATAATAGTGTAGATTATCAAATTGGAGAATATACACTAAGACGGATAGTCGAGCAGAGAAGTTTTGTTGCGAAGGATGTGTTTGTTATGAGCCAATAGAATCGCTTCATTTGCCTAGTCTCGCTCATCTCTGATGGAAACGCAGCCTTAGGCTTGACATCCCGGAGCAGATTTAAAAGGTCTTTTTTAGATACCTAACCTTTAACTAAGACTCGCATGATCATTGATAAGTTTGAGTACCTTACTTCTCGAAATTACTCGTCATACTGTCGCGTATGCTAAATATGATAATTAAGGAAAGTTATACAGATGGAAAAAAACCAATATGATACTAAAAATGTATTCAACAGTAAAGTATAGATAGTTCAATCCACGAGGTCTCGACGCTCGCCTACTAACCGTCACAATGATTAATCTAATTTTTACCTCTGAAAATCTGTATAAATCTAAGTTTCCAATTATCCTGGAATTCCCTCTTTTATTCGTCTTTATCTTAAACGTGGGCAATACTCGTAACGAAATGTTGATGACTTATCCTCACTAAGTTATAATACTTAAAATAAGGGTGGCTTAAGATAATCTAGATGAAGGAAATTAGCATATGATCCGTTCGACTAATATAAGCTATAAACGTTAAATCAAAACGTTAATTTAAAATACCTTTTTATAATACGGATACGATGCGATTTTTTTTAAAGCAGTGATGACCCAGTGGTTGAGACTTCAAGTCTTACTCGGGAGGTCCGGGTTCGATCCTGGGCACACCTCTGATTCTGAGTTATGTGTGTTTTAAGCAATTAAATATCACTTGCTTTAACGGTGAAGGAAAACATCGTGAGAAAACCTGCACTCCTGAGAGTTCCCTAAAAGTTCTCAAACGTGTATGAAGTCTGCCAACCCGCACTGGGCCAGCAAGGTGGAGTATGGCCTAATACCTTCCTCATTCTGAGGAGGAGACCCGGCTCAGCAGTGGGCCATTGACGGGTCGTGATGATGATATAACGATTTATTTTGTGCACAGTTTCTATTAAGACCTAAGTCGGGTATATGAGTTGTCCTACATTTAAATAGTCTATTCACTTAAAATTATAACCTGTAAAATTATAAAAAAATATTATATTATAGATCTTACGATAACAAATACGAGAACGGTATTATTGTAGAAATTGATGTAATTTTCACTCATTTTTTAAAATAACTAAACCAAAAATGAAGTCAGATATTCCGACCTCAATTGATATTTGATTAAACTGAAGCCTGTCTGTGACTACAAGGATATGATATCAAAATAAAATTACAGGTAGGTTATGTATTAAAAAAAACAAATAAGATATTATGAATTTTATAGAAACATGACATTCCGGATTATTTTTACTAGAAAAAGAGGACAAACTAACGAACAGTTTAACATTGATAACATCGGCATGGTATTTAAAATATCATTCCGATATATCGTATAGTATAATAGCCCAGACAGACTTATGATAATAGCAGTTAAAAGGCACTATACCGCGGAGTTAGAAATAATCCTTACAACTAATATTAGCAATAAACAGCCCTTTCCACTAATTATGCTAAGATGTTTCGCTAAAGTTGCCGTCTGCAGGGATTTCAGGTCTCCACTTGACGGTGCACTTTATGGGTAGAGGAAATCTTTTACTTTATGTCTCAAAGCATATTCCTTTAACTATTTTTTAAAATTTTATCTTCAATTTTTAGATGACATCCCCATTTACTTCACTTCTTCCAATATTATCATGTGTTCTCTGAGAAGTTTTGATCTGACTTCCTTTAGTGTCTATTGAAGGAATTCTTCAAACAACAAACAACAATTCTTTTACAAAATTTTGCACTCATCTTCCCCATCCAAATTTTTTAGTAACATGATACTATTTATTGCATCACATCATCCCTCTATAATGGCCCACTGCTGAGTTGGGTTTCCTCCTCAGAATGAGGAAGAATTCGGCCATGGTCTAACACGCTGGCCAAGTGCGGGTTGGCAGACTTCACCCACCGACTGAGAAGATAGAGATCTCTCAGGAGTGCAGGTTTCCTCACGATGTTTTCCTTCACTGTTAAAGCAAGTGATATTTAATTTCTTAAAAACTAAGTGTGTGCCCAGGATGTCTACTCGGAAGTTAGTATTATAGTGTCGTGGTTAAAGTCACCCTTCTTAATTTTTCTGCAGAACATAACGTAAGAAGCTTCCTTCTCTGAAACTCAAAAGTTAGCCTCTTTGTCGGAAAGGTAGGTACAGTTGTATTGGTAAAATCTAAAATGTACAGCAGTAATTAGAATTAATAATGTTTATACATAAATGAAGAATATAAATAGCAACAGCAACGTGTGTGCCGTAAGCCCGTAACTCTGATAACTCCTTATCGCGAGTCGCCCGATCCAAAGCAAATATGCCCCGCGTCTTTATGAACGGAATATTTCCGCATTGTGCTAGTATACCGTGCTAGCAAATTAATGAGCTTTACCATTTTTATCGTAAATTATTGTGTTTAGCAACACTGCCAGCTTTCTACATGATAAATAACAAAACTTGTCACGATTACAAATAGACGAACTGGAGAAATTCAACAGAATTTTTGTAGTTTTAGATTTGTTAGCGACAATTAACTTTTCATTGGCGAAACCTTTCACTGTATTGACTACTTATCTATAAGCTTTCTCCCGATAGATATGTGGCAATATTCACTCCCGTATCAAATAACTCCTTAGCTTTCTTTAGCTAAATAGAACATTAAAGGGACACTTGCCTTAAAACATCCTATCTCGCAATTATTTTAATGAATAATTATTGCAATTAGGCCTATAAATATAACAATAAACCTGCACTTTAAAAATTCAGGCCCTGGTTAACTAAAACTAATAAATAAATCTGTCTGTTCCTTCATAAAAACGCATTTTTATCAG
The DNA here is from genome assembly GCA_905147385.1 of Limenitis camilla. NCBI lineage: Eukaryota > Metazoa > Arthropoda > Insecta > Lepidoptera > Nymphalidae > Limenitis > Limenitis camilla. The sequence goes on from LR990244.1 coordinate 1,274,359, forward strand.
TTGAGAAAAGAGAACATGTAGTAGACTAATTTGAATAGATTATATTGTTTTCGGATTTAGCTGCGGCACTGTATCGTATTGTTGTTTTATTTGCGTATCTGAACAGGCTAAGAAACAGAAGTAATTAAACGTCCATATTGTCGCAGACGGACGCCAAACAGTATCCGATCCTGATCAAATAAGCGGGCCTCGCACGCGGCACGGGAATAGAACCCACTCCCGGTCTCCCGTTTCCAACCAAGTTTGCCCTATTTGTTAACTGTGTACAACTTGTTTATTGTTTACAATATCCTTTATTCTTTCAATCGTTTGTTTTTAGTAAAATTTTCCACGCTTACGAAACTCAACGGTATTATTCCTATTAAAACAAAACACAAAATTTAAGGCAAGAAGCCCCAGAAACTCAGAGAACATTGTTCACAATAAGAATACGTACAAAAGAATTTTAGAAAAGTAAACGTCAAAGCGACATCACAAAACAAACACTTGTTCCGAGATCAATAGATAGATTCACGTAATCCTTTGACCGCTTCCACCAACATCGTAAACCGAATGATCCTGTAAGACTCAATTACGGCTAACCCTGATTTACCCACGACCGATCCAATTTGTAAACGGCGGCCCGATCGGAGAAAACTATCCGCTTTTCAATCCAATACAATTTCGATCTTATAACCAATATTTTAGGACGAAAATTGGAGTTACCAGCCCAACCATACCTTCGAAGCCGATATTGCCTAGTCATGCGAGTGATGACCACACAACGGTCTCTTGGATCCTGAAATCAAGCTTTATTATGTGGTATTTAAGTGTTGTTTGAGGGGTCACATGGACCCGTTTGACCTGGACCCCAATTATAGGCCACAAACTATTTTATCTAACGCCGTGTGACAACGCTAATCTTATTACAATCTATTGGGATTGAATACGTGGTAAGGAAGTTGGATAGGGCGTCGCTATGGATGTCAATTGTGGTGAAACGACTATTACCTTTGAAGTATCATATTCCTGCTGCTTATATTATATACAAATCTATACAAAAAGACCTTCCATGGGTTTAATAAATCATTCTTTGGGTATCCCAAGACAGCGCAGTGTATGTGACACTCGACGTGTTGTGAGAATGAAGTTTTTGTCTTTGATTTGAATATGTTTGCTGAAAATGTGATTTATACTTATATATAAAAATCAATTGTGTTTCGCAAATTCTAAAATGGCATAAATGATTTAAATTAATTTGTTTAACACAACCTCAATACAGAAAAAATTCCGAAAAATATAAATATATAAAGAATTTTTCTGAAAAAAGAAATTTCTAATTTATATACAAAAGTAAGTTACGTACGTCACGTAGCTTAAATTAAGTGATACAATATAATTTACTTTAGACTTGTAGCTCGAATTCATTATATAAAAAACACAACCCAATCAATAACCTTTTCACTTTTGAAGCTTTTTTGATAAAATAGTGCTAATTTGAAGAACAGGACCAAAATTTAATTAGCATTAAAAGACTGTAGTTAGTAAATAACTCCAATTAATCCTAAGGATCAGAATTGATAGATGATTTTGCTTTAACCAATTTGCTATTTAATCCGGGACGATCCAACGCCTTTCGGATAAACCCATACGGATGGAGACAAATTGACTTATGGATTCCCCATCATGTACGAACTGGGATTAAGAGATCTTTACTTTCCAATTGATTTCTTAGCTAAAATAATCTTAGCTAATAATAAAAATAACTTTCTGAAAACAATGATACATATTATGTACAGCAGTACGTATTAACATGCATTTTGATTGCGACTCGATTTCTTTACATTAATGACGCTCTCCTCCTTGTTGCCACTAAAAGTTGCTATTAAAAAAAAGATACCCTGAATTTACAAGCAACATTTTATAATGTGAAGAGAATATGCAAATATTAAACTTATGGCTTGAACCCTTAATTTCATGTTTTGTGCGGCAAAAGTACCACATCCTAGAATACTAATAATAATATTAGCTGATGATAATAATTATCATTCAACATTCCTATAGTTAACATCCACAAAACACATAACAAGTTACCAATCTCACACCCTCCAATATATCTCAATCAATTAAAAACCAGCAACTAAATCACCGTAGAACGGGATTGATAGGCGCGTTTTGTTTTACCCAATTTGCTGGTTAATCAGGGACGATCCAGCGCCTTCGCCAACACCCTACACGGATAGACAAATTGACTTGTGGATTCGACATCTTACACGCGCTTGATTGTGTAATTGGAATTTCGATACGTTAAAGGGTTATCCACAAACTGAAATCTAAATAATAGCCGTCATTTCGCTGCAACACCTTTTGAGGTACGCCAACTGAAATGAAATTCTCAGTCCACAATTTTTTGAGATGCACAAAAATTTGAGTATTTAGTTATTTGTATATAAAATGAAATAATTATTTTAATGCAGTTTACCCAATTCAAATTATTTCTAATACATCTCTTATAACAATCGTGCTGATGCCGTGTTCTGGTAGAGCGCATAAAAATATTATTAGCCAACGAAGGAATATCACATTTATAGTATCAGTATCGATGACTAACGTTTTGCAGGCAATTTTAGTAATTCAAGCCCAAAGAAAAATGAAAATTGATAACAATTTCCTCAATAAATTTGTATATCCTTCCTATACCCATCACACAACCCCATACGGAGAAATAAATTGACTCGTGAACTCCCCATCTTAAAGACGGAATACGTGCTAAGAAAGTGCTTCAACCCTTAAAATACTGTTTATGCTTTTGTTTGCCATGTTTGATATTATCTTACTGAGATATTATTCCCTTTGTATTGAATTTATATCTTTATAATTTACATCCTAAAATATATATTTAATCTATTCCTATGATAGTATTTCGGAGAAACTTTTAATTTAGAGCAAAACGAATCATGTATTGCAGGATATTCTTTTGAAGATGCAGCACTTCCCAAAGATCTATATGACTAAATTTTAGTAATTTCTTGCGGAAAAATTATAGAACGGTAAACCAAATAATATAGTAATGGTCGTACTAATGCGGTGGCATTTAGTAATAAATATTTACAGTAACTAATTCCTTGATAATAAGTTATTCAGCAGTAGACATGTCAACAACGATGTCCAGTCAAACAACCTGAACAAACTTAGGCATATTTACATATCGGCCACTTGATATTTGTTGTGGTGTCTATTAGATTAAGTCATGGCAATGTTTGAGGATGGACTATACAAATAATTTATTGTTTAATGTCTTCATCATATAGTTAACCATTAAAATAGCTTCATCCTTTTACCATTTATGGATACTTAATATGGCCTTTATCATTTAGGTTTTGTGTAGTTTTCTATCATTTCCAAAGGACAAACTAGATTAAAGGTGACTTGTGTCGAAAGACTAATCTAATCAGCAATAATACTATTTACCTATTAGATTGAAATTATAATAGAAGAAAAATATTAGTCAGATAAATAAAACCAAAAAAAAATACTTCTTAATATCTTTATTATGGATAGATATTGGAAAGTATAAGAAAGATTTCAATATAAGGAAAATTCCCACGGTGCTTAAGTATTGTAATCGCCCTAATCGTGCTGGTTTACGAGTAGATCACACAAAAAATCGTCCTTTTATCCCTTTACCTTGGGGAAGAACCCTCTGACCGCGTATTACTAGTATCGATGGCAAATTGGGATTGTCGATTCTTTTCAGCTTTAAGAAGGGATTCTTAGACGCTCGAGGGGATTTTTATTGGATACCGGCTTTTTGAAGATTGTCAACAATTTAATATTATTCACGGAGGGTGTTACGTTGCTTGTTATTAAATTTGATAAAATATAGAAAAATGGTATTTTCATTATTTTTAGCATTAGTGAGAATTTTACTACACTTTAGATTAATAATGTGAAAAGTTTTTATGACATTACATCCAAAAAATTGATCTCCTGAAAGTGTAATGAGCGGTTTTACTAATATTAGTAGGTCATTTGTTTTAATTCGTTTTAATTTACATCCCTACTGTAATCATACACGCATTCACTCACATTTAATTGCAGCATAAATAGCGAATAAAATAACGTAACTTTAAAATTAAAACTTTACCAATGAAATTTCACAGGTGGTTTCGTTGAGCAATTAACGATCCCGCAATCCAGCGGTTTAATTCCGAACAAACGTAAACGAAAAACACCCGCGCACCCACCGAAAGGGAATGTGATGAAAAAGGCCCCGATGTCCACATACACTTGAGGAGTAGCAATGAAATTACAGCGGCGGTCGCGGCCGGTGCGCGTAATATCATTCCACGCGAGTCTTGAAAAAGAAATTAAATTTTGCATGAAATGAAACAAAATAGAAAGAAAGTGGCCGAACAAAGGCAAAGTGGCGCCCGACGTGGGGCAGCGGTTAGTTAGCCGCAGCCGGACTTATCGTGCCACGTTCGTGTGTAATTTGTTTCTAATCATATTACCTTTTGTATTCGACGCTTCAGACTATTTGGACGGGGAGTCGGTGAAGCTCTAACAGTAATTTAAGATGAAATTTTATTATAAAACATTGTTCTTTTTCTGTAATACCTACACATTTGCTTATAAATGATATATAACTGCATTTTGAAGTTATCACATAAGATTAATAAAAGTTACCTCTGATGCGAATTTGGCTACTTTTGTCCTTAAAATATTTCGGTCACGCCGAATGTAAGCCAAGAGTAGTTTGGCTTTCCTATTTTTTATTAATTCCATAATCTTATTTTGCTGATTTTACCCGATGAAGCGTCATTTTACCCCTTTTTGTCAAAATTTACAAAATACTCTGCTTAATTAATATTACCATTAAAATTGTGAGTAAAATTAAATTCTCATTTAGAATACAAAAATATAATTAACGTAGCTTTATTCATTGAGCAATTGAAATTAGTAGATTCCAAGCTGAGAAGCTCCAAAAGCCCGGAGCATATTAATATTATCACATATCCGGCCGACCAGAGCTCACTGGGAGAATTTTTAATGGCACGCTTTAATTATTTTGGTTGGCGAGGGCCGCTACCACTAAGTTCCATTCACATTAGAGATTTCATTTTTGCTCACGGAGGCGACTGAACGCTGAATTATTAACAGGAGTGCCGAAAAGTGAAAATTGCCGAGATCTGTGCTGGCACATATTTATAGCTGGTTTGGTGAGGGATTCCGAAACCGTTTGTACATTATGAAGGGACCTAATTAACCGACCGACGTGCTTATTAATATTGAAGCGAGCTGCGGGTTGGCTCGTGTGCGGAGCTCGCTATTGCTCCACCGGGCGCCGATAAAGTCTAGGATCAATCTTTACTTCTCATTTCCCACCTTATTCGCTTACTTCCCTCGCTTTATTTATTTCATTTCATAAAAACTTTAATTATTAAAATAAATTAAAGAATTCGATAGTTTCTAAAATCAAGTAGCTCAATCATATCTAAATACGGATAGCTATATCATATCTCGACCTCTTATTATACTAGACCTTCGCCATTCTTCATGTCACCTCGATTGTACTGTTTTTACTCTGCATGCTTCAGCTTTTAAAATTTATTATTTAGTTATGTAACATGCCATTAATCTAATAATAACACTATTAGCCAGACAAAGTAACGCTATAGTAAAATCAGCCGTTCCGAAGAAAAAATTAATAAATTCCGTTTCCGATACTTCATGAATTATACTTATTATTTCAGAATCACAAATTAAGTCTTCATTAATATGGAATTATGTAAAGATTTCATAATTTCCGTTAATAATAAAATAATATTTTGACAGCATAATATTAGAATAGTAACAGTTTTATCGAAGTCCTCATTATGCCGTTTAATTCTGAGCAATTCGGGAACGGTGCAGTCGCTCGATGAATATGTATGATGCAGATCCTAGTTTTGTTAGAATATTCTCCTCTTCTATTGAAAAGTGTGCAAAATGAATTTATTCACGTTATCACGTATATTATTCTTTTAAATCATATAATATTTTTTGCTCTAAAATAATTGTTGTTTCAGGATTTTACATTCTATTCGTGTCTGAAAGGAATATTTTTACTAAGTATTTCAAGTTTTTATAATTTTTCTAAATACATTGTGAGTGTCCTTTTTAGGGTTCATCAGCCAAAGGGTAAAAGCTGTCCGTCCGTCTGTCTGTCACCAGGCTGTATCTCATGAACCGTGATAGCTAGACAGTTGAAATGTTCACAAAAGTTGATTTCTGTTGCCCCTATAACAACAAATACAACAATCGTGATTCTAACAAGTTATTTTGACAAATATTGGTACGCGCGAGTCCGACTCTCACTTGGCCGGTTTTATTTTGCTTGTCTTAGGTTTCAGCACATGCAGAGGGAGATCTCTTAGATTTAATATTAATTTCTTCGCTAACCTTATCTACATTTAGTGTATTTATCTTCCAACCGTGGACCATCAACAGATTATATTTGCCAAATAAATCGCATTTTCATAGCATTGCCGCACTAAAGAAGACATTAACATATTTTTGCGATGGCCACGTTTCAAAGGGCGAGTTTCAAAAATACGTCGACACATGCTCTCATTAACTTTGGATCACATAAGGAGCTACAGTGAATACTAATTGAGACAGAGAGTCTGTCTGTAGATGTGCCATTGCATTGATACGTAACAAGCTAGGCGCTTTTGTTCATTCATTTCTTAATTATTACTACAGTACTTTGTCATTAATGACTTTACAGTTATAAATATATTCTTTATCAAATAATTATTCAGCCTTAACATGATTCAATATTTCTAAGTCTATAGTGTTAGCAACACATAAAGTAGTATTAGCGGGTAAGTCATTTTATATTATTTCAAGTATACCTACCGGAAGACAATATATAACCTTTAGTGCGATAGATTAGTCTCAGTCTCTCTGGTGTTTCCGCGCAGTGTACATGGAAGTTAGTCTTATAATGTTGTGGTTAAGGTCATCCTTCTCGAGGTCCATGTAAATTTACTTTATTATCTATTGTAGTTACTTTATTATCTACTAGGGGCCCGTCCCGGCTTCGCACGGGTACATAATTTTTTTTTAACATTTTGGCTCCCGCATTCTGTCGCTCCCTCTATCGCCGCGTTACTCGCTGCGCTGCGAGGCACCCCACATCGCGCCGGCGGCCCGTCTGGGATTATTTTTTATTTATCTTGATATTTATATTTCGTAATATCTTTTGACTGGAATGTCCGATTTCAATAATTCAAAAAGTAATTAACAGGTATTTAAATAGTCTTCATTACGAAATAATTTATTTGGATAAGAATTAATATAAAGTTATGGAAAACATGGTCTGATTTTGATAGGCATTTTTTGTCAACTTTTAAAATGTAAAAAAGTAGTTATAGTGACTTAACTACAATAGTTGGACATATAGTCTCGCGGAGTTTTTTGTAGATATTGATACGTTCTATAATATTGTATAACATTTTTTTGTTCTATCATCAATACTGTTCGCAGCGCATGCGATGAAAGATATTTTATGGCTAATTTTTTTGCACCTTGTGTTGGTTTTAGTGAGAATTTCTGGGGATCTCTAATTTTTTCTTGTAATAAATATAGCCTATGTTACTCAGGGATAATGTAGCTTTCTAATGGTGAAAGAATTTTTGAAATCGGTCTAGTAGTTTTTATGTTTATTCGTTACATACAAAAATACAAAAATCCAAAAATACAAAAATACAAATCTTTCCTCTTTATAATATTAGTATAGATTGGTTGAGTGGTGGAGGCGAGAGCTAATATATTATGAAAGAGCTCTTTAAACCTGCTCCTTGGTCTCAAGCCCCAGGCACCGCTCGGCTCTATCTAAATTGCATGTGTATACTGAAGTCTAAATAGAGCCTAGTGCTTGTGACCTATTTGCGGATGTTATGAATGCGTTTGTTATGCTCAATGACACCTTTACTATTTAAGCTATCCGTTTCTCAAGAGTAAAATATATAAGTAATAACCTTGACTCACCTGAATTTTATAAACTACCCTCACAATAAAAAAAAGGGTAATATACACTAAGAATAAATCGAATGGTTGACAAGTTTATGTCAGAACAATGTGACGTCACGTCTTGCGGGACACCATCGTTGTCAACATTTTCATAGAACAAAAATAATGTAACTATTGTCATAAAAAAACCATTGTTTCACACGGTATGACGTCACTCAGTGTACTTTTTGTTGACTAAGAAGATGTTATTAAAAAGAATATAACATTTGAGTCGAAGTCACATCTACATTACTGCTCTACCACATGAATCCAAAGGCAAGGGTGGCGAGGGGATGCGATGGTGTTAATTATACGATTTTCTTTGAAATAAGTTAATAAATATTGGATAAGGTTCACCCTCCACTGGCCTTTTAACGAACCCGCTCCTACGTAACTTGCTTTTTACCCGATCTTGTTATGTATGGGAGGTAACTCTCAATCATTCTGTTTGATTCATTTTTTTTAATTAATCTTTACCAAAAATTTATTTTAATGTCATAATTTCACATTAAAATAAATTTTACACCACACCACACCTTAGTAATACACGACACCACACCACTGCACAGCCATAATGGTCACCAGGCGAGCTCCGTTTGACAACTTGAACTTGAAACTTGAAACTGAAATAAAAAATACTACCCGCGAATATAAAGTTATCAACACTAACTCAAATCAATTTACAAGTACCTTTATCCCGAAATAATCCACGATTCCTGTTTTTTTTTTATGCTTACAAGTACTTTGGATTTCGTTGTACAAAGTCTGGGACTTGTGACCCAGGGGCACGTTTAAAGAACTTTTTAATTACGCTATTATATCAAAAACTTTTCATTGACTTATACTTCATATTAACTCAATATTTTCCCCGCGTAATTACTCGTCAAACTAACTATCAGGGTGCAGGGAACTAACAGGGTAAAATTAATAAATTGTTGAGGTCGTGTAAATATTTTCGATGTGAAGCGAGGGCGGACCATGAATTTATATAAGCTACCAAATCACTCTTAACTAAGTTTGTGTTTAATTTTGCATCCAATTTAATACAAACCATAAAAAGGGCAGTAAATTAAAATAGAATTGTAAACAAGGAAGACGATGCCCTCTGGCTCCGGCTCTGGCCCCCACTTCTATTAAGGTGAAAATTAAGTTGTTGATTGCAGCTTCTCCTTATTGATTGGAATTATTTATCTGCCGCCCCCTACAAGATATCTTTTGGATATAGATGTTATTAAGATGTTTAGTTATTACATTTTTATGTAGGACTAGTCTACCCGCGCGACTTCGTCCGCATGATGCTCCGCTTCTATTGGCCTTAGCGTGATGATATATAGCCTATAGCCTTCCTCGATAAATAGGCTATCTAACACTGAAAGAATTTTTTAAATCGGACCAGTAGTTCCTAAGATTAGCGCGTTCAAGCAAACAAACAAACTCTTCAGCTTTATATTAATAAGATACACTGCGCAGTACTACCTTAAATACACTAGGGCTCTCGACATTAGGAGGACCTCACTATACATAAACTCTCGCATTCACTGCTCGACCATGCTACCTAACATCTGAACTAGACAATGAGGGTATCTTGTCAATAAACTACCTTGATTAAAAAATACCTTTACCGACTTGACAATTTTTAGGCTCTCCAATAAATTCGTGGCAAATTAACGAGCACTTATGGATTAAATATAACTCCTCCTTGAGGCCTCAAGCCCTAGGCACTGCTCGGTTTCATGCCGAAATTGCTAGATATTCTCATCTAAATTAAAACGGTATATGGATTCCAATAAGACTAACGATCAGAATACAGACGCACGATTACCATCTAAATAATTCACCACCTAACCCGTACTTCTATTTTTCTGCAACCTAAACTTGCACCCACCACTCCGGAATTTGAACCTTAACCACCCACCATAGAGTTTAAGTCGATTTTTTGGATTTTCTAATAAACATGGAGTTTTTACAAGCTCTTACACGAAATGTCGATTCAAATATGCTCCCCGGTATGAAGCTGAACAATGATCGTAAACCGGGTATGACAAGATGTAGATAAGGGCTAATAACGGCACGTCACTCACTCACTCACTGTGTGTCGGTTTGTGATGCAGATGTGTGTACTTTTAATGTTTTTGTTTTATCATACGCTGTTTGACTTTTATGAATTTTGATATCTTCTGATTTCGGTCTGCATTTTTTTGATGCTATATCTTTTCGTTTTAAACTACAAACTTTCTATTATATCGATGACTTTGGCCAAAAATATATTCTATTGTCATGATTATTATTGCCACCATAAACTTTCCATGGTAAGCTGTCTTTAATAACCAACTTTTACCATATTAAACTTTCTACATAGACTTTCCATAGTCAACAAGCTTTGATTACTAACTTGCCCTGACAAACTTTCCATTATAACTAACTAAACTATCCATGACAACTTGGAGGTACTATAATAAATACTTGGAGTGAAGAAGTCTGCCAACCCGCACTGGGCCAGTGTGGTGGACTATGGCCTAATACCCTCCTCATTCTGAGGAGGAGACCCGGCTCAGCAGTGGGCCATTGAAGGATCGTGATGATGATGATGAATCTATTTTCAATTTGAGAACCTCAAAAAGTATAAGAGTATACAGATTTTTTTTATTCCCTGATTTTTCTAGTTTACATTTTGTTTATTCTCTTTGATGTTGGATACTCAGCAATAATATCCTAAAGCTCAAAAATACTATATCAGCACTCGGAGCGGAAAACATTTAAAAAAGCATACAAATGAGTGCCTTTCTTTCATACGTGTCCGTCGATTTGTAAGACATTTTTCCGAGCGCGCTGGCCAGCCGGGGCCGCTCCGTAAATTAAAATGTGAATAATTAACACTGCCACCCCCTACCGCCCCACACCCCCGGCACCCCCTCGCCAGCACCCACCCAAATGTATTAGTTTTAAGCTCTCACTTCGCGCGAATGAGATTTAGTTGCCTTCGAACTACTGTGGGATTATTTTATGCCTAATGTTGATTATGTCTTTATTTATGTATAAATACTAACGGCTAGCCCCCGCTTCCATAAGTTTGTTATATTTATTTATTCAAAATAGTTATATAGAAATATCTATTAAATAGATCCATGAAGAATTGTTTTTTTCTTGGTTAAATGTTTACTAAGGACGTTAAACAATGTAGGCGAGAGTTTACGCATAGAAAGCTGAGTAAACCTGTCATTGGGCCTCAATTCCCAGGCGCTGCATTGCTTCATCTTTTTCTTCATCATGGTATAGATCATATATAGTCGTCACTTTTTGTAGACTATAATTTAGTTATTATTTTAGCATTATTGTTAATTATTTTCCGCAGTAGTATTAAATGTTTTTGAGGTGGAATTTATACAATAGAGGTGAGCTTACGTCAGTAGTGTAATGACTGGGTTCGAACCCATGACCTTTCAATTGGGAATACAGGACTATAACCACTGAAATACTACTGTTTTTTTGCTGAACCAAGTGTAGATGTTTATAAAGCAACTCGTATATAAAGTGTCATCTTACCTTTCACCTGTCAGGTAATAATTTAACATGGAAACGAACGCGAAAACTCCCGAAGTGGAATATAATATTGATCACAGTTCCAGGATTGTCGATTTAAACAGAAAAACTGGGGCTTCCCACACCGGGATGACGTTAATTATTAATTGCGTTCTACATTGAGATAGGGATACTGGAACAGGCTTGTTTTCATATTTTTGACACGTGGCTGACTTCCTTTTCGCACGTAGAGAGAAAATTGAAAGGCAGACAGTCATAAAAAGAAAAAGCGAGACAGAGAAAAAAAGAGAAAGGAGGAGATAGAGACAGAGAGATCAAATCTTTCTTCTTTATATAATGGTTTAGATAACTAGACAAGTGTAGTGTTTTGCAATACTTGAGTATTTAAAGCAAAATAATAATAGGCAGGTCATAAAAAAGAGACTGAGAAAATAAAAAAGAGAGAGAAGGTGGGAGACAGAAAGAAAGACAAAGAAAGAGATACCAAATGAATCGCTTCATTTGACACACTCTGAGCGAGGTTAAGTACATGAAGCGATTCTAGGAAACACAACCTTACACTTAAACGTAAGGTGACTGTTAATTCCTTTGGAAGCATACATGATGGGTAAGGCTGAATCTTCCGATTGCTTTCTATTTAACGTGGTTGAGGATTCGTACCATATATTGATGGAATGTCCTCGCAATGAGTGTCGTCAAATATATTTAAGTTCTAATAGCAGTAATATAGTCTGGTGCAACAGTCTTTATTAAAAAGATATATGTGAATAATGTTTGTGTGGGTGATATAATCATTCATGATTAAATCCTCGTTAAAATAATACGATTAAAAAAAAAAGTCCTCTGGGAAGAGATCCTAGCTTGTTTTATGGTAGCAGGTCATTTTCTCGACAGGTTCATGATGGCTATCATGTTAATCCATCTACCAAGTTTCTGACGTGTTCAGAACATCGTGACAAATGTATGCTGAACAATGCACATCCATGACGAAGTAGCTATTGAGTAACATCCATGCAAAATGTTTTGAATTTAACTTATTGTTATTCGTAATATAAGCATGCGGATTTGTATTGACCTGAGTAGCTAAAATTGGCACAAACTGAATCAACCGTATCAACTGAAACGTAATTTATAGTGGGTATCCCAAAACTCAACGATAATCTAGTACTGGGCGAGAGGCTATACCATAAGAGTTCTGGAAAAAAATAAGGAAAAAATTCCATGTCACTTAGTTAAGCGATAATTGACATTTTTTTCAAAAAAGTTGAAAACCCACACCCTTGGTCGCATTTTGAAGTGATCTTTTAAATTATGTTTTCTTAAATAACGGTGCTGTTTATTGCATTCACAAATCAATGTAATTAATTACAATTTATTATTATTATAGTTACCGACAGTCAGGGCTCCAGAGAGAGGAACTTCCGCACGATACGTGCCGTGTCCAGTAGTACCGCTTTCTGCATCAGGCCCTTGACCCATCCATCCAACGCGAGCCTTTTAAGGTGTGATCGAGGCTCTTGGCCATTAGGCCATTGGCCGTCACGTCACGTCGACAATCTCAAGATATTTCATTTGTTTATCTTTCTCAGCTTTCACGAGATTCCCGTCATGCGGGATGGTGACGTCAACAATCATTGTGCAGCGCTCCGGTGGATCTATCACCACTATATCAGGCTTATTTAGTAATATAGACTATGTTTAATTGAGGCATGATTTACAAAAATGTTGTCTGTTAACTTTGACACTTCATTTTGGGGAAAAAAAGTACTACACTACCCTTGGCAAGTTATTTAAAAGGATGGCCCATTTAGTCTAGTTCTTAAGTATTTCCTACGTAACTACTTAAGAGTTACTTTCGAAATTATATCATTAGTTAGGATATTGTCTACTGTTAATACAATTATAGTAGGTCGCTTCCAGTAATCCAAAGTCTATGTGAGAGCAGGAAAAATATGTTGTTTCCAACAGGAGTCGTAAAGTCGACCCGCTGAAGTCGATTTGCAAGTAGATATTTTATTCGGCCTCACTCGATTTTACTTTGTTATCAGACTTATATTCTTTTAATATCCTCGCTTGGTAAGGTACACATTTGTCCATGTTTTCATTTATCTACATCTACAATCCCGTGCGCCTTCGTTCACGTATAGCTCCTCTCCTATTGGTCTTAGCGTGATGATATATAGCCTATAGCCTTCCTCGATAAATGGACTATATTTGCTTAACCTATTTATTTCTGTACAAATTTATTATTTACTTAAAAAATATGTTTTTTGGATTTCTCATATATAAAGATATTCATTTGAGAATTTGACCATGTAGTGTTAGTTCAAATCTTTTATTAATATTTTTGTTTAAGAATTCTTTACCTTTGCTCGGATAGGATCTTCTCATCTACCATAATCTTGGATTCTAGAACAACACTAAATAAACAACAATAACAATCGTAATTTTGATTGTATTAACATAGAAATTTATATTAATTTCAACTTGATAAACGTTCTGAAATTTGATGAACTAAATCCTCGATATATAAATAAGTAAAAACAAAGAGCACTTTAGTTTTTTTTTAATTATCAGCCATAGACAATAAAGGATCATCTCATCCCTAGAGGTAGACCGTAGAGTCGTACTCCGCATGCATATTAAACGTCACGCACAAAAATAGAATAAATTAATAATTATTCTTGTCTATTGCCATTTGGCCTCCCCCAATGTACATCAATATTGTAACAATGTTTTTGCATGTGTGGTGCTCATTAAATTATGCTCTTATTCTTTACTAGCCGATCCGTCTGGCTCCGCTCCTAATTGGTCATAGCGTGATGTTATGTAGACTGTAGCAGCGGTACCCAAAGATATTTGTACTGTGACGCCCTTAGGAGTTAGTCATTTATTTGAGATACTATAAATGAGTGTATGTAATATTTTCAGTGATTCTGTTCCGGAAAAAAAAACGAAAAACGTTAATAAATTATATGAAGGTAGTGTAAGAAACATATTACTTATAATAATGTTTTTAATATTCAATATTTTTTTTAATAACCGTGAGGGGATGGGTTAAAACACTATTCCCCTCTGCCGCTGGGAGAGCATCTCGTAAGAGCCGAGTAACCCAGCACCCCCTTGGTGGTAGGGGATCTGTTCCCCGACTGGCTCGCGACTGCGTGCGAATCCAACCGCTAAGTGTCATAAACGCGTTCCGGTCGAGTCGCATGTAGGTCAGACTTACCCCCTCCCTCTTACTATCCCATTAATGCTACGGATTTAGTTTAGTTAGGACTCTGGGCTCTTGCTCAGGATCCGCTGAAACCGCATTTTTTTTTTCACTCCCCCTCCCCACTCTATCTTCGAGGATGCAACGCATCCGATGCCCATGGGCGATGGTGGGCACTTACCATCAGGTGGATGTTGTTCTGCTCGTTTGCACCTTATCTACCATAAAAGAAAAGATTGGATTAGTGTCCGGAAATAATTTAACTATAATTTTATATGCATGCGATGTTCACATCTGGAAGACGTTCATTTGTAATTTTTTTTTTTCTTAGGTTACTATTTTTTTTTGTAACATTTGAAGTCAGTTTTCTGTAGTTATAAAGAATAATAAACCAATGTGATTGCTTTTCTGAGCAATAGCATCTCAAACATTTGGAAATTGCCAATCTCATTTATTTTTTTTTTACAATTATTTGCGATCTGTATTTGTTCATTGTGACTGTTATTGCATAAAAAATCTGTGTTGTATAAATACGATTACAAGTGATAATAGAAATTATGAAACCATAGCTTTACTGATTGTTTTTTTATGAGTAACTGAGTAGCTTAGGTTTTTTTAAATTGTTATCGTCACTTACAAAAAAATTATGTAGATCGCCCCGCGACGCCCCTTGAAAAATGCTGTGACGCCCTAGAGCGTCACGACGCATAGTTTGGGAAACCTTTAACTATAATACGTGAAATAATGCTATCGAGATCCAACACTAAAATAATTTTTTAATTCTAATCATTCGTTCTGAGATTATGGCATTCAACCATACAATCAGTTTTCTAATATTAGTATAGATAGATTCTATGGATCAGTGGTACATATAAATTTCTTAATACATGAGGAATCAGCATCACGCCACTAAACTACACCATTTGAACTACTTATCAAAAACAAAGTTATCAACAGTATTAGCTATTCGCCCTCCACATTTATTTTAACTAATGAATAAAAAATAATTAAATTATTAAAAGCTCCCCCATAAAAGAAGCTATAACATATCCAATACAATTTTTCATTTTTATTAAAAGTAACGTCAGGATATTATCGCCACTTCACAATTCATAATGTTTGATTGCAGACCGTACATCATCCAGCTTTTATTGGCGTTAGAAAAAACCGGCCAATCGTCGCCACCGGCCATTGTCCCGTTCAAATAATCGTAAATTCAGAACGGACAAAATATAATAAATTGCCGATGAGATCTGCGCTAACACTTCAGCAAAATTATTGAACTACCCCCCGAAAATTTTGAGCACTCTTATTTTTATATCAATAAGGTTGAAAATAGGTTGGTTTGTAGGCAAAAATGTTTAGGATTCGGTGTATATTTGCCTTGTGTCGGCTTTTTTTCGGTTGTTTCCGTGGAGGCTGATAGAACACGTTTTCAAATCATTAAACAGTTTCGACCGCGGACGTGGAGTGGCGCTGCGGTGCTGGGACTGGACTGAAAAAGGAAAGGTTTGAAAAAAACGCTAGAGGTGATCGTTGTAGCGCCGTGATAATACTGTTGTGGGATTGTGAGTGCTTGAGCATCTTGTCGTTTGTCGTAAATTGTTTTACTGTCTGTCAAATGGAATCAATAATACCTACTGTAATACTGCTCCACTTTGTTCTCTACATTCAGCTGCAGCAACAAACAATATCAACGATTTTCGTTTTCCTCAAAACGTTCATACTTAAACTTCCCTATAAAAGTCAATCTATACTAATATTATAAAGAGGAAAGATTTGTATTTTTGTATGTAACGAATAAACATAAAAACTACTGGACCGATTATCCCTGAGTAACATAGGCTATATTTATTACAAGAAAAAATTAGAGATCCCCAGAAATTCTCACTAAAACCAACACAAGGTGCAAAAAAATTAGCCATAAAATATCTTTCATCGCATGCGCTGCGAAAAGTATTGATGATAGAACAAAAAAATGTTTCACAATATTATAGAACGTATCAATATCTACAAAAAACTCCGCGAGACCATATGTCCAACTATTATAGTTAAGTCATTATAACTACTTTTTTACATTTTAAAAGTTGATAAAAATGTCTATCAAAATCAGACCATGTTTTCCATAACTTTGTATTAATTCTTATCCAAATACATTATTTCGTAATGAAGACTGTTTCAATATCTGTTAATTACTATTTGAACTATTGAAATCGGACATTCCAGTCAAAAGATATTACGAAATAAAAATATCAAGATAAATAAAAAATAATTCCAGACGGGCCGCCGGCGCGGTGTGGGGTGCCTCGCAGCGCAGCGAGTATCACGGCGATAGAGGGAGCGACAGAATGCGGGAGCCAAAATGTTAAAAAAAAATTATCCACCCGTGCGAAGCCGGGACGGGTCCCTAGTACTTAATATACAAGCCAATCAAGGCATCTACAGTGTTGCTAGCATATTTATTATTGGAACCAGCTATCCTCTCGTGACAGGAGATCCTAGTGTAGGTCATTGACTAATGCTGCAACTACTTTTGTCCCCTATCTAACTCTTTAAGATCACATGTATTTTGTAGTTTAAATAAATGTTTTTTTTAATTCTTCTTATTATTCATGGGAGTTTAGTCATACAGTTGACTATGTCACTCCCGTACAGAAATGTTACAAATACATACATATCAAATCATATACTTAGGCTTAATTACCGCACTAGTGCAACTTTTATGTATTGATTTTAAACGATTTTACGTCCCTGTTATTTAGAGTACGACAAGAATACTTTTAAAGTATTTATTATTTTGTTGACAAATCACCTAACATTATTCGTCTTGTGTACAACTATTTATTAACTAAATGATATGATCATCTCAAAAAAAAACTCTTTTTATTACAAAAGTAATCAAGTATCAAAATCGCCAATACGCGTACGCAGGTCACCGATTGCTTACCGACACCCGTCACACTCCACTCCATTGGATTGTCAGCAAAAGTTCATTTCATTGAGTGTACATACACTTTAATATCAATCGACTCATTTACAAATGTCCACGTGGGACTGTTTATTCTCTTGCATTTATTTTTTTATATAGAATATTGACCAAGGTGTAGAGTTAAAGTCATTTTATATAATTACAACTTTTCCCTTCCCTGCCTGAACCCTAACGGACGGACGATCCTCAAGAAGGGTGACCTTAACCACGACTCTATAATACCATGTACACTGCGCGATAACACCATAGTGACTGACTCTAATCTATCGCACTAAAGGTTATATATGGTCTACACGTGGGTATAATTGAAATAATATAAAAAGAACCAGGGAACACTAATTCATAAACGGTGTTGCTAACATTCTTATCAAGATAAAAACTATCTTCATGTCATAAAACAAAGAAAATCAGCTTGAAGATCTTTTTGCACTTAACCGTAATGTATTCGTCGATATTGTAGCTAAAGTCTCTGTCCTGACTTGTTAAAATATTGAATTTCTTTATGAAAGCAAAAGAAGCTAAATCTATTTGGTACCTAGAATCTATAATTTGGAAAAAGGATATAATCCAAAAATCAAGGTAATATTTCAACTTGAATTTCCATGTCTAAGTTACTAAAAATAACCGTTTCTCTTTAAATAAAATAATTTAGATTCATTTAGATGAGGCAAAAAAAAATATTTAAACTACCCCCATTTTTATGTAGGAGTCTTCTACAGGTATCAGGCATTGCGAAGTCAAGATTCTGAGTCGTCGGATTTTTATTTTGTGTTATTGTGATTTATTTATTTAACAACGTTGTAAATTTAACTCCTTAGCCACTGAATTATAACATTTATAGCTGAAAGCAAGCAAATAAGAAGATAATAAAACGAGCTTTGAGTTTAAACTTTTGATACGCTTCAGCATTGTGATGATAAAGACAGAATTCACCAAATTAATTTCCAAAGCTGAAGTTTAATTAAGAAAAAGCGTGAACCAGGTCACGTAAGCAAACTTATAAAAGTGTAACCCGAGCGAGCCAAGCGCGAAACGTGAACATACATAAATTGCCGACTCTACAACTGCCGCTAAACTTTCGCGCCATTAATTCTTACCCACTACCCGCTACCCACTACCGCCACCTACTGCATTTTTACCATCGTTTTTCATAACCCACATAAATGAATCGCTTTTCTATATGCAAACTGGTCCGGAATCATCTCTTTATCCCTTTTGCCCGATACCTATTTTTACCTACTGGTTTGCTTGTTTCTCGGATAGATACTTGATCCTTACTTCACTGAGGAGAATGTGTTGTTCCCTGAAGAGCCATCTTAATGGCATAACTATCATATTTGTCAGGTTGTCAAGCAACATTTACAAAATTCTATTAAAGGATACAAGTAATGTCCCTAAAAGAAGTTTACATTTCCTTGTGAGTATCGAAATATGTATTAATATCTTTTACTTTCGTTAACTTAAGTTTGGTTTCCTGGTAGCGTCACGAAACTGCAGATCTAAGTCATCATCATCGCGACCTGTCAATGGCCCACTGCTGAGCCGGGTCTCCTCCTCAGAATGAGGAGGGTATTAGGCCATAGTCCACCATGCTGGCCCAGTGCGGGTTGACAGACTTCACAAACCTTTGAGAACTTTTAGGTAACTCTCACTCGTGCAGGTTTCCTCACAATGTTATCCTTCACCGTTAAAGCAAGTGATATTTAATTGCTTAAAACACACATAAAACAGAGTTAGAGGTGTCTGTCTGTGTGGGGGATCGAACCTCGGACCTCCCGAGTAAGACTTGATGTCATAACCACTAGGCCATCACTGCTCTATCTAAGGAGTTAATTTCTTTCATTAAGTAAGGAACACTTAAAATATTTCAAAATAACAGATTCACATTTTTAACTGTATTGGAGAAAAAGTAAAATAAATATTCTTTACGTACAAACAAGAGTCCGTTACAAATTGTATATTAATATCCAAATCATATGAAATATTGGGGTATTTTTAACGTTTTATCGGTCTGTGGGATTTCGGTTCCATTAAACTTTTTTCGAATTTTATGTTACGGAAGATATTGTTCTTGTTCGGATGTTTAATGGGGGGTGTATTGGCGTTGTTTTGTCCCCTTCTTCACCCCTCGCCCCCCTCGGTTATAGATGAGAATGCTAATTGGATTCGACGTGGCCCCGGTCCCGACTGGAGATGCAACCGATGCTCCGTTATACTGATCTGGGAAATCGAGTTTTGGGAACTTATTATTCAAATGAGATACCAAATAATTATCCAAACAACAGCTATACAAGCTTTTGCGACTAGTAGTTATTATAAAAGCAAGAGAGACGTTACTTATTATGATCACAGTATCCGTAGGTCCTTCCTAGGTTCCTTACTTCGATGCCACCCTATAAATTATAACGTTATATAATTATACCTATTAGGTAATCATTTGTATAACTTGAAAATTAAAAAAAAAACATAGTATTACCTAGAATTTGTTATAAGTACATTAAATTGATTCGGATATTAAGTTCCTGAGGATATCCTGGTCAAATTTACAGACTTTCCTTCCTCTTTATAATATGGCAAATAGATTAGAATCCCCACAATAAACGAATGGAAAAACACTTTCATTATTTTATCAAGAAAAATTACAGAGGCTTTGTATAAGCAACATTAATCACTCGCAGACGGAGCATGTCAAGGAATTCAATAAAGCACTTCGAATCTGCATCAAACGATCGCGGATTGCCACAATCAATTTTCATTTGGCGCGACCGAAAAAACCCCCGCGGTCCACCGAACGTTTTTAATCGGCCAAAGAAGAAGAATGCGTGCCAGTGTTGCCAGCGCCGCCAGTCACCCGCAGACATATCGAGGATTATTAATGACGATGTAACTCACTCGCTCACTCGCTCACTGGCTCGTCGGCTCAGATACCACAGGCCGATACGAATAAAGGAAGGGACAACAAAACAAAACACCCGCGGGTGTCGAACCAAAGAAAAATTTATCATCTAGACGGCAGCGACACTCGGTGCGACCGCCAATGTCCATTTGGATAATGCCCAACGCGATTAAAAATATAAAAATACCCCACCACCCCACGGGAGGGGGATTTGACGGAGGACACCGCACCGAGGACACAAAAGGATTATAAATGAGAAGGAATTTTAGATAATATTTGTACGCTGGATGTGGATTGTAATGCTGGCAGAGATCGCCCCCGCCCCCCACCGCCGCCGCCCCCGCCCCCGCCCCGCTCCGTGGGGTCGCCTTCCGCGATCCGGCCCTAATGAGTGTTTGTATCAATTTGTTAGTATTGTATTTGAATATTTTTGTGCGTTCGTTACGATTTTAATCCCTCGTGGTCGCGGCGGATCGATGCTTTTTGTTTTAATATTTCATGCTTCGGTGTATTTATTTTTATTTTTAATTTCGGGCTCGTTTGATCGCCGCCTCGCTCCTGCCGTTTGTGTTCATTAAAGGCGTCGGAGGTTTTTGCACCAATATCTGGACCGTGGGCCGCCCGCGCGCTTTGCTCTTTTTCGGAATTGTCGCCGATCACGTGTAAAGGAGGATAAAGCGGGATGGGAAAACCGCATTATTAAATTTACACGTGTATTTCGATTGTTTGATGTTAATTCTCTTTGTATTTTTATCTCACAAAAGAGTCCAGAGCTGTGCACGATTATTTAAAGTACGCGAAAAAGAAATAAAAAGCTTAATTTATTAAAAATGTTTGAATTAATTTATAACAGGTCCGTGGCGAAGTGATGAGCGTGGAGCCCGCACCGTGTGTGGTGAGCGGCGTGGCTGTGCGGAGAGCACGCGAGGAGCTCAGATAACAGTGGAAAAATATAATTCATCGTCGTAATTAATACATTAAAATAATAATTATTTTTTGGGTGTTTTAAGCACGTAGCTCGCGCCCTGAATCCGAATGAGCGCGAGAGAAGAATAACAGCGGCGCGACACCGCCAGCGCCACCGCTCTACCACCGCGACGTGTTTTCAATTCATTATCTCGAAAACAAAAATTTCATTAGCCCCGAGATTTCCTTTTTAAATTTAATTATTCATATTTAAATTAAACAAAATATAATAGAGGTCCGAGCTGGAGCAAAAAAGCGGCTTTATCGCATCATATTTTATTAACCGAATTTATAATTCTCGGGCGATTCGGCGCGGGGGGTGGCCGCCGAAATATTTATGAATGCAGAGCAGAAAAATCCACAATAATATTTCAGGGTGGACCGGAGCGGTCCTTCCTTGCCCTCGCTGATCTATTTAAAAAAGAGCCGGAAGGACAAAGGGCTGCGGCTCGTAAAAAACCTGGCCACGTATAGAGACGAGGTCGGCGACAACGCGAGCGTCCGAAACCTTTGTCTGATTCTTATTTTTTACCGGATCGGAACCTTCGCCGCGTTTTTATCGGTTTTTGTTCCGGGGACCCCTATTTGTACGTTTGTTCTAATGTGAGGTCGTTTGTAATTCTATTTTTTCGACGGCAAGTAGTGACCCTTCCCTTTGGTATGCAAAAATGTCGTGATTTACGTTTGCAGACGTCCGTGGACGGACGGACGGACGGTTTTTCTTCGATGGCGCTCCTTTATACGCTCCGCGGTGTAACTAATTGCGTTGTCTTTGTTAATTTATATTTTTTATCTCCTTTTTTAAGTCGACCGTTATAATTATCTTAATCATAATATTTTGTAGCGACCTCCGCTAAGCAACAAATGGCTTTGCAAAAAAGCCAAAGGAAAATGTGGACATAAGGTTTCAAGAATTTCATATTGTGTATAAATTATGTACTTGTATATATTTTTGAGAGACTTGAGACTTGACCTGTAAAGTTACTCTCATACAAATCAATCAAACAAAAACGGCTGAAGGAATTTTGATACTTTGTTACCTAGATTAACACATGGCAAAATTCGTAGTTCCTGCAGGATAAGAGTCATCCGTGCAAAGTTATATATCCAATGCCGAATCACACACACACTTCATTAATTATGTACTCTCTCGGCTCGGTCCGGGTGCAATACTTTTAATAGCTCGTGTAAAAAAAAGACATTTTAATTTCTGAATTTTGCTATATAAGAATGTCTTCACCTTCAATGGTCCACTGCTGAGCCGGGTCTCCTCCTCAGAATGAGGAGGGTATTAGACCATATACCACCATGCTGGCTAAGTGCGGGTTGGCAGACTTCACACACCTTTGAGAACTTTAGGGAACTCTCACTCGTGCAGGTTTCCTCACGATGTTTTCCTTCACCGTTAAAACAAGTGATATTTAACAACTCAGAGTTAGAGGTGTGTACCCAGGATGAACTCGGACCTCCCGAGTAAGACTTGAAGTCCCAACCATTAGGCCATCACTGCTTCTATAAAAAAAGTCTGTGGTAACTACTAAATACTTTTTTCGGGCTATGTGTCATTTTTATGAAGCCGTTTTTGTGTAATTGTATAACAAAAATAAATACTTTCACATTCATAATTTTAGTAAGGTACTAAGAAGTAATGTATGTAACATTATGATCAATAGACAATAAAAAGCGGACTCATTACACAGATTAAACAAACACAAGAGTGGGCTGTGGGCTGTGGGCAGTGGGCAGTGGGCAGGAACCAGGTGGTCTTCGGGCATTATCAGAAAAAACGTTCATTCATTACGGGTGATAAATACGCGGGAAGTGTCCGGTCTCGCCCTTAACCCGCGATAATGTGATTGCGGCCGCCATTTTGATTTTTTTTTCTTTTTTATTTTATGTAGCGGTTTAAGGTAATCGTGCGTTACGGTTTTATAGGTGATTGTTTTAAACTGTGACCTCGTTGTGGTTTTATGTATTAGGAAGATTTTTTTTTATTAACCTTTTTATTTTCTGGAACATCGAGAAATAAATTGATTTCTTACAATATTACTAACGAGCGGCCTACCCTCGCTTCGCTCTGGGTATTTAAAGCATTATTATAATTGATGTCCTCAATTTGTCATTCTGTAATTGTTTTTTTTTTTCATTTTTCATTATCAGTTTTTCTATCATTTATAAATAGAAAAAAAAGCGACAGATAATATAAGAGGGAGGACAGAGCTAAAATAAAATTGAGTAAATAAAGGGGAGAGAGAGAGATAATCGAAAGAAAGAAAGTAAAAAGAGACTAATCATTCTGAACAGGTTGATAAAGATAAAAATTAAAGAGAGAAAAAAAGACAGAGGATGATAGTATATAAGAGGAAGAGAGACGGAAATGCTGTAGACTTCTCTCTTAAATGACCTTTGTCACTCACGAGTAGTGTAGTTTTCGATCGGAGAAAGAATTTTTAAAATCGGATTCGTAGTTCCTGAGAAACCCTTCAATTTACAAAATGACCACTTAAATGGCCATATCTTTTTAATTGGAATATTTATGGCAACACCACATAGCCTATGTTACCCGGAAAGGATGTAGCTTCCTATCGGTGAAAGAATTTTCAGAATCTGTTCAGTACTTTTCGAGCCTATTCGCAACAAACAAACATACAAATATACAAACAATCAAATCTTTCCTCTTTATATAATAGTATAGATCCACTTCCACGTATATTATAATATTGCCATCTCAACAATTATAGTATTTGTTATCGATAGTTGTTAAATGCGTGAGGATACTGTCATCATTTTTACCAACTTTAAAAAAGACAAGTTTCTCAATCCAATAATTCATTTATATTTTATTTGGTAGGACATACTCTAATCTTAAATGTGGTTGAAAATCTAACCTTTTCGCCTCTATCGATTCATTTTTTTAAATTTAACCCTTTAAGGTCTGATTTCTTGAGCAACTCAGTAGTGTTTTCAACTTTATTAAATAAGGAATTTTTCCTTCTATTACAGGAGTTACAACCTGGACGAGCGGTTCCTGTACTCCCAAGGCGAGATCCACAAGGTGCACTGGCATCCTAAGTCACTTTCACATCTCCTGGTTCTTGTATCGGATAATACTATGAGGTATATAATAATACTATTTATTCTAAACCATAATTAAATAAAATCGGTACTTTAAAAAAATAAGCAGACATTGTTAAGCATAAACCTTTGCCTTATTTTCATTTGTGAGAAAAAAAATTAAATGATTTAAAAAAAATGGTTAACCTTTTAAAATGGAAAGAAGTAAAATGGTAAACCTTACTTGGACTCCCTCAAATAATTCAAAACCAAATAATCAAAATCGGTTCATGCGTTCTCAAGGACCCTATTACTAAGACTTCGTGGTCCGTCCGTCTGTCTGTCACCAGGCTGTATCTCATGAACCGTGATAGCTAGACAGTTGAAATGTTCACAAATGACGTATTTCTGTTGCCCTATAACAACAAATACTAAAAACAGAATAAAATAAATATTTAAGGGGGGGTCCCATACAACAAACGTGCGTGAAGCTTTCGTACGCGAGTCTGACTCACACTTGACCAGTATATAAACTGGTAAAAAAAAGAGAAATCTATTGGAAGAATTTTGTCAAATTGCACAAGTAGTTTCTGAAACTCTTGTTCTGTTTGTAACAATTTCTCATGCTCTGACAGAAAAGAGAGTTCTGAAGCTATAAATTACCATTATCTAATTCCAGGCTCTACAATATAGCTCTGAAAACTGGCCCAAAATTGGTGAAAATCTTCACGATCGGAGCAAAACCATCGGGTTCTTTGGGGCAAACAGTGCTGGAAAGTTTGGGAGATACAGCAGTGGACTTCATACCTACACCGGATTCTGAGCATTTGCTTATACTTAGTGGGAATGGTGACGTTTATATGATGCAATGTGATTTGGATAATAAGAGGTAAAACCTACCATAAGCTATTTTTTGGATATTTCTGATGGGTTTCGTTTTGTTTCTTACTTACTACTGAATATTATGTTAACGAAATTTAGGCTACAAATAGAATAGAATAGAATAAATCGAAATAGACAAGACGACTACAGTGGAAAGTAACAGAATTGAGTTGATGACTAGAATAGTATATAATAACCATAAACCACTGCTGAGCCGGGTCTCTTTCTCGAGTGCGGACTCTCAGGAGTGCAGGTTTCCTCACTATGATTACCTTCACCGTTAAAGCGAACTATATTTAATTGTTTAAAACACACAAACTCAGAAATGTCAGAGGTGTATGCTCAGGACCGACCTCGGATTTCCTACGATAAGGACCTCAAAATAAGATAGATGGACAGAAAAGATTAGATTAATCGTGTACCACGGAATAGGAGGATATCTACAATAGCATATAAGTGTACAGAAATAATTAGAATAATATAAAATACCAGAAAAAAATAAACCAGAAGTAGACTTAAGCAATACTCGATAACTTGCAAACCGCTTTTATCATTTCCAGTTCCTTACAAGTGAAGCTTAAAGGTCCCCTCGCAATGTACCCTCCAGCAGACGATAACTACGGATCAGAGTCTTGCGCCATTGCCGCTCTGGGTGGTATTGAGACTCCTACCCTCGTGGTCATAGCCAGCGCAGCTGCTGCACTCTACCACTGTCTGCTGTTGCCTGATGTGAGTTAATGTCTGCACGAGACTACGAACCTGATAACCCAAGACCCTTTTATATCTCGCTGTCTTGCTCTCCTTGTTTTTTTATATTCTTTATAAGTTTCTTAAAGATTCCATTGACCGACCTATTTTTAACAAGTCATAAGATTTTTTTTTTAAATCGTCACAATCGTCAACACCATCAAAAAGTCGTCAGTCTTCTCTCACTCCACCTTTTGCTGTCGCTTTCCTTCTCACTCTCTCCTGTCCCGAATAAGATGATGTCTTGACTCTAGGTTTAGTCTTGACGCCTTCGTCTCATCAAAAGTTATTTTTATTTACATAATATATAATATAATTTATATTGTAACCATTCCAGGCATCTGGTGACGGAGACGACTACGCCCTCTATGTGATAGAATCAGTAGAACTAAACTTATTGAACGCTGATGAATCTCCGATGCAGTATGTGTGTCCTGTTAATCTATATCAGGTAATTATTGTATTTATGTGCCATATATATTTATTTA
This sequence comes from Limenitis camilla, assembly GCA_905147385.1. Classification (NCBI taxonomy): domain Eukaryota; kingdom Metazoa; phylum Arthropoda; class Insecta; order Lepidoptera; family Nymphalidae; genus Limenitis; species Limenitis camilla. The sequence goes on from LR990244.1 coordinate 1,301,172, forward strand.
ATTTCTCTTCCTTTCCTAACATTTCAAAGATATTGGAACTAAATATTGAACACATAACGGACACACAACACGACATGCACTTCATCCCCATGTCGATAGATGGCGTGCGAGCACACTCATTTGTTTACTAAGTATTCTTAAGCATTTTTTTTGCCATAAAATATATCCTATGTCCTTCCTCAAGCTCTACTTTATCTCTGTATCACATATCATCAAAATTGGTTCAGTGATTTAAGCCTGATTGTGTAATAGACAGACGCCATATATCCCTCAATAGATGGCGCTGTTTCGTTTCTATAGTTTTCATTCTTAAGTATTACCTATGTTTCTTAAATGTTACGTTCGAAATTATAATGTATTTTTGAAGCGGCAGTAGCTCAGTGGCTCGGGCGTTGGATTTACGATCGATAAGTCGTGGGTTCAAATCCCGGACATTGGTCTACTGGCGTGGCCCACTCCTGACACAAGCTATTTGTTAGTTTATTAGGAGGGGTAAAGGGAATACTAGTAGTATGTGATCCATACTGCTAGTAATCTTTAAAAAAAAAAAAAATTCTATCTTCTATGTATACCTTATATCTAGACTAATTTTATAAAGTATGTTTGTCTGTATACATACTAATATATACTCTAAAAAGGAATCCAAATGTTACCTTGCTATAAACCGCGGAAATCTGAACTACCACACTCGTACGGCACAATCCGGAAGAACACACCGTTGACAGAAAAGTGTAACGCGCGAATCCGAACAGTACACACCACACAAGTAGATCGCGTTCGTACGTTTCGCTCCGTAACCAAAGCATCTTCAGAACGTGTTGACACTACAAGCGTCACTTGGTATGTACTGGTTCGGGTTCGCGCGTCTCACTTTTATGTGGGCAGGGTGCTCTTCTGGGTTGTACCATACAAGTCTGGTAGTTCAGATTGCCACGGTTTATAGCAAGGTAACATTTTGATTCCTTTTAAACCATGAATTTACGCAAAGTAACGCCTGATTCAATTCAATATTCAATTTATACTCGTATATGTGAAATATGTAAGACAGTTCAGTATTTTAAATACTTAAAGAAACAGAGGTAGTCAGGAAAGTAAAGGAAATTACACTATTATCGATTCAAATGAAATCATATAATAAAAACGAATATAATTTACAGATAAGTCGCAACACGTACGCCTGCGCGCACACTGGTGGGGTACACTCGGTCACTGTACCGGCGCTTGACACCCTGGCGGAGTATGCCGTAGCTGACGAGAGTATGTATTATTGTTTTAATTACCAATGGATTGCATTAATCGCGAAAACTTTTAAGCTACGTTTCCACCAGAGGTGTGCGAGGATGTTGCTGGAATCGCTTCACCTTAAAAAAATACTGGCAGTATAGATCATATACTACTAGTATTCCTTAACCCCTCCTAGTAAGCTAAATGCTTGTGTTAGTGGGACACTACAGTAGTACAATGACTGGGATTTGAACCCACCTATCGATCAGGAATCCAACGCCTGAACCACTGATTTACTGACGGTTCTTAACAAACAAATCCCAAGCTACACATTCTCGAATATTTTTAGTGGAAACGCAGCTTTAATTTTATTATAAACTAATTTGGTCATCGAGTTTAAAAAACTACGCTAAAAGCTATCCGGAATTCCTAGCTTCCGAGCATCTCGTAAGAGCCAAGTAACCCAGCACCCCCTCAGTGGTAGGGGATCTGTTCCCCGACTACTTGCGACCACCAGCATGCGAATCCGCCCGCCAAGTGTCTCTGACGCGTTCCGGTCGAGCCGCATGTGGGCCAGACTTACCCCTTCCCTCTCCCATCCCATTAATGCTGCGGATCTAGTGAACTCTGGGCTCTTGTTCAGGGTCCCCTGTAACCGCAGCATTGTTTTCTTCATTCACCCTCGCCTCCCCACTCTATCTTCGAGGATGCAGCGCAGCAAGAGATACCCTCTTGTTTTGCCGATGTCCATGGGCGATGGTGGCCACTTACCATCAGGTGGACCATCTGCTCGCTTGCACCTTATCCACCATTAAAAAAAAAATCCTGGAGAAACTTCAAAAAAAATGATATCATACAAAAGGTGTTCGTTTAACAAACCTATTATGTGAAGATAAATAAATCCTCGACGACGCACGGCTCGCTTATTATTTTGACATGTAGTGGAGGGGCTATGCGTTGTCATGGATTGAACAATCTTTATATACGTAGAAATAACTATATAAAGAAGCATATGTGTACTGCACTAGCGCTTTAATGTAAAGTAAACGCGCACGTGTGTGTTATACAGCGGTTTACGTTCACAAAAACAGTGCAACAAAAACTTGAAAGAAAACTATACTTTTATTTTATTTCTTAAAAGAAGCTTCTTCTTCTTCTTAATGTGCCGTCTCCTTACGAAGATTGGCAATCTATAGGGCGGTAGCAACTTTTGAGACCGCTGCTCTAAAAAGTGATTTTGTGCTCTTCCCGAACCACTGGCGCAAGTTCTTAAGCCACGATATCCTTCTGCGGCCTGGCCTCCTTCTGCCTGCCACTTTCCCTTGCATGATAAGTTGAAGGAGTTCATATTTCTTGGTGTTACGCATAACGTGCCCAAAATATTCCAATTTCCTCCTCTTAATGGTTGTCCTTTGTGTATAGTAGTAAGTGCTGTTTCGTACACGGTCTCTCTAAGAAATTTATTAAAAGAAACATACAGCATAAATATTTCTTATGAGTAAAGTTTAAAAAAATTACATAGTGAAGATTTATTCTGTTTGACAATAAATATTGAGTTGATTACATAGTTAAATAATGAAAATAAATATAAAATAATGGTATACTACTTTACTTACTACTTATTTGAAACAATACAAAGAAACACAAATTTAGACGTTACAAATTTTCTTAATAGATGAAATAAATACGCATAGTTTACAGTTAAATATATCAATTTGATGGTAACGATAGTTATGTTTGTATATATTGTATATCATACAAGTTGTACAAAAATAGTTTCATACTAAAGGTATTTTTATCAGAAATCATACAGTATAGTCAGGTATAAAAATTATGTAAAAAAAATGCAGAACAAGGAAGGTAAATTAGTTTACTTAAAATAAAAATTCTGCTTCTTTATGTACCAGGTGAGATGGAAACAGTGCTGAGTACAATATGCACCAAGCCCAGCTCAGCGCGCCACCTGGTCCACACGGAGCGGTCACCGTCCGCGCTGGCCGTCACCCCACCACCGCTGCATCATTTGCTACTACTTTGCGATACTGATTTAGTTACCAGGTACTTATTTTACACTTGCGATCCTCATTACGTTATCTAGAAAAAGCTTTGCTTATTTTTCATGACATGGAAAATGGTGGGGAGTCTGCATGGTGATTACGTCCGCGATAAAAAAGTAAACACGAACATAGAAACTTGTATCCCTACTCAGAATGAGGAGATATAAATGTTTATGTAAGCACTAATCACGGGGAGGACGGGTTAGGTTAGGCTTTGCTGACATGGTTCGTAAGTGACCCCCTCCCCACCCCTTACTATTACTAACGTCACATGTGAGAGGACGGGTTAGGCCACTAGGACAGCATCTCGTAAGAGCCGACTAACTCCCCGACTTGCTTGCGAACACCGGCATGCGAATCCTACCGCCAAGTGTCATAGACGCGTTCTGGTCGAGCCGCATGTGGGCCAGACTTACCCTCTCCCCCTCCCATCCCATTAATGCTGCAGATCTAGTGAACTCTGGGTTCTTGCTTAGGGTGCGCTGAAACTGCAGCATTTTTTCTTCACTCCCCACTCTATCTTCGAAGATGCAACGCATCAACAAAACAAGATGATATCTCTTGTCCATGGGCGATGGTGGCCACTTACCATCACATGGACCATCTGCTCGTTTGCACCTTATCTACCATAAAAAAAATTGGGCTAGGCAAAGTGTAGTAAGGAAGAAGGCAATCATTGGTTTTAATGTTACCTTAATACCACAGCCTGTTGTCTTTTCCCTTTTGAGCATACAAATCCAGCAGGCGCGCCGTATAAAAGCCATGCTAAGTCTCTCACTGTCCCCTTTTTTTTATCTTCATTTTCCTCATTCCATTAATGATCTTATTATTTAATTTGAAGGACCTTAGAACCGTGTAATTTAGAAGAACAGCTGCTGAAAGAAATGCAACTCAAAAATCCCGCACTGGAACAGGATGACATCAATAGTTTACTTAAGGAGGTAAGGATAGACATTTAAAAGAGAGATTACTAATATTTGTGCTGATAAGACATACAATTGTGAAGTTTTATTTCCAGAGACAAAAGCTGTCTTTCATGACCATCATACAGGAAGTGTTGGAAAGGAAGGTGTCACAGCCCATATTAAAATTGGACAAGAAAGAGGAACCAAGTCCCAAGGAGAGTTTGGAGGTGAGATTGTAATACAAAAATCTAAGAGTATGTCTATGCTCTCTCTCCTTTGTTTCTCACTCTCTCTTAAATATTAATGAGGATTCTTTCATTTATTCAGAGACTTAGTCCAAATTTATTTATTAAATACAGATATTCAAAGATTTTAGATTGCGATTGTTTATCAATTTCGGCCGTTAGTCGTCAGTTACCACAATCATCAAACGCAAGAGCGTCTCCGATTGCTTGGGGGAGGGGGAAGCAATTCCATATAAAGATGAGCAAATTTATTTTTGACGTTTTGCCTAGAAGTCATTTTGGAAGTGAAGTCTTTTGCCCACAAATGGAGGGGCAGCTGCCTCTACCTACCCTCCTCCCCTTAACGACATCCTTGATCATACTTGATTTAGTTAATCATAATAATATGACACTTGCTAAATTTTGCGGTCAGTGTTGCCACTGAAAGGTTTGTTTGTTTGAACGCGCTAATCTCAGGAACTACTGGTCCGATTTTAAAAATTCTTTCAGTGTTAGATAGCCCATTTATTAAGGAAGGCTATAGGCTATATATCATCACGCTACCAATAGGAGCGGAGTTACACGTGGACGAAGTCGCGCAGGTCGACTAGTCGTAAATAAAATAGATAGATTAAATAAGGTGAATGTTTTAATACATTACAGTTACTGACACAAGCGACTGTGAAACTGCGCACTGAATATATGTTACGTCAGCAACGCGCCGCTGACGTCATCGCCAGGAAGGTATCCGCCTTGAAGACCCTCAGCCACCAGCACATGGAGTGGCTCACTGACTTACTAGTAAGTTTACTCTTCTACATATATATAAGCCTAGTATTCCAACTTGAGTATTGGTAAAGCTTATTTGCGCTGTATGTAAGCCAGAGTTTCTATTAAATATTGAAGTGAGAGAGTGTTGCCAAACGTAAAACCCAAAAGTAGCACTCAAAGTGCATTTACGAAGGCATTAATTGAGTTGGTTTTGCGTTTACATTCCAACAAATACTTGTATTAAACTGCTGCATGTAAGCCAGAGCATTTGGAAAATCGTTGCTGACCATAGACCAGCACTAGAGTCATGATCAATGTTCTAAGTTGGCTTAAACATCTAACTTCTTTTGCAGAAGGAAGTCGACAGTGTGAAACGTCAGTCGAAAATTCTAGAAGAAAAACGGGCTTTAGCGGAGAAGTACCAGGACGACATGAAGTACAGGTAGGCGTCATTACTCTAACAATTCCTAATTCTATTTTCAAAATTTACTACTTATTTTGTATTTACTAAAACAGGGCCCTCTAGTGTCGAGTATTCGTATTTTAATTATTCAACTTAATAGAACATATATGTCGGGGATTTTTAAATGATGAAGAGGAGATGAAAGGAGGAAGATGGGGAATATTGGGGAACACTAAAAGGGGGTGATGGTATTGAATGGAATATTGGGTAAACGCAACGTAGATACTTCTACTGAACCGATAAATGATCAAATATGATCTCTAACAATTACGAGAGAAACCTAAGCAGTGCCTTGGACTTGTGACCAAGGTGTAGGCTTAAGGATATCCTTTAAGTAATTACAACACTCGCCTCCATTGCTAGGTTCTCTATTTAAACCCAAGGTTAAACGCACATAAACCGAATCTAACACAAGGCTAACCTAACCTAACATTGTGTTTGCTTAGTTGGACAGCACTTCCACACTACACTGCACTTGACACTATCACTATCACTAGCACTACTTAGATGATGTTCACTTCTTGAGAGACCGCGCACGACTAAGACTTCAGTTAGACTGTCGATCGCATATAAAGGGTCGAGGGTAGAGACTGTCAAAACAACGGAAGTGACTACTACCCCACTCCAACGCCATAGACAACGATAACGATTCGATTAATCGATAATCTTTTACTATGCGCGCTATTTGTGAGGAAACATCCAGATAGATTTAAAAGTCATCCGCTAAAAGATGTGATGGATCTTTTTTTTTATGATAGTCAAGGGACAAACGAGCAAAGGGATGGCCATTTTCCACCTGATGGAAAATGGCCACCGTCGCCCATACACATCGACGAAACTAGAGGGTATCTTGTTTTGTCGATGCGTTGCCGCCTGGAATATAGAGTGAGGGGGAGCGAACAGAAGACTGCTGCGGTTTCAATGGACCCCGGGCGAGAACCAGGTGTTCATTGGGAACGCTGTTGATGGTAGTGGTTTTGTGTGTCCATTTTACTGATCAAAGTAAGAAATGGTCTTCATAATGAAAAGAGTTCTTTAAACAGTCGAACTTTAAATGATTTTTTTTATTTTAATACTGTTTCATTAATTCTATTTTATTAATGTAATTATTCACGTAAGTATAGGTATGACCTTGAATGCGCAGAGGTCACTATTAGGGGCGAGAGAAGTTTCAGTTCCCTAGCACGCTCCTAAAGTTACACGCCGGCTACTATACCTGTTTTCCTTTCCCAGGTGTTCAGCAGTGATCAGGTCCCTACGTACAGGCGGCAGTAGTGTGGAGGAGCGGAAGTTGCTGACGGAGCTGCTGCAGCACCAGCGCACTGTGACGTCACTCGCCGACCAGCTCGCTGTACTCAAGGAACACGCTATACGGAAGAGTATTGAGGTAAACACTTATATATCATGACGTCATTGTACTTCTTATCTATATCAATACATGATAGGGGGTGTTATACATAAGTGAGGCTCCCCCTCTGGCTCAACCCCCTACCCCTCCTGCAATTCTCTATCAATTATAATCAAAAAAATTACGTTACTCCTTCGTAAGTAAAGATAAAATGAGAATCGACCTGATCCCTTCTCCCCCTTAAACGCCTTACCTTAATGGACGCTCCCAAAATTAAAAAAAAGAATCCTTTTTCTTGCAAAAGAAATTGTAACATGGCAACACTGATATGTATCTTTTATAATCTGTACTTGTTATTTATCAAAGTAAAGTCGTTTTACTGTAAATATTTCAAAAGAATTATCCTTCTAAAGAAATGGTTGTATGGTGTAATACCTTTGCCATGCCATTTAAATACTTTTAAAAAAATTCTTTCAATTAAAAGTAAAAATAAAAAGGAGAGAATTTGACCTTTATTTCTATTATAGTTTCATCATTTTTTGATTATGAATAATTTGTTTGTCACGGTACAAACTAGATGGCGCTGAACAATATTATATTGAAAACTGATTTCATTTGACGCCTCCAGAGGGAGACACTCATGTCTTCAGAATAGAATGAGTGTCTGACTCTAGAGAGCTATCTAGCAAGCAATCTTCTAATAACGGCTGAAATTAATAAATCAATCTCAATCTGTAATCTCTGGATTATGATTAGAAAATAAAATCCAAAATTCTAATTTGGAATTTTCTAGATACAAATTTTGGAATTGGAATATATTTTCATCTATTCTAATTTGGAATTTTCTAGATACAAATTTTGGAATTGGAATCTATTTTCATCTATTGTAATTTGGAATTTTCTAGATACAAATTTTGAAATTGGAATCTATTTTCATCTATTCTAATTTAGAATTTTCTAGATACAAATTTTGAAATTGGAATCTATTTTCATCTATTCTAATTTGGAATTTTCTAGATACAAATTTTGGAATTGGAATCTATTTTCATCTATTGTAATTTGGAATTTTCTGAAACAAATTTTGGAATTGGAATCTATTTTCATCTATTGTAATTTGGAATTTTCTAGATACAAATTTTGTAATTGGAATCTATTTTCATCTATTCTAATTTAGAATTTTCTAGATACAAATTTTGGAATTGGAATCTATTTTCATCTATTGTAATTTGGAATTTTCTAGATACAAATTTTGAAATTGGAATCTATTTTCATCTATTCTAATTTAGAATTTTCTAGATACAAATTTTGAAATTGGAATCTATTTTCATCTATTCTAATTTGGAATTTTCTAGATACAAATTTTGGAATTGGAATCTATTTTCATCTATTGTAATTTGGAATTTTCTGAAACAAATTTTGGAATTGGAATCTATTTTCATCTATTGTAATTTGGAATTTTCTAGATACAAATTTTGTAATTGGAATCTATTTTCATCTATTCTAATTTAGAATTTTCTAGATACAAATTTTGAAATTGGAATCTATTTTCATCTATTCTAATTTGGAATTTTCTAGATACAAATTTTGGAATTGGAATCTATTTTCATCTATTGTAATTTGGAATTTTCTAGATACAAATTTTGAAATTGGAATCTATTTTCATCTATTCTAATTTGGAATTTTCTAGATACAAATTTTGAAATTGGAATCTATTTTCATCTATTCTAATTTGGAATTTTCTAGATACAAATTTTGAAATTGGAATCTATTTTCATCTATTCTAATTTGGAATTTTCTAGATACAAATTTTGGAATTGGAATCTATTTTCATCTATTGTAATTTGGAATTTTCTAGATACAAATTTTGGAATTGGAATCTATTTTCAATCCATAATCCAGAGATTTTGGATATTGAGATTGAGATCTAAATGTTATATATGTTTGTTATAGATAAAGAGATGGCAAGAAGAATATAAGAAGAAAGACACTGTTCTTGGGAAGTCTCACAGCGACACGATCTCTTCTATTCTACAACAACAGTAAGTGGCTTCTAATGTAAACCTTCCTCTTGAATCACTTTATATATTGGTGAAAACCGCATCAAAATCTGTAGCATAGTTTAAAAGATCTAAGCTTACAAACACCGGGAAGCGCTTTGTTTCATATATTGTTTTTTTTTTTCAGAACCTCCCAAATATCGTCGCTTATAGAAGAAACGAAGCTTTTAAAGGATCAGCTGGGGGTTGTTTAACTTTTTTAATTTTTTTTTTTTAAGTTTTTTACTAGGTAATTAATGACGATTAGTAAAAAAGTGATAACTGCTGATACTTACTCATAAATATAATTTTGATTAAATTGAGTTGAAATCGGTTTAGATTTTCATTTCACAATTGGACCCGCCCTCGCTTCGCTGAGGTGTATACAAATCGTTCACACACACCAGTTGAATGTCTATTCTATAATGCGTAGTATGTCACTACCATCTCACTGACTCACTCACACTTTAAATAAATTAAATAAACACCAGTACAAATAATTACAATGCAATGTAAAATATTATAATGGTGGTAATTTATTTGAATAGCAACACTAATGTCACAGATTAATAGAAAGCATAGTGTGTCTGTGGTTGATTGTCGATGGTACTATTTAGATTAAACCAGTTCAAGTCAGTCTGTGGACGTGGGCGCTAATAACGGCAACATGGCGGACACAGATAAGCTCATAAAATCCAATCCTTATGATAGGGATAGGCAAATGAAAAAAATATATCTGAACTTTTGTAGTTCTAGAATTAGAAGATGTCTTAGTATAAGTTAGAATATCCGCTCTCCTCTCCCGCTCTTCATCTTCTTTATTTCATTCCCCCCTCCGCCATCTTCATTCCCTTCACCATCCAAACCATACAAAACAATTTGTTTTACAGACACTAAAAAAAAACACTCCCGCGCTCTTTCTGCAGACTATTTCATATGAAATTTACGCGGGAATCTTTTTTTTTTATATCGCTTTGAATAAACTAATGAAAACAACACTGAGGAGACTGCGCGGTAAATCTTGCCATAAAGTTAATGAGATCAAGTGACTATGAAAAAATGTTGATGGATGCTACGCTACAGGAACAACTTAAAACAATAAAATTAAATAAAACAGTTATACACAAGATGTACAATAAGAAAAAAAAGAATTATATGCAAGTACAAAAAATAATTATTTAAATTTTTGATAGAATAAAAGTATAGCGATATTCCGTGATACTTCTGTCGTAGACGATACAAATTAATGTTGCCAGTAGTAAAATAATTAATTATCACGCATGTCATAATCACGATCATATTTTACTGATACTGATAGTGTAGCTACTGAGAGCTTACTCTTTCTACTAGTAGTGGGGGGTGTGGGAATAATGGGTTAACAAGACATAGGAAAAGGGAATGATTCAGTAGTGCTGTATGTATGTACTGAGCTCTTAAAACATATCGAGTAGGTATAATATTATTTACATAATAATAGTAATAATGTTTTTTTTATTTAATATCATTTTACATAATATTGTGTATTTAAAACTACCTTATCTAGATAATATAAACAAACACATGTTGTGATGTATTTCAGTCGCAACTTTAAGTATAGGAATTAAATACATTTCAAATACAATGAGTTTTTATATATTCCCTAGTCTCTAGAGACCAACATTAAATTTAAAAAAAAACCTAACCAAAATAAGATCTAAGTATACATAGGGACTGACAGAGGGAAGCGATTTTGTATATACTATGTATAGATGAGAGAGAGAGACAGAACTAATATGACTGGAGTACAATAAAATATTATCACGTGCGGGTTGGCCGACTTCACACCTTTGAGAACTTTTAGGGAACTCTCTGGAGTGCAGGTTCGATCCCCCACAGTCAGAGCTGTGTGGGGGATCGAACACGGACCTCCCGAGTAAGACACCGATGTCTTAATCACTGCGCCATCACTGCTTGTTATTCAGGTTACCATTATTTGTTATACAGATACCAAAACATTTGTAATTTTTATTTTGGTTAGGTTAAGATAATTTTAATTGATAAAAATAAAAACAAAGCTGTATGGTGTAATACCTTTGCCTTTCCGTTATGGAATAAAAATAGAAATAATGTGTCTAATATACGTAACATTACACAATTTTCTTTTATCTCTAAGACAAGGCTGTACGGTGTAATACCTTTGCCTTTCCGTTATGGAATAAAAATAGAAATAATGTGTCTAATATACGTAACATTACACAATTTTCTTTTATCTCTAAGACAAGGCTGTACGGTGTAATACCTTTGCCTTTCTGTTATGGAATAGAAATAGAAATAATGTGTCTAATATACGTAACATTACACAATTTTCTTTTATCTCTAAGACAAGGCTGTACGGTGTAATACCTTTGCCTTTCCGTTATGGAATAAAAATAGAAATAATGTGTCTAATATACGTAACATTACACAATTTTCTTTTATCTCTATGACAAGGCTGTACGGCGTAATACCTTTGCTTTTCCGTTATGGAATAAAAATAGAAATAATGTCTCTAATATACGTAACATTACACAATTTTCTTTTATCTCTATGACAAGGCTGTACGGTGTAATACCTTTGCCTTTCCGTTATGGAATAAAAATAGAAATAATGTGTCTAATATACGTAACATTACACAATTTTCTTTTATCTCTAAGATAAGGCTGTACGGTGTAATACCTTTGCCTTTCCGTTATGGAATAAAAATAGAAATAATGTGTCTAATATACGTAACATTACACAATTTTCTTTTATCTCTAAGACAAGGCTGTACGGTGTAATACCTTTGCCTTTCCGTTATGGAATAAAAATAGAAATAATGTGTCTAATATACGTAACATTACACAATTTTCTTTTATCTCTAAGACAAGGCTGTACGGTGTAATACCTTTGCCTTTCCGTTATGGAATAAAAATAGAAATAATGTGTCTAATATACGTAACATTACACAATTTTCTTTTATCTCTAAGACAAGGCTGTACGGTGTAATACCTTTGCCTTTCCGTTATGGAATAAAAATAGAAATAATGTGTCTAATATACGTAACATTACACAATTTTCTTTTATCTCTAAGACAAGGCTGTACGGTGTAATACCTTTGCCTTTCCGTTATGGAATAAAAATAGAAATAATGTGTCTAATATACGTAACATTACACAATTTTCTTTTATCTCTAAGACAAGGCTGTACGGTGTAATACCTTTGCCTTTCCGTTATGGAATAAAAATAGAAATAATGTGTCTAATATACGTAACATTACACAATTTTCTTTTATCTCTAAGATAAGGCTGTACGGTGTAATACCTTTGCCTTTCCGTTATGGAATAAAAATAGAAATAATGTGTCTAATATACGTAACATTACACAATTTTCTTTTATCTCTAAGATAAGGCTGTACGGTGTAATACCTTTGCCTATTCGATTAAATAATAAAAGTGTTGCCATTGATGTTGTTTAAAATCTACCATTTGTTTAGGGTGAAGCTTGTTATTCATAATCAAAGTTCAAATGTCCAATTACTGTGTAGGTAGGTCGGGGGGGAGATTTAGATTTCCCTCGAAAACGCTGAAGTGTCATGGCGTCTTGAATGACGTCACAGTCTTCGAAGTCGTAGTCGGTACATCACTAATAATTAATATAATATTATACATTAACAAGCGGCCCCCAGAACATCTTAGACACTCGCGTCTCGTCTTCTGTGAAGAAGAAGTCCTTGCCAAGCTTCACGAACTCCTTCATGGACAACTTGCCGTCCTGGAACCAATTGCATTATTAGACACTAGTCGACCCGCCCACGCTTCGCTCGGGTACTTCTCTATTTCTATACCAAATTTCATCAAAATCATTTCAGTGGTTTATGAGAGAAAAGCATAACAGACAGACAGAATTACTTTCATATTTATAACTAGCTTTTACCATATTTAATAACTTCATGATGTAGTCATACTAACATTGCACCCCCCTTTTACCCCCTTAAGGGATTACTTTCGAAAAACATTTTATCATTGTTTCATGACTTCCAATGAAGGACCTTCATACTGAATTTAATTTGAATAACTTCAAAAACGGCAGAGTTTCATACTAACTTTGCACCCCCGTTTTACCTCCTTAGGGGGTGAATTCTCAAAAATCCTTTGTTAGTGCTCCTCTACATTATAAAAGGACCCCATGTGCAAAATTTCAAGTTTCTAACCCTTATAGTTTAGGCCCTGCGTTGATATGTCAGTCAGTCAGCTTCTCCTTTTATATATATACTAGCTTTTAACCCGCAACTTCGTTTGCGATATTGAGGTATTTAGGTATATTAGAATACAGTATATGGACTTCTGTAGACATATTTAATAATTTTATGAGGTAGTCATACTAACTTAGACCCCTCTTTTACCCCCTTAAGGGATTACTTTCGAAAAATATTTTATCATTGTTTCATGACTTCCAATGAAGAACCTTCATACTGAATATTCAAATAACTTCAAAAATGACAAAGTTTCATACTAACTTTGCACCCCCGTTCTACCCCCTTAGGGGTCGAATTTTTTAAAATTCCCTTTCTTAGTGCCCCCCTACTTTATAAAAATACAACATTTTGTTGAAATAACTTTGAAAATCAGAGATTTTTTGTACTAATTTTGCACCGCCTTTTTACCCCCTTAAGGGATGATTCTCAAGGAGTGGATATTATCTGAGCAGTGCTAGAGAAAGTGTTAAGTGCAGTGTTGTGTTGTTTTCGGTAGTGCTGTGTAATTAAAGTCAAGTTATTACAATGACAAGTGAAGCAGTCAGAAGTCACTATCAGGGCCTATTTAGTGGGAAGCGTGGGGTGAGAGGAGTACGATGGTTCTGCTCCCGTGCGCCTACCGACGTCGTGGATTGACATAACTATACAGGCACTCAGCACAGTCATAATACGCGCAGAGGTATGTTGTATAAGATTATTGTTTAACTTTAATATAAGATATACTGACCCCATTAACGTCAATGACAGCGAAGGCGACGGCAGCGTGCTCGTTGCTAAGGCCAAGGCACTGGAAGAACAGCTTGAACTCCTTCACTGATATGAAACCTGACTGGTCCTTGTCTACTGCCTGCAAGGAAGATATCTTCAATTAGGAAACGTACAAAGTTACGTATAATTATGATGCTGGCAACACTGATTTATTTGGCGGCCTGTTATCTATGATGCTGTATACAAAGTATAACTTTGGGAGTAATATTCTAGTCAACAAGTCGTCATACTGTTAGTCCGCATATAGACCGTAACTCATTTTAATGAATAACATGTAAAAAGTAGCAAAATAATCTAGCTAATAATTCTTTTTTATACATGATAGATGACTAAAAGTACCTAAAATTGACCACAAATTTTCATAGTTGGCAACACTGGTTACTCCGGACTATACATGGTTTAGATTATATGATGTGAAAGGAGATGGAAGGAGGAAGATGGGGAATATTGGGGAACACTAAAAGGGGGTGATGGTATTGAATGGAATATTGGGTAAACGCAACGTAGATACTCCTATTGAACCGATAAATGATCAAATATGATCTCTAACAATTACGAGAGAAACCTAAGCAGAGCCTTGGACTTATGACCAAGGTGTAGGCTTAAGGACGTCCTTTAAATGATCATAACACTCGCCTCCACTGCTCAGGCTCTCTATTTAAACCCAAGGTTAAACACACATAAACCGAATCTAACACAAGGCTTACCTAACCTAAGGCTAACCTAACCTAACATTGTGTTTACTTAACCACGTGGCAATTACATTGTAAGGACTTACGTGACCTTAGTTAGACAGCACTTCCACACTACACTGCACTTGACACTATCACTATCACTAGCACTACTTAGATGATGTTCACTTCTTGAGAGACCGCGCACGACTAAGACTTCAGTCAGACTGTCGATCGCATATAAAGGGTCGAGAGTAGAGACTGTCAAAACAACGGAAGTGACTACTACCCCACTCCAACGCCATAGACAACGATAACGATTCGATTAATCGATAATCTTTTACTATGCTCCGACATATATATGTCGGAAAACAATTAAAAGAAGGAAATGGATGGATGGCCAATAATGAAGCGTCAGTAGCTCAGTGGTTCGGGCGTTGGATTCACGATCAACAAAAAAAAAAAAATGTAGTTCGATACGGTCAAGATATAACTAAACATTACGATACGTTATCTATTATGACAGGAACGTAAGCAGTGCCTTGGAATTGTGACCAAGGCGTAGGCTTAAGGACGTCCATTAAGTGATCACAACACTCGCCTCCACTGCTTAGTTTCACCGTCTAAACCTAAGATTAGACTAACATTAACCTAACCTAACACAAGGCTAACCTAAACCAAGCTCACACCTCCGACATATATTTGATGTTATATTTCGACGCGTAAGTTAGGCTTAGGTTAACCTAACCTTAGGTTTAAGCAGTGGAGGCGAGTGTTTCCATTGAGTAAAGGACATCCTTATATTCAAGGCACTGCTTAGGTTTCTCTCGTAATTAATAGAGATCATATTTGATTATTTATTGGTTCAGTAGCAGTGTCTACGTCGCGTTTACCCAACATACCCCTTCTCCTTCTCTTTCTCATCCTTTTCTCCGACTTATTTACCTTGAACAAGTACGGCAGCCACCTATGAGCCTTCTTCTTCAAAGTTTTATCATTAAGCACATGATGCATGTCCTCTAAATACTGCTCCACGGTGACGAAGTTGTAGGGGTCTATTGCACCCCACTGCTCTTCCCACGTTAACTGGAAAGAAATATACATTATAGACTACTGTGTGGTATACTTATCTTCTTCTTTCTTCTTTTTTTTATGATAGATAAGGGACAAACGAGCAGACGGTCCACCTGATGGAAAGTGGCCACCGTCGCCCATGGACATCGACAAAACTAGAGGGTATCTCTTGTTTTGTCTATGCGTTGCCGCTTCGAAGATAGAGGGAGGAGGGGGAGCGAAGAAAAGAATGCTGCGGTATCAATGGACCCCGAGCAAGAACCCGGTGTTCATTGGAACCGCAGCAGTAATGGGATAGGGTAGGGAGAGGTATATCTGGCCCACTCATTATTTGTGGGAGTCCAGGGAAGGTTTAAACAATTTTGATTACTTTTACCTATAGTCTAATATATCCCAGCGAAGCGAGGACATATCAGCTTTGATAATGTTTTGCGATGTTGCTGAAATTCTATGACCAGTTTATTCCACACATTTTGCTGCTTTTATTTTAAAGAACCAGAGTCTGAATGTTTTGCGCATAACTGTTCAATAGTCACCTTAATAATAGCAGTGAACTCCTTCGCCTGCTGCTCGTCCAGGTGCCCCAGCGACTTGAACCTCTCGGAGAAGAGAAGGAAGTCATTGAATGAGATCAGTCCATCCTTGTCCACGTCCAGGATGTTGTGCACTGTACGCATTTTCCGTCGCCAGAATTCCGACTGTGAACAGATGTACGGTTACCTTTCGTTACCATTCCTCCTCATCATCAGAAGTGTCATGGCGTTAGTGACGACACGTGACAGTATGCTAGCAATACTTACTCTGTCAAACCCTTTGCATTCTGTATCAGAGTCTGAGTCGCTGTCACTCTCTTCCTTTTTCCTCCTATTCTCTTCTGGTCTGCCATGCTGTTTGCTGTAGTTCCTTCTGAGGGCTCCAGCACGCTCTCCCAGGTCCAAGTCTCGCTCCTGCTTCCATTGTAGGTAGCAGACCTTACCATTGCAGGTCACTTTTGTGTGGATTAACTGCAAATAAAATAACATGTTATTCGATCTATATTTCACTGCTTTTGGTTTTGTGGTAACCCCGATAATTGAATATTTCCTTGTGGCAACATTAGTTTGTATGTGATTGGCCACTGACTTGGCGGACGCGCGCTATTATTTAGGCCTATTAAACATTTCTCGCGTAAAACATCAAAATGTGAGGTTTTAACATATAATGAAAGTAAAAGATCGATTTTCAAATTGACATGAATCGCTTTAAAAACCTAATGATTCGATGGTCGATCCCTCAAAAATCGATCTTTTTGTTGAGTTTGCATTTACAATATAAATATTACGCCTTCTAAGGGAAGAGCAAAAAAAATGGTTTTTTAGGAAATAACAGATAAAAATCGAATGCGATTTTTTGGGGTGAAATATCGATTCATTGAATCAATTCGATTCGATCGATTAGGCGATCTCAGATTACCGTTTTAAAGGTATTCAAATTGAGAATTCTGTAGGGATGAGCAAATAAAAATCGATATATATCGTATCGATATATTTAAGATATCGATATATGTAGAAAAAAAATGTCAACATTTTACCGTGATTATATTTTAGGTGATTTGATCGGAGTTTGGCGCAGTTCGCGATCAAATACATGCGACGATAGTGTAACTACGGAGAGCTTACTCTTTCGACTAGTAGTGGGGGTGTGGAAATCGACAATATTAAGTGATCAGTGTATGTGTAAGTTAATTAGCTATAACTATTGTACAAAGGGCTATTGCCCTTCCATACTACCTTGAAGTTATAACGTTCACTTACTGCTTGTTCAAATAGATCTTATCGACTGAGGCAAAGCCTTTATATTGGTATTAATTGATGTCCAACTGTTGAAGTGAGTGATTGAACGATCACACTATACCTCAGCGACGCGAGGGCAGGTCGACTAGTTATTAAAGTCGTGTGGTTTAAAATATTTATGTAAACGTGGTGGAATGAATTAGCGAAGGGCGCCAATAACATCTATTCATTTTTAACCGACTTCAAAAGAGAAGTACGAATGTGTGGACCGATTAATAAATATTTTTTTTTATTTTTAAAAGTATTATAATTTAAAAGAAAATAAATCAATAAATTGTTCTATGGTTCCTAAAGTTTTCTACTTAAAATCTAGGGGTCGTTATTTTGTAATCTTTACTTTCTTTAATTCTATTTTATGGGATATTTATTATATGAGTGGCAAAGGAAATTAAATAACAGCAAAAAATGTGATCCATTCTGAGGAGGGAGGGAGGGGTCTCCAGATTACTACGCCTGACCACAGGAGCGCAAGTCTTAGGTCTTCATCTTACCGCATTTTAAACTCACAGGTGGCAACACTGACAAAGAATTTATCGGCTGTACAATGAATTTATTTAATGCCAAAACTATTAAAGACGAGGATGTAGGGTGTAATGCCTTTGCCTTTTTCCATTATGAAAAAAAAAACAAAATTTTTTTTTGACTATCTGTCAAATTACTACGTGAAAACATTTGGGTCACGGGTTATCTAGGTATTCTACAAGTTTCCAAGTATCCCATGCAATGGTGTACGTGTCAGTGAAGTTTGGGAACCATTGGCTTAATATTGCTGTAGGGCAATAGGTTATATGTATGTATATTAACTTGTATATTACATAATAATTATGTCATATTTATTTCCGCGTTCAAAACATATGAACAGAAAAACCAGCACGTGTTTATGTATTCGCCCTTGTTTCGAATCGCTCTTCGCTGAGGTGTGTTTAATCACTTCCTTACACACCCTCATCACCTTACCCGTTCACTCATTCGTACTAACTCACTCCCTCACTCTCCTACAACTGTCAATATACTTCTATTAAGTTTGTATTCTATAATCTTTTGTCTCACTCACTCACTTTATACAATAACGAACACAATTAATTAATTATCCAACTTGATGCTGAAGTTCTTAAGTTACACGTGTATATACAAACATACAGTACGTTATGTTACGCTTAACTTAAGAGTGAAAGAGACAAACATATACTTTTGTGTAGAAGTGACAGAAAGCTTGATTATGGAGCTTCGCGTCGTTGAGACCGAAATTTCCTTTAGATTTAGAAACAACTTCACTCTAAATCCAATATGGCGGACCACCTAAGATGGCAGTTTAGTTATGTTAAGATGTTAGTATTATTGTTTTGAGTAACATTTGACTTAAATACGACATGACATAAATCATTATTATAACCATCACGAGTAATCAAGCTGTAATGCTGAAGCTCTGTCTAATGTTTGTTTTTTTTTGATATCTACAATCACGTGTAGAAGCCCTTAAGTTGCCCAACGCGGTCATCGCCCTCACTATCAAACAGTAGAGTGAGCGCATGCGCAACTACAACTATGTCAACGTTCATATTAACTATTTCACTATTACTTCCCTTCACTGAGTGTACTAGTTGCATCTGAAAATTTTGTATATTTATTACAGCGTTGCAATATTTTTGCCAAGTCTTGATTTTGAAACGTTTTGGATGAAAAAAGTTATCTATACTATTATATAAAGAAGAAAGATTCAATTGTTTGTTTGTTGCGAATAGCCACGAAAAGTACTGAACCGATTTTGAAAATTCTTACAAAGATGGAAAGCTACATCCTTTCCGGGTAACATAGGCTATGTGGTGTTGCCATAAATATTCTAATTAAAAAGATATGGCCATTTAAGTGCCATCACCTGGTCATTTTGTAAATTGAAGGGTTTCTCAGGAACTACTAATCCGATTTTAATTTTTTTTTTTCACTGAAAACTACACTTTTCCTCAGTGACAAAGTTGATTCAGTGTTGCCATATACATTTTTTAATTGATAGAACATGGTCGTTTTGTTGTTACTAATCCGATTTTAAAAATTCATTCACTGAGAGAAGTCTATAGTATTTCCATCTCTCTTCCTCTTATATACTATCATTCTCTCTCACTCTCTCTCTTTCTTTCTGGCATCCAACCATTTAAAATTCATCTGGGTAAAACCATGTTGCGGTACCGAAAAACGGGACTGACCCTGTCCCGCGCGGGATACTTAATTTTGATTTAAAAATCGGGACGTCTGGTAACGGTGATTTATTACATCATTTTACAAAAGGAAGGGATAGCGATATCAGTGTTGCTAACTTAGCTACTTTATACGTTTTATTTATGTCATCATAATTTCAATTAATAATTATTTTATACTTCTATTATAACCATTTAGAATAGCAATTTTAAGAATTAAATTTTTTTTTTTTTTATGTAACTAGGTCGGCAAACAAGCGTACGGCTCACCTGATGGTAAGCGATTACCGTAGCTTATAGACGTGTGCAACACCAGAAGCATCGCAAGCGCGTTGCCGACCCTATCCCCAATTCCCCCCAGGAGCTCTGGTCACCTTACTCACCAACAGGAACACAACACTGCTTTAGAGTAGTGTTATTTAGCTGTGATCTTCTGTAAGGTCGAGGTACTACCCCACTCGGGCTGTGCCCTACCTCATTTAAAAATATTAATTTAACTACTATTTACAGCTGTAAAGTATATAGGCAACACTGGTTACTCTCTAGGTATATTCTGTGTTAGATATCAATATAGAAAAAGCGCCACAGATTCTCTAAATACTTATATAGAACTAGCTTTTACCCGTAACTTCGTTTGCGATGTTAGGGTAATTATATTAGCCTACAGGAGATCGTCTGTAGACATATTTAATAATTTTAATGATGTATTCATACTAACATTGCACCCCCCTTTTACCCCCTTTGGTGGTTAATATTCAAAAATCCTTTCTTAGTGCTCCCCTACGTTATAAAAGGAACCACTGTGCAAAATGTCAAGTTACTAACCCTTATAGATTAGGCCCTGCCTTGATATGTCAGTCAGTCAGCTTCTCCTTTTATATATATACTAGAGGCCTGCCCTCGCTTCGCTCCAGGTATTTAAAACAATATTATAATTGATGTCGTTAAATTGTCACTGTGTAAATTGTGTAGTTTTTCATTATTTGAAAAAGAGAGAGCATGAGAGACAATGATAGTATTATATAAGAGGAAGAGAGATGGAAATACTATAGACTTCTCTCAGTGAAAAAATTTTTAAAATCGGATCAGTAGCAACAAAATGACTATATTCTATTAATTAAAAAATGTATATGGCAACACTAAATCACTTTTGTCCCTCACGAATAGTGTAGTTTTCTATCAGTTAAAGAATTTTTTAAATCGGATTTGTTGCTCCTGAGAATCTCTTCAATTTACAAAATGACCACCTTATGGCACTTAAATGGCCATATCTTTTTAATTAGAGTATTTATGGCAACACCACATAGCCGATGTTACCCGAAAAGGATGTAGATTCCTATCGGTGAAAGAATTTTCAAAATCGGTTCAGTACTTTTCGAGCCTATTCGCTACAAACAAACAAACATACAAACAATCAAATCTTTCCTCTTTATATAATAGTATATAGTATATATAGATGAATGGTGTTAAAATGTAAACTAAATAGCATTAATTTTTGATTATAAGTTTGACCACAGACTATCTTGTTGACATTGATAACATAAATGTAAACAAAGTCTGTTAATTTATTTACACATAAATTATTTATATCACATAAAAACACTGATAAGTATCTATAGTATATAAAGCTCAAAACTAGTATAATACGTTTAACTTGTTTTAGAGAAATAGAAGGAATATATTGAAAAACACGACAGCAACCCAAGCATTTCCAAGGAGTCCTTTATTCGATTGAAACACTCGCCTCCACTACCCTGGTTCTCGGTTTAAGCCTAAGGTTAGGTTAACCCAAGCCGACATATATTTTACAGTATATCAACATATTATAGGTATCATCATCATCGCGACCCTTTAATGGCCCACTGCTGAGCCGGGTCTCCTCCTCAGAATGAGGAGGGTATTAGGCCATAGTCCACCATGCTGGTCAAGTGCGGGTTGGCACCTTTGAGAAGTTTTTGGGAACTCTCACTCGTGCAGGTTTCCTCACGACGTTGTCCTTCACCGTTATAGCAAGTGATATTTAATTGCTTAAAACACACATAACTCAGAGTCAGAGGTGTGTGCCCAGGATCGAACCTCGGACCTCTCGAGTAAGACTTAAAGTCTCAACCACTTGGCCATTATAGGTATAATGTAGGCATGAACCAATTTGCATATGATTATTGACGTCTGAATGCCAGACACAACTGATAAAAACCACATAATTCAATCAATTCAATTGAAGATCGTGTCCCACATCTCATCCTTTACGTCATTGGACAGTAAACGTTAAATACAATTTATTTACCCAGACTTACCCCCTCCCTCTCCCATCCCATTAATGCTGCGGATCTAGTGGACTCTGAGCTCTTGCTCGGGGTCCGCTGAGACCGCAATATTTTTTCTTCACTCCATCTTCGAGGATATCTCTTGTATTGCCGACGTCCATGGGCGATGATGGCCACATACCATCAGGTGGACCATTTGCTCGTTTGAACCTTTTCTACCATAAAAAAAATTAATAACTTAAGCACCGCAAGACTGACTACTTATCACTCAGCATTACTGGCAACCCTGGCTTGTGATTTAATGCAAAAAAAAGTTATTTAATGCATTGTGGTCTCCTCATGTCCCAATATGGCGCCGTGATAGCGATAGACGTTTAGTTGTCAAATGTCACGTAATACATAGTAATGAGTCGTTAGCAATTAGTTTTTACGATTTCTACTAATGACAATAAGTATCTATAAGCTAATGACACCAAACTGACATGACAAAGGTCACGTCACCAATAGTCTTAGAGTATCTTAAAACAAGTACTTCTATACCAAAACTTTTTTTTATGGCAGTTAAGGGGTAAGCGAGCAGACGGTCCATCTGATGGTAAGTGGCCACCATCGCCCATGGACATCACACATACAAGTGAGTGACTTGGTTTGACACCTCGAAGATACAGTGAGGATAGGGAAGAGAAGAATGCTACGAATTCAGTGGACCCTGAACCCTGATGGGAAGGGGAGGGGTAAGTCTAGCCCACGTGCGGCGTCAATCACACTTGGTGGTCAGATTCGCATGCTGGTGGTGGCAAGCCAGTCGGGGAACAGATCCCCTACCACCAAGGGGTGCTAGGTTACTCGGCTCTTACGAGATGCTCTCCTAGCGGCAAAGAGAAAAATATTTTTTTTTTTTTGCGTTGGATAGCCTTGATAGCATTTTTCGAAATACCATAAAATGACCCATAGGGGTAGAGCAAAACGTGGACAAAGTCACGCAGGTCGACTAGTTAGTATAATTATATAATTTGAGACAATCCAATCGTCCAAACCTACGCTCTCGTAGTTGAGATTAAAATATTATCTAATGTACAATTGTTCGGCTGCGCAAGCGCAATGATGCTGGCGTGTTAGACGTGCAACTACACACATAATGGGGTCATTGAACTTAATTTGATTAAGAACAAAACGTTGCTACCTACATAAATTAAAAGAAGCGCTGTTTTGGAAATTTCGGAAATCGGAAGCGAAATATTTTTTTAAAGTCACAACAAGTGCTAGTATGTTAATGTATTGAATATTTATGAATACAATCAAGTAAAGCGAGTATAACGCGTTAACAAGGAACGGATATCAAGGACGATAAGTTGTCCACAACTCGCGCATTTACTATACTACACGATGTAAATTAAAAAATACGAGATGTCACCTGATTGTTTATGTTGTTTGTACGATATATGAATTATACATAACAGTGTTTTAACAATATTTTAACTTTTAATTAATTAAAGAACTGGTAACCATGGTAACGTATATGATGTAGCAGGAACTAGAAAATAAATTTAAAAAATAAGTTTTTATATTTATATTATATAGAACGCTTGGTGCATCGTTGGGCGATAATATGGTCATTCGCTATCTTTTTAGTACCTATAACCCAGTTTTGACGCCATTTTTTATATTTATTTTTTTTATCAATTCCAATATTTTTCTTTTTCAAATTGTTACCAACTCTAAAAAATATTTCTCCCTAATGCTCAAGTGAAAAAACCCCTCAATTTACAATAATTACTAGAAAACACCCCTAAAAAATAAAAATAATATAACCCCAAAATTTTACCCCTCCCCAAAAAACCTCTAACTTGGCTTCAGTTTTCTCGAGTTACGATAACGTTATTAAAAAAAATACTTAGTCTTTTAATCTCTACAATGGTATCTAAAATCTATTATTATCTGTGCTTACTGATTCAGATTTTTTTTTAAATTATGAAACAGATACTTGGGTCAGCGACCTTCTGCCATAAATGAAAAAATAAACAGATAATATTGACTGTAATTTGAAAGCGTGTTTGATTATGTAACACCATCTACATCACGTAGGCCTATGGCCTATGGTTGTCTGTTCACTGTTGTGTTTACGTTTTGTTTACGGTCACGCCTCAAGGTCAAATATTAGAATAAGTACCTCATGTTCACTTCGTGTGCTATTTAATTATTATCTGTATAAAACTATACATCTTAAAGTTTTAGTTATCTGTCCATGCTCCATAGTTGCTTTATTGACATTGACAGTTAATGTCACAGATAACAAAAATGATGATTTTTTTTTAAATAGAATATTTTATATTACCGGGAATCTGCGTGCAGAGATGCGCCGTCGTACCAAATACTTATCAGCGCCTATAGTTGGATACCAAAAAAAGGAATTCTGTCTTAGCTCGCCTACAATCACATGATTACCCCCTTACCTAATTACCCCCTAAGCATATATATATTGAATCATATTGTATTTCTTTGGCATCCCTTGAATACTTCGCAGCGCCTTTTAGGTTCTGGCGCCGTCGTACGTCGTACGACCTAGCATAGGATTGATAAAGACTTTTCATCTATACTAATATATAAAGCTGAAGAGTTTGTTTGTTTAATCGCGCTAATCTCAGGAACTACTGATCCGATTTGAAAAGTTCTTTCATTGTTAGATACGCCATTTATCGAAGAAGACCAATAGGAGCGGAGTACTACGGTACTCTAACATAATTAACACACAATTAAGCATCCAACATATACGAAAAGACATTTAACATAGTAAGAAGTCCATAATTAATTTTAAATTAGTTTATCGGAGGGGAGGGGAGCGACAAAAGGTTATCAAGGGTCATTCATATAAAAAGTACAGACAGTTGGGATGTTGCCTGTCTACACAAGAATGATGATAAAAATACTATTTATAGGTAATCCGTAACTTAATCCACACACTTACTTGTTGGAACGAAGTTCCTTATGTGACGGACATTTCAACTTTGATTATGAATAACAAGCTTCACCCTAAACAAATGGTAGATTTTAAACAACATCAATGGCAACACTTTTAACATTTAATTGAATAGGCAAAGGTATTACACCGTACAGCCATGTCTTAGAGATAAAAATAAATTGTGTAATGTTACGTATATTAGACACATTATTTCTATTTTTATTCCATAACGGAAAGGCAAAGGTATTACACCGTACAGCCTTGTCATAGAGATAAAAAAATGCGTGTAATGGTAACGTACATACGTTGGCCACATGTTATTTCTCTGTTTTTATTTAATCAAAAAGGCAAAGGTATTACACCGTACAGCCTTGTCTTAGAGATAAAAGAAAATTGTGTAATGTTACGTATATTAGACACATTATTTCTCTGTTTTTATTTAATCGAAAAGGCAAAGGTATTACACCGTACTGCCTCGTCATAAAGATAAATTAGAATACTACAAAGCCTCTTTCTTTTTTAATTTACTTTTTTTTTACTTTTTAATAATGTTTTACTAAGGAGTCTGTATAACAGAAATAAAAAAAAAAAGACATACATCGTATCGATTGTTTTAAAAAATATCTTTTTCTTTTTGGTTTAATGGATTTGAAATGAACATTGTCAAAATATTGGGAAATAAATTTAAAAAAACGGGTTCCATTGGGAGTAAAATTTGGTATGGTTAGTATTAAGATCTGGCTTACATATAGCGAGACCTGAACGTGTCACTCTGGAAAGAAAATATAATTCTACAGTAGGTAACCCAAAGAACAAAATTCAAATAACTTTGGATGTTTTGGATTATTTGCATTATTTTTCAAAATATAGAAATTGTTTAATTTAAAATCACGTTTTTAATATAAAAAATTAAAAAAAAAACAAACTGAATTATTACGAATTTTCGATCAGGTCTAAGGTAAAAAAATATACGCAACTATACAAAATGTCGATATATTAAGTACATTATTTTCTGAAAAAAAAATCGATATTTACTCATCCCTATAGTATACATTACCTACAGATTATTTCAAAAAAGGTTTTCAAAATGAATTAAATAGTTCTTAATACTTTCATCATCATTCAATGGAATGTAGATCCAAAGTTTTAAACATGGAACGTCGGGCATCCGGACGCCGCGCCATAGATAAATCGTTACTTTTTTTTTTACTTAAACACGATACCGGTCTATGGCATTAGATAGTAATGCTCTTTATAACTTTTTGTGAACTGGTTTTATGAAACTTTATTGTTGTAGTAAACATTCGTCGAAAGTCTGTCTATCGGGCTTGCACGCCAAAACTACTGAACCGATTTAAATGAAATTTGGTGTCAAAATAGTCTAGAGACTGAGAAAGGACATTTACTACTTTTTAATGCGAAAAAAGGGTTGTAGAGGGTTGAAAGGGGGAATAAAAAGATGTATGGAAGTATCGTCATTTTTAGAGACTAAGAAAATTATATTTAATAAAAATGTAAATATAAAGTTCAACTAAAGACAAGGCTGTACGGTGTAATACCTTTGCCGACAACTACACCAATTGTTGAATATTAAATAAAATATTATATATGCTACCTTTATTTGATTTTGTTTTGCACTTGATAATATCGCTGCTCTCTCCACATGAAGTACAGCAGAACGTCCAAGTCTCATAAGAGAAATCGCCATTTTGTCACTACACCACTGTTCATTTAAACTCAACGTCATACACGACTGAAATAATGCGCATATGCAACTGAATGATTCGAAATCGGTGCGTTCTGTTTTATTAGTCGCCAGAAGGGAGGGGCTTTCATTCGGTATCTTATTAAATATAGTAATATAGCTCTTATTGCATTGCGTTAGAGGTTATATTCGCAACTCGTTAATGTTTGTATTTTTGTTTACAACCGGCATTCACGCCATTAACGCCTCTAAAGTTATAATAACTTAATCAAGATTTGGCGTACGAGCAGTTAAGTTATTGTTTAGGATATTTGGGTACGCATAAGGGCACACGTAGGCCCTCCAGTTGGACAGTTGACAACGTAATGGCTGTGTGGGTTAATGCTTTGTTTAGATAAAGTTAACTTTTGATAATTATTAATTGATTTATTTATTATTTTTCCTTATTAAGATGCCATGGCTAGACACGTAGTCTATGTTTAGTTTATGGATATTTAATTTTTTTAATTAAAAATTAGAAAATAAATATGACATATGACTGTTAGCAACACTGTTTATAAAGTAATAGTAGCGACGTGAAGACAATATATAACCTTTAGAGTCAGTCTGGTGTTTTCGCGTCACCCTTCTTGAGGTTCACGTAAGTTTACTTTGTCATCTATTGTAGTTGGCGAGGTCGAGTGGTGGAGGTGTGAGTTAATATATTATGAGAGCTCTTTTAACCTGCTCCTGGGTCTCAAGCCGCAGGCACTGCTCGCCTCAGTCTAAATAGCATGTGTATACGTATTGCTGTACAGTTGTCTTTTTTTTGACGTGTTGGAACACCCTTGCTCGTAATGGCGCTTATTCCTCTGTATTTGCCAACGTATAGTTAGACTGTGTCTGCGTGATAGTTTTGTGTTTTGGTTTTTAGTGGGTAGTGTGACACTTGATTTCTGTGAGCCCCACATACCCCTTTATTCTAAAAGGGAATATGTAAATGCATTTTCCACCGCTAATTAATTCATCACATTGTCTACACGTTTTATCAAATATTCATAATAGCTAGCCATCATAAATAAACTTCTTTTTTTCGATCAAATCAACTTCTAACGCCATCTATGGACGCGGAGATGATAAAGTGAGCATAGACGACTTCTCTTATAAAACCAGACAAAGGCAAAACATTTTCCAGCCAGTGAAGAAATGAGTTTTGTGTAGTTCAATTGCCCCCAACAGATGGCGCTGTAAATGGATTTTAGCAAAACAACTAATAGTTATTCTGTAACGGCTGAAATTGATAATTTCAATTCAAAAATTTTAAAATATTCAATTTCGTTTATGAAAAATTCAAATTTGGAATTTATGTTCCATCTGTAATCTAAAGATTTTGGATTGAGATGATATGGTGTAGATGGTGCTGTTTTGGAATTTTTCACATAAAATTCTATTTATTTTATCTTAGTCATTTATATAATTATTAATTACATGTCACTAATAACTATAATTAAGTATTCTTATAATAGTACTTCCTAACTAATTAAATAAGGAAATTAAATAAATAAACAAAATAATCAAAAAGTAATGTAGTGTATAAAATTATTGAAAATAAAATTTTCCTTATGGAAGAAACTTTTATTCTGTTCTGTTTAAAATATTTTATTATACTCTTTCCGGGATAAAAAGTAGCCTATGTGTTAATCCAGGTCATAAAGTATCTGTGCGTCAAGTTTCATTGAAATCCGTTCAGCTGTCTTGTGTGACTGAGTAACAAACATAATTATAGTTAATTAATTGCCCTACATTTAATCAGTCAGTGCTGTTTATTCTTAAGAGTAAGAGAAAGCTGATTGTATGATGCTGAGTGGATGATTATTTAGAGACGTCAGCGTCGAAGTAACTCATGAATAAAATTGTACCTATGTTTTTTATTATTATTATATTTAATGCCCTACATTGTTATCTAGTGGCGCCAAACTACACGTATTAATCTATTAATTATTTGAGAAACTTCTAGTTTATTTTAACAACTAATATTCTAATGTAAATTGCAGCAAAGATTACCTACCTGTTTACTCCATACATTATACAATGCTCTCCTATTGGTATTCGATATTGTCAATCACTTTAAATACATTCTTTATCACTTTATTTACAAAATACGTCATCTTTTTCCGAATTTCCAATTTTACAAAATTACTTAATATTCCCAAACGTCACATTGATTATTTTAGCGGGAAATGTTCTGATTGGCCTTTTTTTGCTATAATGGAAAAAACAAAGGTATTACATCGTACAGCCTTATCTTTAGCAGGTTAATTCTTTATTCTCTGATTGGCCTAAAAAAAGCGCGCGTCCGCGATCGTTTGTCAGTAACCAATCAGATACGAAGTAATATTGCCATTAGCAAAAATATTAAATCCATCACAAAATTATGGCAATACCAAAAGCATGACGCGAGCAACGATTTTGAAAAACATTGTTGGCAAATTTTGGTTGTGGAAATTTTGCATAATTTTTGAATAAGAACTGAAATTTTGTTTCTTTTTATGAATGAAAACTTCCCGCCAAATTTCATTCAAAGATTATTTTGTCGATTAGTCACTGTTAGGGAACACAGATTATACACACGTTAAAGGTGAGGGTCGAGGGAGGGGGTTGAAGAAATGTGACAAGCGGTAAAAGTATTAAGAGAAAAATATAAAAAAAAAATATTAGAATAAAAAAATTATGTTAATTTATAACATATATGATTAAAATAATTTAAATAGGAATTGTTGAAGTCACATATATTTAAATATTATATGTAAGATTTGAATGTGACGTCACACTAGGGATGAGGTACTCCCTCCCAAATGAGACTACGACAGGGAGTTTAATAATCATGAAATTCTTGTGACGTAATTAATTCAAAAATAATTAAGATAACTGATATATTTTTGGCGAGAGAAAAAGAAATTGAGGAAAATAAAAAACAAAATATAGTTTATTCCAACATACTACTAAACATAATGCGCTTATAAGTAACTGGAAATAACTTAATCTATTTGATTATAATATAGTTTTTTTATTGATATTCACAAAACCCCTTTAGATACCTCAAGGAGGGTAGGGAGTTGAGTTATGTTTAGTCTCTCTGATATATTGAGATATTTAAACTACACAAACTCAAATTTAGTATTTCTCAAAATAAAACGATACTGTAGACCTATCGAGAAATTTGTGTAGTTTAACAGCTGAAATTAACAACCAATCCCAAACAAAATTCTTAGGATTGTGAATTGAAGAGATTCTAAATTCTAATTTGAATATAGAAAATACAAATTTGGAATCTATTTTAATCCAAAGGTTTTGGATTGAGATTAGTTTTTACATTCGGCAGTAAAAGTGCCACTATCTTTAATTTTAAATGTTGCCATATTTTATTCTTTTCCTTAGTCTTTTTGTTATAACTAACTTAATTATGATTTCTTATATTCAATCCTTTCAACTTTCACTTCATCCCCGAGCAGTTTGTACACATATGTGACCACGGTCGAGCTCTGGATGTCCATCAGGACAAATGATGGAGTTGCATTCCTGAAACAAGTTATCATAAGGCAGGTTAGTAAAATGAAGAAAAAGACAAACAGCACACATGCACTTCATCCCCTATTCCAACCCCTTCAAACCTTTTTTGTTTGATAAAAGCCTATGTCGTTCCCCTAGCTCTAGTCTATCCATGTACTAAATTTCATCACAATTGGTTCAGTGGTCTAACCGAAAAAGCATAACAAACAAAGATAATCAATAGGAATAAATAAATTAAGAAATTTCGTAAGGTTTTTCTTACATCGGTACCCTTTAATGCCCCTCTACTGACTGAGCCAGGTCTTCTCAGAATGAAGAGGATTTAGACCATAGTCCTCCACGCTGGCCAAATGCAGTTTGGCAGACTATACACACCTTTGAGAACATGGAGAACTATCAGGAGTGCAGGTTTTCTTATGATATTTATCTTCACCATTATAGTAAATGATATTTAATATGCTTAATACAAAACTCAGTCAGAAGTGAAACCCCAGGATCGAACATCAAAAGGTTTCTCTTATATGCTACTGAACCTTTTGATAAAACTTCACACTACATATACATATTATGAATATGTATAAAAAAATTGTATATATTTAGCAAAATATAAAATATTGTAAATAACCAAAACTTTTTAATTTAATGGCCGAAATTAAAGATCTAAAAAAGAAAAAGCAAAATCTTTGGCTCACAGAATAAAAATACTATATTTGAATTTTCTATACACAAATTTAACGTTAGAATCTAAATCGATATTCCAAAGATTTTGGTTTGAGATTGATTATAAATTTCAAATTGTGAAAGTAAATTGTAGATATAAAATTATTTAAAACAACTTCTATATTAATAGCAACAAAACCACTGTTAAACATTTACGCTATAGGACTCCACTGGAGTCTTATTCATCACATAAAGCTACATAAAGACAAAAGACTATTTTTTACCTGAACAACGGACTATAAGCACCAGTAGCTGATCCTGGGTTAATATAGAACTTGTTTTCATGCTCGTAAGCTTCAAAGCGATGTGTGTGACCAGATATCAATATATCCACGTCTAACTGCCGTTGGACTAGTGCTAGCGACTCCTCATCACCCCAGGGTACCACTTGGTGACCATGGATAAGGCCTATGCGGAATTGTCCCACAGTTATTACTTTTTGTTCTGGGTATGTGGAATTCTGAAAGTTATATCATAAAGAGAAACTTTTAGGATAAATTTCAAGGTTACTTAATTTCCTCCCTTTTTACCCGACTACGGCGAAGCCAAAAGGAAGGGTCACTCTAGCGCCTAAACTACTGAACCAATTTTAATGAATGAGGTGTCAATAGATTCGTAATAATGGCGCGGGTGACATGGGCTATATAAATTTTCTGATTATTTTTTTGACAGAATTTAACTGAGCTGATCATCACGTGTTTGGTATCAAAAGGAAGGTCTTCATGAATACATTACAAGTATGTATATATATGTTATTGTTTATGTCAACATATATGTTTAACATGCGGTCGTATAGTTCGTGCAGTCCTGTCGTTGCAGTTATTCACTCGTTTAAGCAAATAAAAACCAACATTACGGTACAATATGTATACCTACCATGTCTGTTTCTTAGAGATGTTCCTCTAATCATATAAATAATCATAGTAGGTATGGGTGCAACCACGGTTCTACCTTAACCATTTTTATACCTATGCATTCCTCGGTTTCTGTCTGAATTATTTTCTTGTTTCATCCTTTTTAGACCACTTTTTAACGTAGTCGGGTTATAGTTTTTAAAACTTTATTTTTATATTAAACATATTAAACTTTACAAACCTCATCAAAATCTCCTCTAACAACATGAACATCACTGGCCAAAGTTTTTAAATAATCATAGGACTCCTTTGTGCACAAATTGCCAGTGCACAGGATGTGTTGTATCCGCCCTGGTAGCAGCAGCTTCTTAAACTTGGGAGGTAGGCTGCTACAGCGATGCGGAATGTGCAGATCTCCAAGAACAAGGACCAACTACAATGAAATAGTTTTATCAACAATCAGCATTTTATTTACTTATATTTTGATTTACAATATATAATGAATGGATAAGTTATAATCTATCACAGTCTAATGACTTCATCAAAATATACACTTTATTACACAGCCTTGGCTCCACATGGGTGCAAGTATACATTTAAACCTCCCTCTTGAATCACTCTATCAGCATCATAGACAGCAGGAAGCGACTGTTTTATACTATGTAGTGAGGCCAATGAGACTCTTTGTGACGTGACAACAGTTCAACAGTTGTTCTGGCTGTACTATATAAACTGCAGCAGCCCAATAGACCATAGACAGCCTGAGAATTAATTTTTTGAAGTGAACGAAGTGTAACATGGTGCAAGTTGTAGTGAAATATTAGTGTAGTGCAGCATTATACCTGTTAGATCCCATTGAGAGGTCAATGCCGGCCCTAGAGTTACATTGAAATAGAGCAAGATTGTATTTTATAGAGAAAAATCATTATCAACAAAAGCTTAGATCAGCAAATGCTGCTTTAGACTACATCTAACAACCTCATTGCTTCTCCCTACAATGCTTTTAGGCGCCCCTTGCTACCTGGTTCACTATCACTTGGACTGGCAATTTTTTTGAGTTTCAGTATTTATAAGGCTTTGGGTTGTTACTGGTGAAGATGTGGACAAAATATCAATTGTTTTTAGATTGCACTCCAGTAATGTACAAGTTGGCATCTGTTTATGAATGTAAACAAGGCAGACTGTGTATGTTTATTGTCTTCAGGTGTCCTTTTTATTTTCTACTTTATGGACCTAAGGGGTTGCATAAATTCTTAACTTTTAAAGGGATCGGTAAACTAAAAAAAAATCACTTACCATTATGTCAATGATTTCCGTTAATTATGAATGCTTTAAAACAGTGAAATTCTTCTAACAATTAATAGATTGTAAGGGAATTATCTCTCAATTACTGATTATTCTTCAATTTCCTCCCACTTAGAAAATAGGCACACAGACACAACAACAAGGATGAAAAATCAGTGGAAGGAAGCGAAGAAAATAGGGTTGTTGCTATCTGAGAGCGAGTAATCAATTAATCGATTATTTGGACTCAATAATTCTATTTATTAATATAGATATCTATATCATTATCTTATACACTAATATATAAAGCTGAAGAGTTTGTTTGTTTGAACGCGCTAATCTCAGGAACTACTGGTCCTATTTGAAAAATTCTTTCAGTGTTAAATAGACCATTTATCGAGGAAGGCTATATATCATCACGCTAAGGCCAATAGGAGCTGAGCTACTCGCGGATGAAGTGGCGCAGGTCGACTAGTCTATACTAATACATAAAGCTGAATAGTTTATTGGATTGCTTGAACGCGCTAATCTCAGGAACTACTGGTCCTATTTGAAAAATTCTTTCAGTGTTAAATAGACCATTTATCGAGGAAGGCTATATATCATCACGCTAAGGCCAATAGGAGCTGAGCTACTCGCGGATGAAGTGGCGCAGGTCGACTAGTCTATACTAATACATAAAGCTGAATAGTTTATTGGATTGCTTGAACGCGCTAATCTCAGGAACTACTGGCCCGGTTTGAAAAATTCTTTCAGTGTTAGATAGCCCATTTATCGAGGAAGGCTATAGGCTATGTACCATCACGCTAAGACCTATAGGAGCGGATAATCACGGGCACGAAATCTAAAGGGTCGGCTAATATGTAATAAATAGAGCAGCAGCAAAGGCTTGAAAAGTTTTTCACTTAATTAATCAATACTCTAGAAATGCGAGATAGGAGAATGCTATTTTTAAAATAATATTTAATGATTCAATTACACCTTTAAAATAGCATTTAATGATTCAACATAAGATCCAATTAATTTGCTCAATAGATACTTGTTCGATTTAAATCAATTCTTTTAAACACCATCTACATCCCTAAACAGTAATAATCTTGACATTGACTTTGACAAAAAATGTGTTTTGACAGTTTGCAGATTACTAATAATAAAAAACAAAAAAAACGCTTTTGAAACATGTGATGACTTATGTGTAAAATGTTGTCTTGCACGTAGGACACCGTACTTGCTAAATTAACTAACTAAAAAAAATCTACAAAAAATATTACACCGGTCAATCTCCTCAAACTTCGCCGTATCAAATCGCGGCACTGGCCTTCTCTAGAAAATCCAGGACTCATTAAAAAATGTTTTCGACCTCTACCATTTCCCTTACGTAACAAAATAAAACCCACATTATGAACATATTCACTTTAATAAATAAAAAAATCTCCTCAAATTTGACAACACTACGTCATCTTGGCAGAATTACTGCGAACTACAATCAGTACAGCATCAAGAGCCATAAGGAAAAAAAAAGCGCTTTTGCAATTTT
This sequence comes from Limenitis camilla, assembly GCA_905147385.1. NCBI lineage: Eukaryota > Metazoa > Arthropoda > Insecta > Lepidoptera > Nymphalidae > Limenitis > Limenitis camilla. Next base: position 1,335,864 of record LR990244.1, read on the forward strand.
ATAACTGTAAACATAGCAAAAGTAGATATATTAAATACAGATTATAGAAAAAGAAAAAAGAACATGAATTTCAAAGTTTTAAATACCCACATTTTGATCTTTGTCAATATACCCTTAATTTTTCGTGGAAACTTTATTTGTGTAATAGCCTAAGAAGGAGGGTAAATGATAATTAACACATTTATTATTATGTTAAAATATAATTTAGCGTTTAAATCATTTTCTACTAATATGTTGTTAGTTTACAATAACCTTGCGGAAATAACATTCCATCGTCATTACATTAACATAAATAAATATTCTAATAAATATGTAGCTTTCAATGTAGGTCTTTCTTATTTGCTTTTTTGTTTCATTGTCTATGGTAGTTATTTGAGTTTTTACCCAAATTACGGGAAATGTATATTCACTTAATATTTTTTTTGACAGATGAGGAACAAATGCGCAGACGGTCCACGTGATGTAAAGTGGCCACCATCTATACCGGCAAGGCTAGAGGGTATCTCTTGTTTTGTCGATGCGTTGCCACCTCGAAAGTTGAGTTAGGAGGGGGAGTGAAGAGAAGATTGCTACGCTTACAGTGGACCCTGAGTACGAACTCAGAGTTCACTGGAACCGCAGTGTGAATGGAATGGGAGAGGGAGGGGGAAGGTCTGGCCCACATGCGGCGCCGGCGCAATCGGAACCCGTCAAAGATACTTGGAGGTAAGATTCGAATGCTGGTGGTCGCAAGACAGTCGGGGAAAAGATCAATCTATTTCTATGATCTTTGCCTAGCAATGATTGATGGTGTGAGACGAAATTACAATATTTATTTATTATATTAAATGAAAATTGTAGTATTTTTTGAATGTTCATGTTTATCGTATCTTTTCTTTTTAATAATTAATTGAAATTGAAAATACCTTAAATGAATATTATATCAGTATTATTTCGCGATTTATTTATATACAATATTTTAATGTCCGTAAGCGTCGATGTCCTTGTGATTTTCTGTCTTTTACGTCTTTATATGTCATTTGATTAATTATTAAATAAGTAAAATAAGATTATAAGCTTGCAACACTGTCCAGCACGTCACTTTGGTCTGTTGTCTTTGCTTACATCAGAATTGAAGAATTTCATGGTGTTGTGGGTGACACATATACGTAGAAGTATTTAGTATAAGCCTCCACATTGGCACCAACTGCAGGATAATGGAATCAATGGAATATGAGCTCGCTAGAAACCTCACTCTGTTGTTCTTCGTGGAGCGCCTGCTCGATAAAGGCGAGCCGAGAACGTTGCACGATCTTTCCTGCCAGTTCGGTGCCAAAGGCTTCACCAAGGAGATGCGCCAGATCGCGGGCGGGTCGCAGTCGGGTCTCAAGAAGTTCCTGGCCCAGTATCCGGCGTTGTTCAACATAGACGGGGACTATGTTGATATCAACACGTTTCAGAGGCACCCGAGCGGCGCTGGCGCCTCCTCCAACAACGACTACATCGAGGAGGCGAAGGACTACTTCGCCAGCAAGATGATCCAGTACGGCGAGGGGACTGAGGTGCCGATCAAAAGTCTCCTGGGCCACCGCAGCCAAGCCTCCCCGCAGGTGCGCCACATCTCCGGGCAGCGCATTAAGGAGTTCAAGGACTTCCTCCTGAAGCACCCGGACACCTTTCAAATCACAGATGATAACGTCGTTCTAGTCAGTGAAAACCATAGGCGGGATAATGCACATGGTAATGCTGAGCAGTTTCACAATTTGCCGGTGGCCAATATCAACACAGACACTGCTCAGCAACTATTAGATTACGTCGCACAGTGTATCGAAGCAAAAGGTCCTGTGATGGTCGATCAATTGTTCCACTTAATTGTATCGCGCTTCCCTCAAGAATACTGGTATCAAATGTTTAAGACACCGGCTGATTTGAGTGCATTTTTGAAAATATTTTCTGATAGCTTCCATGTACAATCAAATCTTGTCACATTAATTAGCAAACCAAAAATACCAGTTATGTATCTAAATGCTAAAACTAAAGTAAAGACTGATCCACCAAAGCAAGTAATTGAAGAGAAACCGGTATCACCCCTACCTCCTCCTACAGTGGTAAGTCCCACTCCATCAGATGGCATGAAGAGCCCAGCAAATAGAATACTTAGCCCTATTGAATCTCCACGTAGCCCACAGGCCAACTTAGCTAATCAAACACTTAAACAAAGAATAAATTCAATTGTTATTAAGAATTTAGCAGAAAATATGGTAAGAGATAGAGTCAATAATCATTTAAATGCTCGCTCCGCTGAAGAAACAAATGGTGTGGTTAGCATAAGGAACAGTACTATGGGTGAAGCTTGGCGGCTAAAAGTGTTCCAGAGTACCACAGTCATAGCTAATGTGAGGGAATGTGCCACTTTGATTGACGGCATCATAAACTCCAGGCGCACTTCAAGAAGTATTGTATCTTTTGACTGTGAAGGAATAAATTTAGGTCTCAAAGGAGTACTAACTTTATGTCAAATTGCTACCATGAATGGTGAAGTATATATTCTTGATATTTTAGCTTGCCCTGGTATGATAATAGAAGGCAGAATTAAAGAGCTTCTAGAGAGTGAATCTGTGATCAAAATCATTCACGACTGTAGGAATGATTCTGTCAATTTACATAACCAGTTTGAGATTACTTTGAAAAATGTATTTGATACTCAGGCAGCTCATGCAGTTCTGCAGCTGCAGCAACAGGGTGTGCCAGTTTATAAAGTTAAAAATCTTAGTCTTAATGCACTCTGTGAGTTGTATAATGCTCCCATGAATCCAATGAAGGAGCAACTAAAGAATGTGTACAGAAGAGATCAACGTTACTGGGCTCGTAGGCCACTTACAAAAGACATGATTATATATGCAGCATCCGATGTACTCTCTCTAGTAAACCCTGCAATATTTGCTTACATGTCGAGCAATATTAAATCTGAAAATCAACAATTATTTGAAGAATTGTCAAATGAACAAGTATTTATGCATATTCAGCCAACTGAAGTAAAATTGCGTAAACGTCAAAGAAAAATTAACACAGAAGTAGGTGAATTAAAGCAAAAATTAGCAGAATGCACTAAAAACATTGTTTTAAGTAATCGTGAAATCAGATTGCTCAGATATTTAGAACTCACTGAAGAGGAAAAAGAAAAACTAAAGGGTTGCCACAAAATTTCTAAAAAACTAGAAAAGCTTGAAGCAATGGGTCAGGAAAAAGACAGTGACAGTGAAGATGATGAAAAAGAAAATGAGATGGCTAGTTTAGAATCAAATCCCTCAGATTCTATATCATCACCGCACTCAACACAACCTCCGAGCCTCACGGAGTCAATGCAAATGATGGATGAAATATTGTCAGATGTAAATATGGATAAAGTAGAAAAAATTAATCGCTTGGAAGCCATCCTCTCAGCAGTAGCTCCCCTCAGTGGAGAATTAGAAGATAAATTCTCACAAACAATGGAACAAACATTGCCGTTACTCAAAAACAAGGATTGGTCAAATTTAAGCCAAATTTTAAATATTGGTGAACCAGACGGAAAGAACTGTTGCTGCAAATGCCATAACTCAAACGACGACAATGTCAAATGCAATGATCTCAATGAAACCAAGCAATCCGAGGTTGGCTCACAAACGTTAAGCACGGGGGATATCGTGATCACGAGGATCCACTTCACGGAGGAGGATAAACTTAACGAGAGGACCCTGGACGCGTCTCCGGCTAGTAAGAGATTAGGTATTAACATGTCTTGATGACGCTCATTCGATATACTTCCATTTATCTGAGTGCCACAGTTTAATTTCAAAACTACTCCCATATGTGATCAATTAAATTTTTTACGTAGTTGTTTAAGTTAAAAAAGTGTTGGATGCGCATAATGTTAATGTGGGTTTATAGTCTAGTGCCCGATAGCGGTGTATTTGTTCAAGATTGAATTAATTACGCAGCGAGGACATGCGGAGCGCTATAGCGGGCCTCGGACGCCTACGCCTACGCCTCGGCGACGGCACTTGGCAGCATGCAACAGTAAAGCGCATAATACGTCTACTTAATTCCTCCGGAATTACTTATTTTATAGTTATTTATTTGGCTATTGCCGAATCCGAACTTGTATGTGATAGATTTTGGCCTTGATTTTTTCTCGATCTGTTTTGCATTGTAAATAAGATAACTTAGATAGTTCAGTAATCTTGAATCAAAACGATCGAATATCGGAGATAGTGGGGGGATATATTTAGCACTCGCTATCGAATATCAAAAATGGCAATAATAGTTATACAATAAAGGTTTTTACTGTTCAAATATTTAACTGAGTTAGATTTATCTAGTGTTTAATCGTAGAGGGTAGATACGAGAGATTAAGCGAGGTGCTTGGAGAAGTTACTGTAGTTATTAACGACGATTTCGGAAGTCTAGTGTTTTTTTAAAATAATTTTGTGCCTTCGAGTCATATCCAACGGATGCCTTTTGAAATACTAACGTACGTGTAGCTTTTATACGTATTTAGGTATATGTATTATGTACACATTGTTTAGATGGAATTTATTTATAAATCTCGTTAAATGTATATCTGTAGGGTTTTTACAAATGTGCGAAAGCTTCGTAACTCGTAAGCATGTTGAATTGTTTCGAATAGTTTATTATTGTGTTACGATTAAGTGATATGATATACTTACGCTTTACTAGCTTATTTATTAGCTTTGTTTAGCTTTTTATTTACTCATCAGTATTGCCTCCAAATTTGATTTTCCACTGTAAATACTAAATACAGATACAGAAGTATACAAATCAATTTTTTACAAAATTTTGCGTCCATTTTTTTATATTATATTGTGTATGCACAATTTTGGAAGTTTTTGCATACTTTTTTCTTGCGAAAAGTTTTTTCTGTGCCACTAATATTTTTTTTTATTTAATAAGAAGCATTTTTAGTCAATTTAAGCCGTCAATAAGTTATATTTTGGAAGTTAGTTGGTGTGCATAAGCAAAGTTGTCGGTAACAGAATGTAGCAAATTAGAGGTTTATTAATTTGCACATTGTTTATGTTTATGATAAATAAAATGTTTTAAAACATTATTGGATTTTATTCAAATATTTGCAACCCCTTAAAAATAAACTAAATTTTTTTTCATTTATTACGATATATTTTTAATAAGTTAATTTTGATGCAACATGATGTCTTTATTTTCTTTCTTTTATGGAGTCAAACTTATATATAAATTACTAGCTGTGCCGGCGACCCTATTCCCTATTGGTATTTTACACCCTTGAGGGTAAAACTTTTACAAACTTTGAATGTCATATTTATTTATATCGAATCAACAGCCTAAAAAATAAGTTTCAAGCTTCTAGCTCTAAAAATGACGACAATGCCTTACAACTTCTCATCCCCCCCTTTCAACCCTTTTTTCGCATTAAAAAGTAGCCTATGTCCTTTCTTAGGCTCTAGACTATCTGTATACCAAATTTCATTAAAATCGATTCAGTAATTTTAGCGTGAAAGCGCGACAGACAGACAGAGTTATTTTCGCATTTATAATATAAAAAATACTGCGATAATATAACATAGCAGACATTAAAGGCTTTCCCTACAGTCGAGCCGACGTCAATCCGATTATGCTCGTGTATTTAATACTATATCAATAGCTAAACCGATTAGGCAACTACACCGTTGATAGACTACCATAATAAACAGATCGACAACACATTTAAGGTTCGTGAATTGGCAAAAATAATAATACTAAAAAACTACTGAACCGATATAAAGTAAATTTGGTATACAGGTAATCTAGAGCCTGAGAAAGGTAATAGGCTACTTTTTAATGCGATAAAAGGCTTGTAAGGGGTTCATAGAGGGATGAAAAGTTGTATGGAAGTATGTATCGTCATTTTTAGAGCTAGAAGCTTGAAACTTATTTTGTAGGCTGTTGATTCGATATAAATAAATATAGTACTTTATGTTTTTTTATATTATACTAGGGGCCCGTCCCGGCTTCGCACGGGTGGATAATTTTTTTTTAACATTTTGGCTCCCGCATTCTGTCGCTCCTCTATCGCCGCGTTACTTGCTGCGCTGCGAGGCACGCCACACCGCGCCGGCGGCCCATCTGGGAATCATTTTTATTTATCTTGATATTTTTATTTAGTAATATCTTTTGACTGGAATGTCCGATTTCAATAATTCAAAAAGTAATTAACAGGTATTGAAACAGTCTTCATTACCAAATAATTTATTTGGATAAGAATTAATACAAAATTATGGAAAACATGGTCTGATTTTGATAGGCATTTTTACCAACTTTTAAAATGTAAAAAAGTAGTTATAGTGACTTAACTACAATAGTTGGACATATGGTCTCGCGGAGTTTTTTGTAGATATTGATACGTTCTATAATATTGTAAAACATTTTTTTGTTCTATCATCAATACTTTTCGCAGCGCATGCGATGAAAGATATTTTATGGCTAATTTTTTTGCAGCTTGTGTTGGTTTTAGTGAGAATTTCTGGGGATCTCTAATTTTTTTCTTGTAATAAATATAGCCTATGTTACTCAGGGATAATGTAGCTTCCTAATGGTGAAAGAATTTTTGAAATCGGTCCAGTAGTTTTTATGTTTATTCGTTACATACAAAAATACAAATCTTTCCTCTTTATAATATTAGTATAGATATAGATAAAATCAGAAATATTTCAGAGGTGGAAAATAATTATTTATATTGTTTAAACAATATGTAAATCTTATATTCTTATACTAATATATAAAGCTGAAGAGTTTTTTTGCTTGAACACGCTAATCTCAGGAACTACTGGTCCGATTTGAAAAATTCTTTCAGTGGTAGATAGGCCATTTATCGAGGAAGGCTATAGGCTATATAACACCACGCTATAGGAGCGGAGCTACATGCGGACGAAGTCGCAAGGGTCGACTAGTTATTTATATAAGGAAACAAGTTTTTAGCTTTCTAATGTTTTATTAACTCGAAAAAATGACACTAAACAAGTATTTTTATTATTATTTTCAAAAAGAACATTTAATTATGATCATTCATTAGTGTATTAAAACCATCATCTTTAAGTGTAATTTTTTTTATCCAAATTAAACCGCTGACCAGTATTTATTTAGTTTCGTGTGAGATAAAATAAAAATAAAGAAATATATAAGCAGCTATAACCCGACTAATTACAGTAATGTCATACTCTAACGTAATATGAAAGAATTATGTGTACAATTCAATTTGATAGTATTAAATCTCAAACTTTGACAGATGTAGGTATTTTTATATGTAAACTTTTATCATGGAGGTTATCATATACTTTTATTGGTATTTAAGAAATAAGATTATTTTGAAGATTTGGTTATCTTAAAATTTGGTGGGAAATTTTTGTATAGCATGTAAATAAGTAAGGATTTTTTTGAACCGATATTATATTTAAATGAAAAAGGTTATCAATGTGAAAGTATATATATAATGCAATGTCCATTAGTATGCGGCTTGCATAATGTTGGAATGTTATTATCATAACGTCTTTCTTTGTCACTCATTAGCGGCGCTTTTATTCAAGGCTAATTATATATTTTTTTCTAATTATTAATGTGTAACGGGTTTAACATTTTCAAATTTCCTCTTGATTTAACGGGAATCGTATTCTGACTGAGATCGAACTTATGTTCATGTAGAAATCTATACTTTTTTGGTTAATTTCACACTATTAAGCTTAGAATCAACTGAAAATTCAAACTAGTTCCTATCATCATATCCAATCTAATCCGATCCAATCCAATTAATTCCTATACGACATGATCCGATTAGGTCCATCATCAACTCATCGAATCAAATAATTGAATAATCAAATAATCGAAGAATTGAATAATCGTTTTGGTTAATTTTTTTAAGGCTTTAATTTTAGGCCGAGTCCAGACGTAAGTAAAGGTACATTATAATGTAATGTTAACAGTATGAACACACACGAATATTCTTTAAAAGCTACTACGAACACGCCTAATGGGAAAGCTATAAACCATGCGTAGCATCTCTATGTAGTCTGTATTGTAAACTAATAAATTGTAAGTGGGCAAGGTGCATTTTGTGAGCACTGAGGCCCCACGATGTACATACATACTACAATTGTAAAATTTAAAAAAGTTGCAATTTCCATTTTTAGGGAAAAAGAACCGTTATAGAATCACTGTTGTTTGTTTGTTCGTCTGTTAAGACTCTTTTTTCTCAGGAACGAATGTATCAAATTTATATTAATATGAAATAGTCATCTGGTAATGCAGAAAATTAAAGTTGTTAGTTAATAAAAGTAAAAGATACAACCGTTCATACCGAATATGTGTGTGGTGCTGTGGTGACCACTAACCATCAGGTGAGCCGTCTTCACGTTTGCCCTTAACAGCCAATTGTTTTTTTTTCTGCCATAAAAAAACAATACCTTACAAATGTCTACAACTGGCATTACATCTTTTTATGTTGCCATATTTAAAAATCGACTAGTGGCAACCCTATATAATCTTTGGTGGCAACACTGATACTCTGTTAAATGTCAAAGTCAAAAATTTGAATTTGAAACTTAGGAATATTTGAAAATTTTAACGACTTGTAGAATTTGTTGTTTATAAAAGTTTATTTATCATGGAGGATTTTGATATATTTACAGATGAAATACAATATACGAAGCCGGCGTTTAAGAACATACTGAATGAGTTTGTAAATGGCGTTCCCAGTACACCGAGTGGACCGAACTATGAAAGTAAGTTAGCTTCATTATTCATTTATATCATTTTTATTTGTTAAAGTATTACGTATAAATAGCGAAAACTTTAAAAATTAAAAATCTTGCTGGGTCTTTTAAGGTAAAAAAAATAGATTCAAAAATATTTATTTATTATATCTATGTATTGTTTATGAAGTATTTGAGTTGAAGAAGTTGAGACCTTTATTTCAACCTCCGCTCTTTCCAAGACAGGGTTGTCTGGAAGAGAGTAATAAGGCTGCCCGTTGTACTTCACATTATATTTAGTATTTATTTTATTGTATTTTTATGTGGTGTACAAGTGTGTAAGTTATTAATAAATAAATTAATATTTAAGTGACACAAGTGTTAGGAACACCGTTTATAAAGTAGTATGAGCGGGTAGATTATTTTATGTGATGACAAGTATACCGACGGTAGACAATATATAACCGTTAGTGGGTTAGAGTCAGTCTCTCTGGTGTTTTCGCACAGTATAAATAGAAGTTAGTATTATAGTGTCGTGTATTCCTCTGTTATCGAGGAGTATGTGAGTAATGTACTTTATTATTTTAATATTCGGTAGTGAGGTCCAGTGGTGGAGGTGAGAGTTTGTGCATAGTAGAAGATGTCTTTAAACCTGCTCCTGGGTCTCAAGCCCCAGGCACTGCTTGGCTTCCGTCTAGATTACATTTTAGTATTGTAGTTTGAGTGTTACTGTGCAGTATAGCTCCCATGTTCTTAGCATATGCATCAGGTAAGGTATCCTCCATTAATAATGTCATAAGAATATCATAATTTTTTGGGGTCAAAAAATTATCCCTTCTCCCTGTCACATATTTTGTAATTTAATATTTAGAAATTATTAAATTAAAATAATTATTCAAGTCCATTTTAATAAAATTAATAACAGATCAAACATCTCAAAACAATTGCTAAAAATAATTATTTATTACGTTAGACATTTCGTTAATTGTATAAGTTTCTGGTATTGATATTATTTTTTTTAATTTTGAAATGTTACATTACGATATTTCGCAAACCTTCCCAACTCTTGTCATATGATGTCACACTTTGTCAACCTCCTTCCTCCCTTTTAGTGTGACGTACATAATTTGGCTGTTGCTATACAAAGCCCAGGTTCGTCCATATATGGAGTACTTTTCACAGCTTTGGGCTGGCGCCTCTAAGTGTCAGTTGCTCCCTCTTGACTCCATCCAACGACGAGCTGTTCGTATCATCGACAATCCCATACTCAGAGAAGGTTTAGACGAACTTAGTCTCCAGAGAGATGATGGATCTCTGTGTGTTCTCTACAATAGGGAATGTTCACAGGAACTATTTGAGTTAGTGCCCCCGATATTTTTCTGCCATTGCACTCTCCGCCGGTGGGACAAATTTCATCAACACTACTTGGATGCATGGCATACTAGTAATGTACGTGCGTCTAGATCATTCCTCCTACGCACGTGCAGGCTGTGGAATAATTTGTCAGAGGTAATCCCAGAGCGCTTTAATATGGGAGTCTTCAAGCTCCGAGTGTACAGGTTTCTCAGGAAGTAGAGTTGGCAACGCATTTGCAATCCTCAGTGTATTGCAGAAGCCTTCTGCTCGTTTGTCTGTGTGTGCCATATACTATAAAAAAAATATTTATGTATAGCTCCTATGTAAGGTATGGTCTTTTGACACTGTTATAAAAGCTGCAAACCATGTGAAGTTTAACCACATGTCAGATTTCAAGGTTTGAAGGTATCAGGTATGAGCTTGGAATTTTATACTTATTTTAGCTTTCTTTATCATTGGCAGGTGGCAGAAAACTTTTAGGTGAAGAATGTTTATCTGAAGGGCTTGAAAGGGAATGTGCCTTTCATTTTAGTGAGTCTGCATCTCCTACCCTGAGGACTCTGGCTATTTATAGAGAAGAACAATTACAATATGCAGGTATTATATTATTTCACGAGACTAACAAGCATTTATGAGTAATATTTTTTTAATTCTAATATTTTTGCAATTCTCATAAGTTTTATTTATTTTTCAGATGATAAATTAAGCTCCATCACAAATTATATAAAGCCTATAAATGATTTAATTGAAGCAAATCCCTTGTAAGTATTATTACAATAAGATCTTCAAATATTAAGGGTTTTTTAAATTGTCATTATCTTTAATATTCATTATAAACATCTAGCGACCAGCCCCAGCTTTGCACATCTCTTATATTATGTATGTCAGAGAATAGTAAATCGAATCATCATCACCATTTATGGCGCTGGAGTAGGATAGTAATCACTTCCATCATTTTGACAGTCTTGACTCTTTATATACCGTCGACAGTTAGACTGCAGTGTTCAAAGTCACTCAAGGAGTGAAGTAGTCACTAGATAGTGTCAGTGAAAGTGTTAAGTGCAGTGTTGTTCTAGTGTTGGGAGTGCTGTCCGATTAAGGTCACATGAGTACCTTACAATGTAGTTGCCATGTCGTTTGTTAGGTTAGGTTTATTAAACAGAAGTTTAACCATGGGTTTAAAGTAAGAGCAGGCTCTCTCTGTCACAAGTCCAAGGCACTGCTTAGGTTTCTCTTGTAATTGTTAGAGATGATATTTGATTATTTATCGGTTCAGTAGCAGTACGTTTCTCCAATAGTCCATTCAATATGACTCCCCTTATAATGTTTTTCCATATCCTCCTCTCCTCCTTCCTTCTCATCATAAAATCTCCGAGATGTATGTATTATACATATAATGCTTTCTCTTGAATCCATTGTGTAAAAAAATTGTTTTTAAAAAATGAGTGTACAGACAGTGGAAGCAACTTTGTTTTATATTTTGTAAAGATGAAATTTAAAATTAAAGTTTTTATTTTTTCTTATTTTTAGATCAAAAGAAGAAGAAAAGTTACTAGGATTCCTACCAGATTGCACAGAAGATGTAACTAAACTGTTGAAAGAATGTAAGATCCAAGATGTGCCATTTTATAGGAAATATTTGAGGTTTAGTTCAGACAATAATGTAGACAACTTTTGCAAGATATTACAAGAGTTACCAAAAGGTAAGATTTCCTACCTTATTCCGCTATTACTACATTTGGTTGTATTTAATAAAACATATTTTTTTAAAGGGATAAATCGGAAAATTGATGTTAATCCATGTCCTAATTCTACAACTTATCTATACTAATATTTTAAAGAGGTAAAGTTTGTGAGATTTTTGGGGGGTAATCTCTGGATCTACTAAATCGATTTTGAAAATTGTCTAACCAATAGAGAGCCACATTATTTGTGAGTATAATAAGCTAGATATTAACCTAAAATTTGAAGACTTTTTTGTGGTAGTCGGTATTGCTGCATTAACACAGCCTTAACAATGAGAGATATATAATTCATAGTCGTGTGAGTGCCCAGTATGAATACACCTCAGCTAAGTGAGAGCGGGTTGGCATGTAAGAAATATTGTCAGAAAATTTGTATTGTTAGGAAAAAAATTCATTGAGATATAGACCATAAACCCCATTCAGTTGGTTGGTTATCTTCCCATATAATTTGTAGCAGATGCTCATCTATTTCTCTCTTTTCAGAATGGACAATAATCCAGTTAACAGCACCATATAACCCTAATGAAAATCTGAAGCCATTCACAAACTATAAAACAGAGATAAATTCCATTTACATATCATTGCTCACTAATGATTATATTGATGAGAACACAGGACCGATTACAGTTCAGATACCAGCTAATGTTACTAAAGGTAAAACTTAAAATCTAGAATACTTTATATAAAATTAAATATACAAAACATAGATAGATATTAGTCTTTGAACTAACCTAACCTAAACCCAACCTAAGGTTGAATTAACACACCTAAATTCAATGTAGGGACACAATAAATAAGACGTAAGATCCTTAGTCGTAGAGGTCCAACTTTGAGGAGATCCAATCGCTACGTCAGCTCGAGTAACACTAAGTCCGTCGCGCTCTCGGCACTTTATAGCAAAAGTTATTATTGAAACGCATCTGTGCGACCACCTGCCGAGACACCTGGTGTTTATTCCGCATACCTGTGCAGCCACCTGCTGAAACACCTTGTGTTTATTCCGCATATCTGTGCAGCCCTGCCTCGATACATGGTGGATAAGTGTTGTTGTTTAAATTTGTTTTCGAAGTGCGACTAGCCGCCGACATATATGTACTTTAAAAATAATGAGTGTGTGTATATAAATAAGCCAAAAGATAAAGATTGTGCTTTGAGGACGATGACGTCATCTTGTATAAAATCCATTATTTCTAAAAGAAATCCTTCTTTCTTGCAATACTAAAATTAATATTAGAATTATAAATGTTTGCAGGAGAAGAAAAACCTTTGTTCGTAGAACTGTACTCATTGTTAGATGAGAATTACAACACCATAAACAGTGCACAGTTCCTGAACAACAAGAGGTTGGTCAAGAACTACTGGAATAGACGAGAACATGTTGACTTGAGGATGAAGGTAGGTTTAGCACTACCACTACAACCTAGACATCATTTTTTAATATTCAAAATCAAAATGATGTCAGTGTTACAAACTCTCAAAGATATTTCCCCTAAAGCTTAATTGTTAAACCTCTATTATTACCTGAAAAAAGGAAAAGCAATATAGTCCCAAAAATTTCTCCCCAAAAACCCTCCCTAAATTTAGGGGAAAATTTGCTGCAACAGGACAAAACAAAAAACAAGCTACATGTATAAATAATATTCAGCAAGTGATTAATAAAATTACTATTACTAATAAGATTTACTTTTTTATATAAAACTCGTGTTTTTGTGAGATTTCTGCTGAAAATTATTTTGAAATTATATTTTTCATTTTCCGAACAAATTCTTGTAAGATTTTTGATCTTGTAAGATGATTTATATATCCTGGATAACATAGGAATTAGTTTCCGCGGGATAATAATAAAATGTTTATTAGACGTCTGAATATTTTTACATTAAAATGTTTTTGTAATAATAAAACATATTTTTTTATGTTTTTTAATCTACACAAAACTAAACTCTTTAATTAATAATAGTTATGCAACTGTTATTTAGTACCTAACTATCAATAGTTGCATACAAGACTTTATCTACACCCATGATTAAATCCTCTATAAAAGATTCTGAAACAGTTAGCTTACTGCCAACATTAACGCACCACAGACAGCCACTCCTAGTGGCCTAACGTCATCCATTGCTGAGTTTTTTTTTTATCGTTTATAGGCAAGTGTTTGACCGTAATCTGCCTAATGTTAGCACGACACGGTCTCGGATGTAACACGCTTACCTAGAAGGTACCTGTTCACTTTGGTTTGGAAGACACCAACGTTGTACGTATCTGGAAACACAAACTGACAAATCGTTCCACAATTTCGCAGTGCGCATAATGAAAGTTGATTCAAAGCGTTTGGTACGCACTCTGGGAATCCATCATGTGCTGATGTCGCTTTGGGCTTTCCGATGCTCGAGACTTTGCAGCCGTGATTTGGCTCAAAGGTGAGAGCAGTACTCCATACACGACCTGATTTGCGCTTTGTATAAGCTGAGCAGGTGTTCCGGAGTGAAATAACGTCTCACCTTTGAGAGGATGCTAAGTTTTTTTGCGGCTAGCTGGGCTTTTGACTCAATATAGGAGCCGAAGTTGAGAGTCGATGAGAGAGTAACGCCTAAAAGTTCTAGGTTATCCGTTATTGGCACGGACACATTGAGTATATACAAATAAACTGAGTATTGATGAAACAATCATTTATTGTAGTTGTAATGAACATGTTGTATAGTGCTATTATTCAAATTCACTTCAATATGTTCTTTAATGTTGGAAGGTAATCGCTCATTTTTTTTTTGTAAACAATCAAATAAAAATAGCAGGGATTTGAATTACTTACTTCTTTTTTTTACGGTGCACGACGTTCTTAATAGTGAAACACGCGTGAATGACTTTTTTTAAAAATTTATACAGATACCACGCATCGCGCATTGAGCAGGAATGTGGCTGTCTGTTGAGTAAACCCTTTGTATTGTATTGTAGTGTGGCTCCTGTTTCCGCACTTAGACTCTGTTCGGTCCTTCCAGAAGCACACAAGTATCCTGGGAGCTTCACAGGCTTCTTGGAGCGACCTCATGTCCTTGAGGATTTGTGCCCGTTGTGTGGCGAGTAAACCGTTTGCGCAGAAGGAATTTGAGTGTTATTATGAAATTCAGTACAACATTATATCACTCGTTTGGATGATATAATGGTTATAAGGACATTGGGTGTTTTAATGTTGGCAATAAGCTGTATCAGAATCTTTTATAGAGGATTTAAATCATGGGAGTACATAAAAGTATTTTAAGCAATAAAGAAACATGTTATATCTTTCAGAGTGTAATCAATGTGATGTATAAAGAATGGTTGGGGTGCTGGTCTAGTCTACTCACTGGGAAGCTCGTGGATTCTAAGCTTAGGGATAAAGTTATCACGTTAGTTGATAATGCTATCAATGATTGGGGGTAAGTTTTTTAAATTTAACTGCAATATCTCATTCATTTGTATACATGCTTAAATTGGATAATAATCCATGGTTAGCTAAAATCCAATATGGCGGACATACCAAGATTGCGGATCAGTCTTTATCTGTGTCTAAACTTTGATAGTAGTGTGTAATTTTTTTTTACATTGAATTGAAAGTTGGTGATTCAAGTTGTGTGTGAGAAAGAGAGATGAAGAGATATTTTTTATATTTACATTTTTAAAAACCTTTTACCTGTAGTTTAATACACCTCAGCGGAGCGAGGATCTGCTAGTCATGCAATTTTGAAAATTTGTCAAAATTATTTTCATATATTAATTTTTTTTCCAGATTTATTAAATTAACCCAAAAACAAAGGATTCTTCTATACAATCTTCTAGAACACAGCGCCATTTTACCATCACAGCAACTTAAATCATGTATAAAGAAAATATTAACGGAACATGGCAACACTGGTGACATCAAACAAATTATACATTTAACTGAATGTGAAAATTGCAGTAATGAGTTTAAATTTGCAAATGAGTTGTGTTTGAAGTGTCTGTCTGTGTGTTTTGAGAAGATCCACAATGTGTCGTTGGTGGATGGTATTAGAGCCTTTTCGGTGGTGGCAGCACTGATCAAGAATGGTGATGATGGAGTGGAGCTGAAGAAGGCTAAACGGTTTCCTGTTATACTGATTGTAGATGAGGTAAGTTACTTACTACTGTTTATCTTTGCTTGTCGCTGCATAAGTACTGTTAAGTTAGTTATTTAACACAATTAGTGTTGCCAACTCACAAAAATATTTTCCCCTAAAACTTGAATCAAATGTAAAAAAATAAAAACTTAAATTATACGATTGTATATATTGTTTGAACACTGTTGCCAACTTAGGGAGTTTTCCCCCAAAGTGTTTTAATTTTTTTTAAATATTTTTAGGGCTTTATTTAAAAAAATTAATTTTTTTGTTACGTGAAATATAAGTATATTTTTGAAAGAAATATTTTTGACAGTTGGTAACACCGCCACTACATAATAGCTAAAGTATAAGTATAGTAGCTGGCAGCTAACTTTAGGTCTGAGAAAAAATAGTGGGGGGTTTGTTGCGCATTGTGAGCGTGCTGCGTTACATTTGTGACGTAGAAGACGCGCGGGAACTTAACTAATAGTGACCTATGAGCATTCAAGGTCAAACCTATACTTACGTGCTGGTAGCTTTAGTAGTTAAATTTGTATAATTTCAGATGCTTGACACTTTCCCGTGGGAGATGTTGCCCATAATCTACCAGCATCCCGTCACACGCATGGAGAATATACACTTTCTATATACACTGTATAAAGTGCATGAAGATAAAATTGTCGATGGTTACTTTAATCTCAAACCTGATGTTGGAAGATATGTTATTAATCCTGGTAATATTACATTATATATAATTACTAGTAAAATATTATAATTATATATGACTAATTCCCAAAGACAGCTCGACATGCACTTCACCCCCAC
Source organism: Limenitis camilla (assembly GCA_905147385.1). Classification (NCBI taxonomy): domain Eukaryota; kingdom Metazoa; phylum Arthropoda; class Insecta; order Lepidoptera; family Nymphalidae; genus Limenitis; species Limenitis camilla. The sequence goes on from LR990244.1 coordinate 1,352,619, forward strand.
GTCGATAGATGGCGTACGAGCACACTCATTTGATTACTAAGTATTCTTAAGTATTTTATTCGCGATAAAACATAGCCAATGTCCTTCCTCAAGCTCTACTTTATCTCTGTATCATATTTCATCAAAATCGGTTCAATGATTTAAGCCTGATTGTGTAACAGACGCCATCTATCCGTCAATAAATGGCGTTAGTAGTATATTAAATCGCTGTTTAGTTTGTATTCTTAAGTATTATCTACATTTCTTAAGGGGGGTTACTTGCAAAATTATAATATTAGGATGTCAGCTAGACTATATTAGGTATCTAGTTTACCTGTGAGGGGACGGGTTAGAATACTATTCCCCTCTGCCGCTGGGAGAGCATCTCGTAACAGTCAAGTAACCCAGTATCCCCTTGGTGGTAGGGGATCTATTCCCCGACTGGCTTGCGTTCTGGTCGAGCCGCATGTGAGCCTGACTTACTGCTATCCCATTAATGCTGCGGTTCTACAGAGCTTTCGTTAAGGGTCTACTGAATCCGTAGCATTCTTCTCTTCATTCCTCTTCCTCACTCTATCTTCGAGGCGACGCATCGGCAAAACAAGAGTCACCCTCGTGTATTGTCGATGGCCATGGGCGACGGTGGCCACTTACCATCAGGTGGGCCGTCTACTCGTTTGCCCCCTTAACTGTTATAAAAAAAAATCTAGCCGACTCGCCCCGGCTTCGCACAGGTGCAATTAATTGTTATCCCGCAGGAGCAATGAATTTAGTCTCTGTGCGCTAAATTTCATAAAAATCCGTTCAGCCATTTTTGTGTGATTAAATAACAAACATTTGAACATCTATACACAATCTTTCATATTTATAATGTTAGCCAAACCTTGTTTTCAAATTCATTTTATTCGCGAAAGTTTGTATGGATGTATGTTTCTTACTTTTTTTCGCAAAAACTACTGAATGGATTTTGATGAAACTCTACAATAATATGGTTTATACATTAGAATAACACATGGACTGTAATTTATAATGATATAGTGGGGATTTTCCTAAATATATCGGGTGAAACACCCATGGGTGTCATTTTGAATTAAAATCTTTCGGAGAATCGAAAATTGATATCCTACTAATTGTTACTACTTTCTAACCAAGAGTTAAATTATACTGCATTTGTATGTTTGTTAAAAACCAATAGAATCGCTCGGGAGGTCACACCTCTGACTTTTCTGAGTGATGTGTGTTTTAAGCAATTAAATATTAATTACCATCTGTCTAACACCCCCCTCATTCTGTGGAAGACACCCATCTCAGCAGTAGGTAAAATAATAACATTATATAATTTTTAGAAAAGAATCTAGACAGAATGGAGAAACGCATGAGCGCATTCGTCAAGTACTGGTGCAGCTCGTGGAGCGGAGACATCAGCGAGCCTCCACCAGCAGAGAAGTTCCTTGAGTATTTAACAGAATCTGATATGTTCCTGTAAGTTTGTAATATCTGTTTTTTTATTATAAATTAATAACTAATTTAACTAATTAATTTCCTTTTTACCGAGTACATACAAATATACCCTAATAATATTAAATTATGAGAAGTTGGCAACATTCCTTTATAACAAATGTGACGGATACGGATACAGATACGGATATTTTTTCTCCCGCAGACATCCGTGGATACGGATATCCGGAACACCACTAATACCAACAAAACATTTTTTACAATTTTTGTCTGCCTGTCTGAATTTGACGGGACTTTCACTGGCAAATAACTGATGTAACAAGGAGTAACTTAGGCTATTTAACATGTCGCTACGACCCATAGGAGCGGAGCAACACGCGAACGAAGTCGCGCGGGTCGGCTTGTTAGATTATATAGTTTCGGGTCCGACAGATTCGGGTAGCGTGTCAAGAGATATCACGCAGTGAACATTCAAGTGATGGAATGTAGTGTTCAGTGTAGTTATAGGGAGCCTTCTTTACCGTGAGGTATTTTCCTTTTGAGTATTATTGTGTGGTGTAGCCCTCCCTATTTTTATGGTCTAGGTTTGTCTTTTAAATGGATATTTATTTATTTCCTAGTTTATTTTAATTAAAAGAAGTGGAAGCCTATAATATTCTATAGAGATCTAATAACATAAATAAGCGTACATGAATTATAATGATTTAAAAAGAGGTCTAGATGTCTTTCGATTGCTTTCTTAGCTTTTTTTTTATGATAGATAAGGTGCAAACGAGCAGATGGTCCACCTGATGTTAAGTGGCAACCATAGCCCTTGGAAATCGATAAAAAAAGAGATACTCTCTTGTTTTGTCGATGGGTATCTTTCTTGTTTTGTTGAAGATAGAGTGAGGAAGGAGAATGAAGAAATGAACCGCAGCATTAACAGGATGGAACGGGGTCCGGTCTCACATGCGACTCGACCGGAACGCATCAGACACTTGGCGGTCGGATTCGCATGTCGGTTGTCACAAGCCAGTCGGGGAACAGATCCCCTACCACCAAAGGGGTGCTGGGTTACTCGGCTCTTACGAGATGCTCTCCCAGCGGCAGAGGGGAATAGTATTCTAACCCGTCTCCTCACGTTTCCAAAGTTTGCGTGCCCACTCGCTTGATAAGTTTTTAATAAATCAAAATTTGTACTAAATAGAAATTATGTGACGTAGCGACGTCTTAAAATGGCGGCGCTTCTACCCAAGATACCTCACAAACTTCACAGCATGGATCACATACTACTAGTATTCCTTAACCCTTGAGTGGGCCACGTCAGTAGTCCAATGACTGGGATTTTAACCCACTACCAATCAATCGTGAATCCAACGCCTGAACCACTGAGCTATTGATTTCAAATTTAGATTTATACAAAAAATAAATATATTTTATTTCTAGGTATTGCGGTCACGGGGATGGGTGTCATTTTGCAAATGGCGGCGCTAACGGCGCTGGAATAGAGGGCGTCTCCGCGCGTGCGGCTGCCATACTGTCGGGCTGCGGGTCTGTCCGTCTCATGAGACCGCCGGGCAGGAACCCAGCTGCTGCAGCACATCATCATCTACACGTGGCGCATTGGTGAGAATATGTATATATTAAAAATGTATAATCTTGTGTAATAAGTGTTTTAATATAACAACTCATCCAATGGTCGCTTTTGTCCAGTCCCATAGTGGTTGGAATGCTCTGGGAAGTGACAGACTTGGAAGTGGATAAGGTGGTGTCTACACTGGTGTCCTTGTACGTGCCCAGTACAGCTAGTGTGCACTGGCGGAATGTGGGGAAGGCGCAGTGGAGTTCGGGAGTCATTGGTGAATATACGACGCTAATTATTAAATAAATTTTGACAAACCGTGCTCCTCCCTAAAAACCCTTAATAGGGACGCATTCAATGTTAGAAGTAAACTCAGAGGTCTTCAAGTATATGGTTATTGGAATTAATTATAAATAAATGTTTTTCCAGATACAAATGTAGAAGAAAAAGGACCAGTGATCCAGGAAAAGGATTTCCTTCAAGCGATAAGTCGAGCTCGCAGTGCTACCAGCTTTGTGATGATTGCCAGCAGTCTGGTAGCGCGAGGGTTGCCAGTTAGGATACCAGACGTATAGGTAATTTTGTTCGCAGTAGCTCTAGTATTAGTAAATAGTAGTACATAATTACATATTTATTAGTATCAAGTTTTTTTAATGATAGATAAGGGATAAACGAGCAGATGATTCATCTGGTGGAAAGTGGCGTCCGTCGTCTATGGACATCGACAAAACTAGAGGGTATTGTTATGTCGCTGCATTGTCGCCTCGAAGATAGTTAGAGGAGGGGGAGGGAAGAGAAGAATGCTGCGGTGACAATGGACCCCGAGCAAGAACTCGATGTTCATTGGTTCCGCAGCAGTAATGGGAAGGGAAAGGGAGGGGTAGATTCGTAGTAGTAGTCTTTTATTTGTAAAATATTGTAAAAGTGTAGTGTGAAAAAATATCAAAATGTATTTATTTTATGTGTATTTGTAAATTATATTGAGTATTATGTATATATTATAAGATTGTAAAATTAATTGAAAAAAATGACATTTCTACTTTGTTACTTTAATTGAATTGACCCTTAAAATTAAAAAAAAAAATAAGATCTAATTTCTTTTATTAATTTTTATCTATGTTTGATAAGTGATTTGTTCGTGTGCGTCTTGTATGAGTATGTTTGTATGTGTGCGTGCGCGTGCGTCTTAAGAGTGTGACAGTATAGCAGGTGGCTGCGCAAGAGTGCGCGGCGAGGGCGGAGCGCGTCGACGGCGTCGCGATGCTGGTGGAGTCCGTTCCTTTGATTCTGCATATTTTTGGACACACTGAAATATAAATAATTATTTCTAACTATCCTCCAATACCTCCATAATCCAAAGTTAAAATTATGGACTGAAAATATATTCAAAATTTGAATTTCATTTACGCAAATTTGATTTTGTACTCTAGTTTCAATCAACATATTTGGATTGAGATTGATTATTAATTTGTGCGTTAGACGATAACCGTTTTAAAATCATCAGTGTCTTGTTATACGTATACAAGTATGTGCACTGCGTACCTCGTCAAACTTAATAAGTTCCACCATTTCGAATATTTTCTTCTCCAAACTCTTTATATAAAGTCTTGCGTTGGTCGCATTGATGTCCAGGGACTTCCCCAGCAGCCGCAGCAATGGCAGAGAGTCGCAATCGGATGAACTGTTGAAAGGAATATAAAAGCATAACTTGAACGGGTATTGAAAGACGTATGGAATTTAAAAAAAATGAGGATATTAATTAAAGTATGCTCTAAATCTAATAATGTATTTATGTAATGTGCCTTTATAACACAATGTCTTGTCTATATCTTAATTAAGTAATAACCAGCGGAAGCGAGTGTCTGTGAATTTATAGAAAATAATGGTTATTTGGTTTTAGACATAATAAATGGTCATTTCAAAATATCCTTCACATTAATTCACAGACCGTCCGTCATTCCATTTATATTTAAAACATGATCTAAAGTGCGGTCGTGAGTGTGAAATCAACTAAAGAACATCAGCTGGGTTGAATCTAGTGACAGACAATAGGAACCAGGTACCCGCATCCCCACCACCGCCTGATTCATCCCATACAGTGGTATAGTAATGAAAATTCAACACCTAATGGTTGACTCAATTAAAGGTGATGATAATAATTATTAAAATTCTCAAATAGCGGAAAAGCCTTTGTTTGGCATAATACTTAATGTCACTTATCCAAAATAAACGTTTCCGAAATGCTCTGGAGCACTGTAGGGTGTGACGTCACTTCAGTACACTGGAAAGCTGTTCTTTTATAGTTAGCTACACTGGGCCACTGTTTAAAACGGAACAGCAGACCTGTATGTATACTGTCGTCTGTCAATGTCATTCATGTTTAAAGGTTTCTTTGATAATATTACGATTTTACATTTTTTATAAGGCCCGATTTCTAAAGATAACAATTTAAATAATTATTTATTATCAATAGTACAAGCATCAAGCGATCAATTCTTGACCCTGTTGATCACGTGATCAAAACACTGGGAGCACTGTAGCGCGGTAGCTCCAGTGGTTTCAGTACAAAAATGGCGTCGATTGATGACGTCATGGATTTCCATATGATACTGCGCCAGTATACTGACAGTTATAACGGAACACATTTTTGACCACTGAGAGCACTGGCCAGTGCTCTCAGTGTACTTCGGAACACGCGGTGGATCTGTGCTGTCAATGGTAACAGTCACTGTGTCAGCTGTCATATGCTCCATATTTTTATAATTCCCGCGGGATATAGAGGCGTGTGCATACAAGGAGACAACAGCTCAATAATACTCACAGAGCCAAATTCTGTACTTCATTCAGCAATCCAGTCAGCACGTGGCTCGTCTTGTCGTACACAGCTCTCAACTTCTCAGTGGCTTCTCTCTTCTCCTCCAATACCGAGCGTAGTGTATCGATGCTGTCTTGTTGTTTGTACAGCTTAGCTTGGTGCTTCGCGTGCTCGTCATCTGGAACATTTCAACAAGATTTACAGTTTTAAAGTAGCAGTACGTTGCCAGTATAGTTCATTCTGTAACTGGACTCTAACTCAAAAAAACCTTTTTGCTTTATTTTTAATAATAATAACACCGGTCAATACGGATTTTGAGTCTGGCAACAAAATGTCAAATTTTGATTTCTTTTACCTTACTTATAATGGGTAAAATAGGTTTTTTGAATAAAGTTTGCTTTTATAGAAATTTCGTTTTCATAGAAAATTTCATATTATTTCGACAAGTAAAGTCTGTATGCTATTCTGCGACTCAGTCATATACAAAAGTACTTGCTACAGTTTGTAATAGACATACATACACTCAATACAGTAGAATGCGCGACTTGTCGCCATTTTGTTTTAAAGTATTACCAACTATTATTTTACTCTCCACTAAGAACTTTAAAACTTAATTATCAATATAAAATATACAATAGCAAACTTATTTCTTCATAAATTGAGTTTTTGGTTATTTTTCAATGTAAACACTCAGACAATAGTCATTAAATAACAGACACAAAAAAAAGTTTTTTTTTTGTTGACTTGTGTAATCGATTATTTCTTATAAAAATGTTACAGTTTCTTAAACTAGGGATGAGACTTTCTTTTAAGTATTTAAATACTTGTACCAGAAAGCCTCGCTCTTCCACATTGTTCATTATCTGACTTAAAGCAAAGTTGCGCAGGAAAGTAGAAATAAACACAAACATATATACAGAGTATTTAAACGAAAGTGTGTGTGTGTGTATGCTTTAGTGTTTGACTGTTATTTTTCTAATTCTAAAAACTTTTCCACATCCTCGTAATTCATCGTCTTAATCCACGTATTTAATAATTTTTGAGTGTCAAAGCAATTTTTTTATTAATAAAGGACTATTTCCTAGGTCTGAGTAGAGAAAGTTTTCACACACTTTTTTTTTTTTTTTTTTTTATGTAACTAGGTCGGCAAACAAGCGTACGGCTCACCTGATGGTAAGCGATTACCGTAGCTTATAGACGTCTGCAACACCAGAAGCATCGCAAGCGCGTTGCCGACCCTATCCCCAATTCCCCCCAGGAGCTCTGGTCACCTTACTCACCAACAGGAACACAACACTGCTTTAGAGTAGTGTTATTTAGCTGTGATCTTCTGTAAGGTCGAGGTACTACCCCAGTCGGGCTGCTCCATATTTGAGCAGGAAGTTTCCTACTGTGCCCTACCTCAGTTAAACTAGCTGACCGCACGACTTTGTCCACGTGGAATTTGCTACACAATGGACTGAGACTGTCTCGCACAGCCTCTCATTAACTCCACGCTTGCTCAAGCTAATTATTTTCATGAATAATGCCTATTGGTGAAAACTGCATGAAAATTAGTTCAGTAGTTTGCATCAAGAGTGACAAACGAAGATCAAAATTTAAAAGGGAAAAAATTATTAGTGCCGTGTAAAAACTTGCGAGTATATTCTGCTTTTTAGGTTTAGGGGGTATTTATATAAATTAATGGGATTACCAATATTATTCTTCAACATCTTCACATTATCGCTGAGATGTTTCAACTCGGTGTTAACTTCATTGATGTAGTTGAACAGCGCATAGTTCTCTTCTTCACGACGTGTGAACTCTTGGATTAGCTTGTCTACGTCATCTTCTCCAGTGTACTCCTAAAACGATGTAAAACTATTCACAGATAAAGCATTAGGAGATTTTCTAAATCGCTTCGTAATTTAACTTTTATTTACAACTGTTATGCCTTCTTTCATCACTTTAGTAAAAAATCAGTCTTTTTCATAAGTTGAGGGATATTCAACTTATTAAATAATTTAGGTAGTAACTAAGTAGTAGAAAAAAACAAATGTCGATTTTCTCGAATGTAAAATGTCAGTTTTACGGCGCGAGAGTTCAATATTAACTATCGATCTAAAAAAATAATAGTTTTTGTATTTTTTTTAAACTATTATTTTTTACTTTAAATTTGACAAAACCAATTTTTTATTAAAAAAACTACAATATAAATCTTCAAAAACACTGATTATACTAATTGTTATTGACAAGAAAACAAAAAAAATGTTGAAGAAATTCGAGTATATATCTAAATTATATATACTACCACTAGTCGACCCGTCCGGCTTCGCCCGGGTGCAATTTACCACGTGCATTTAGCCGTAACCGCTATGTCCCTGCATTTTGAATCTGTAATATCTTCGAAAGTATTCGTTTCAATTTCATGCTGTAAAGGGCCATATTGATCTATATTAAATGCACAATGTATGTAAGGTACTTAATTGGGTAAGGATTAATGCTGTATTGTTTAAAATCGCTTCGTAAATAAACCATTATTTTTTGTAAAAACTAAAGGATAATAAATGGTTATTGTGGGTTATCCCTAAGAGGTAGGCATATACCATCGCGGACTTTTTTGTAGACCTTTTTAAGGTGTACAATACTGTAGTACATTATTTTGATCTATCTCGTAGGGCTCAGCCAGCGTTTGCAATGTAAGCGCAAAAATGTGTTTATTTACGACATCACATTAGAAACCTCTACAATTATCAGTGTTTCTCTACTATACTATGTATGTATTATACATATAAACCTTCCTCTTGAATCACTCTATCTATTAAAAAAAACCGCATCAAAATCCGTTTCGTAGTTTTAAAGATTTAAGCATACATAGGGATATAGGGACAGAGAAAGCGACTTTGTTTTATACTATGTAGTGATATAACCTCGGTTTGATCGTTATTTTTATAATTAAAAATTTTTAGTATATCAATCGATAGGCGAGCACGGAGGTTTGAGATGAACCGTTTATGAAAAATTTCGTAAAAACAAGATTTTTATCAATTTCATATAAAATTTTATGAAAACTGAAAAATCGCTAATCCTGATTATCCTTATAAGGATAACGGATCAAACTGTTTAAAATATTGAATTGTCATCGATCCTTAATAAGTATGCCGAATTTCGTGATAATCCGACGCTTTGAAGGGGGTCAAAATCATGTTCAAAGATTCCGTTACATACACACTAACATACGTATGAAGCTAATAAGAGCGTATTAAAAACGATTCGCCCACGAACGCCATCTATTGCGATGCTCCTTTGGGTTTACTTTTCCTTTAATCGTGTTAGTTTTAGTATACTCCATGGTCTCCGGCAAAGTAATGCACTCTCCTGCATTTTATTCAATATAATCCTACGCATACGAGGTTCCAAAATTAACACCATGGAAACCGTTTTCTATAAATCCATACAAGTACACTATCTGTGGATATAAATAACTGGAGAGCGAAAGCTCTCGATCGAAGAGGCTGTAGCGCCATTGAAGATGATGATTGCGAGGTTCAACCTCTCATTGCCTGGCAACTTATCATCTATCCAATAATTGATACGTTGTTTATAATGTTAAAAATTTTAAATATCAAAAAATATTCAAATACCCGCAGATAATGATATGTTGTGCCTTAGGTGATTATAAGAATATTTTTCTGATTACCGCCGGCTATGCGTCGATAACTGGGATTGTCAACTTCGACAACTCATTGTGGTCCTGCTTGTTAGTAATATTTTTTAAACGTTCTCGTGATTCTAAAATAATAAAGAACATTTGGGGTCCCTCGTCATATAACGAGGTAAGTTTCATTAGCTATTAATAGTAGTATTGTAATATCACTAGCATAGTTTCATGGTAGTTACTGTCATTTCCATATTGTAAGTCCTTCCGCGTAAGCTTCATTTTTTAGCCGCGACTGCATCATCTTAGATTGTTAATTTTCTGCTAGACAAAATCATACACCTTCATCACATCCTAAGTAGTGTTTTGTGTGGTGCTGCAGTCACGGTCCGAACACAGAATGTTTGCTGATTGTCCACCCATGTGGATACCAGGGTCCTCTGTTATCTGACAATGTGGTTTGAAGCAATCTTCGGCTGCTTTGCAACCTGGTGAAATTGGACGTTGCTGCGACTGCACTTCTGGACATCATAGCCAGGATAGTGGTGATATGGTCTTATTGGTGTGACCAGGGTAGACGACGACAGATGGACGAATTTCGAACAATCTCGACCTCTAGTTCATAGGTAGAACCACATATCTAACAGATGTTATATTTTAATTAAATGTCTTAAAGAGCTGGATCAGGTAAATAAATGGTATTTTTTTATATCCTCTTCAACTGTATACATAGTTTAAGATATATAAGATATTGATGGAGGTATACAATACTCAGGAGGGACAAAAAATTATTCCTCACGTTGACAACTCACGTATCGAGATACGTGACATACGCGATGGTTATCACGTAAACCTGCACCTACACTTCCTTGAGCTCCTTTTTGACCTATCAAAACATATATTTTTGTAATATTTCACATTGCATCTTATGACTAAAGAAAAAGCAAAATGTTACTAAAATCTAAACTAAATTCTAAAGATTAATAAAAAAAGTGAGTTCTTTAATAATAATTGTGCAGCACCTACGGCCCTTAAATTATTATTATTAATTTTTTTTAACTAATTGTTACTTTACCTAATTTATAATTAATATACAGTTTTGTTTATAAATTATGGTTTTATTCTTTGTACTAAAAAAAAAGAATAAATGTAACATAATTTAAATGAAATTCTAATAATTTTCTGCCTTTCTTTTGGCAACGGGGTAGTTATTATTCGTAACTTCTACATTCTGCGACAATTCACCAATTTTATTACCAACCTTAACAGCGTCCAGTATATTAACATAGTTGTTATAAGCTCGTATCTCCTGTTCCTGTTGCTCAAGTTTCTTGGCTTCAGCCTTAGCATCAGCAGCAGTGAGACGAACGGTGCCTTTAGTGCGGAGGAATTCTTCAAGCTTCATACTGTGGTCTAACTGACGTTGGAGTTCACGGACTTCCTGAAGAGAATAAAAACTTTTTCGTTCTTTTAAACACTTCATCTTCAGATAATTCTTTAAGCGACAATTCTTTTTAGAAGGTAGTTCCATACCAAACAATGTTTTCTATAATCCATGGCAGCTTTTTCCTTCAACGCGTCCAGTTTGGCACACCACTCCTCCCTCTGATCGTAAGTGGTGATGGCTTGTTCTACCAGCTCCAGGATTTGTGTTTTACCCTCCATCAACCTCTTGATTTGTCCTTTCCACATGGTGTTGAAGAATTGTCTGGAATAAAACGAAATGGTCAATGAACATTAAGTTTTTAAAAGATCTGTAGCTAAAACAAAAATGGAACTTTATAGTAAGAGAGCCAGATTCAAATTTGGTCAATTATTTCCTCCCAAGTGAAAAATTCGTATAATGCATTAGCGATTTATATTATGATTACTAATGACCGTTCGTTGCAATTCCGTGGGTGAGCGGTTACCGCAAGTAGGGGCAGCCTCCCAAACATGGAGAAAAAAAAGGTTTTTTTATTCATTTCCTCCCGTTTGAAAATTTGTCGGATTATAGTTTACTTAAAATCTTGAAGGAAAAATTAAGCCATCTGACCTCAACATGGTATCCATCTTTAGATCTATATACGTCAGCTATATATATATATATATATATATAAGTAGCTAAAATTATGGTAAACGGTCTTACTTATTGAGTGGCTCTAATAAAAAAAACCTTAAAGTTTTTTTAGCAATCGTTAAGAATTCTACATTGCTCTTAGATTATAAAAGGCGCGTACATTAAAATTTGGTGTATACCTAAAGTGACCATATTATTTTTCATTCAAAACGGGAAAGGAGTCTTTGAGACATCCACGTATGAAAAGACACATCAAAATTAAACAAAGCAATTTTTCCTCACCTTGGGTCACCAAAAAAAGAAACAATACTCAAACATCTTCCCTTTGGTAGGTAAATATTAATATAACTATGTAGTAGGGATCAGCCAGTCCCGAAGCTTTCTTTCGGGACTAACAACTAAATAAGGGGACAAAACAGTGATGGAATTCCCTACGAGTGTATACCTATGTATAGCGAAATTTTAGACAGAGGTGTAGGCGCGATCGGCAAGAATATTTTGATGAGCGTTCGCGAACCAAAGGTATCCCAGCTCCCTCGCTGCCCCTGGTTTTACAAGTTAAAATGGAGTAGGCAAGATATTGTAATTCTGTTAAGACTTCGTTCCGAGCACATTCCATCTAATAAGTTTAATATCATAATGCGTAAGTCTACTAACAAATGTTTGAGTTGCAATTGCTTAGAAGACATGTATCACCTTTTGATGGAATGTACTCGGAACCAAACGCTTCGACCTTGATTAAATAAATAAAATAAAATAAGCCTTTCTTCTACTACTTAGATTACACTTTCATATAACACTATATTAAACTTACAAAATATAAACGGTCTCTCAAGAAGTGAACATCATCTAAGTAGTGCTAGTGATAGTGATAGTGTCAAGTGCAGTGTAGTGTGGAAGTGCTGTCCAACTAAGGTCACGTAAGTCCTTACAATGTAATTGCCACGTGGTTAAGTAAACACAAGGTTAGGTTAGCCTTGTGTTAGATTCGGTTTATGTGCGTTTAACCTTGGGTTTAAACAGAGAGCCTGAGCAGTGGAGGCGAGTGTCGTGAATACTTAAAGGAATCCCTTATGCCTACACCTTGGTCACAAGTCCAAGGCACTGCTTAGGTTTCTCTCGTAATTGTTAGAGATCATATTTGATCATTTATCGGTTCAATAGGAGTATCTACGTTGCGTTTACCCAATATTCCATTCAATACCATCACTCCCTTTTAGTGTTCCCCAATATTCCCCATCTTCCTCCTTCCATTTCCTTTCACATCGTTTTAAAATCCCCGACATATATGTTTTATTTAATAGTGTTATTCTTCCTTTGAATAATTTACGCCTTTTAAGTAGAAGTCGCCTCTTCGGCCTCCCCCATCGTTTTCCAAAGAATTCTGCCTCTAGCTTTCGTCATCCAATTTGCTCCCCCCTTTCCTACAAAAATGTCTTTCCATCTTTTCCTCGGGCGCCCTACTCCTCTGTTATTATATCTAGGTATCCATTCTGTTATCCGTTTGGTCCATCGATTATCATTCATTCTACTGACATGTCCGGCCCAATTACATTTTCGTAATCGTATTCTTTTATTATGTGTGTAAGCTTAATTTTTGCGTTAATTCTTTTATTGCTATTTTTTTCTTTTTGTTTAATTCCTAACATGCTCCTTTGTAGTAGGGGAGGCCATGATGCTAAATGGGGATTTACTCGAGCGTCTTAGGGACATATAACATTTTGTAGGTTAGATGATAGTGAGAATAAAAGGTTATTTAACGTTTCCCATTTTAATGTTCCGAAAAACATCTATAGCTTTTTAAAAATTGTAAAATTAAAAAATTACATGAAGATATTTAGCCAGATGTCAGATATTGTTTGTTAAGATGGTTTGACTTACCACTGATATGACGGTATGTTCATCTACCGACTTGAGCTGTGGGGGTGGCCATCTAGAAGGGTAGAAAAAAAATGTATTCAAGCGCCCATAGATACTCAGAGGGGATATTAAGTGATACATACATACATAAAATGAGATGAATGCGTTGTTTTGTGAGTATCTGTGATGATGTTATGACGCCGGAAAGCGGTGTGGTGATGGTGTGAGCTCGTCCGCGTTCCGCGACGCCCAAATCGTCAGATTTTCAAAATACACGCATTCTATCATGCAATTAAGCCACCTTACCTTAATCAGACGCGCTCGAGTATATCCAAAAATTCCCTCTTGGGCTCCCATACTATTGCATTTTCTATTGCATTATGTATACATGTAGTGGACTTCTAGATCTATATTTTTTTTATTACTAGCTGACTCGATTTCGCTTCGCTGAGGTATGTTAGAATAAAGTTTTAGTATCGGCTGAGCATTACTCTTATTCAGTAACCTTCCCCAGCAACAACTTAAAAAAGTTTAATTACAAAAAAATGATTGGATTTGGATTTTTTATTTTAATTTATAAAAGATCTGATATAGTAGTGATCTGCCCTATCTTCGCTGAGTTAAATATTAAGTATTATAAAAGTGTATTTTAAGTTAGCTCTGCGACACAACAGTAAGGCTCAATGTGTCAAATGAAGCGATTCTATTGGTTCTTAACATACACATCCCTTTACATCCTCGCACATCTCTGGTGGAAACATAGCCTAAAACACCGTATCTGATTAGGGTCTTTGGGTAGCATTGTTAATTATTTAGGCGATACTTCTATATAACTTTTCATCCCCACTTTTCAACTCTAGCCTATCTGTAAACCAAATTTCATTTAAATCGGTTCAGTATATTTTTCGTAAAAGCGCGACAGACAGACAGAGTTATTTTCGCATTTATAATATTAGTAAGGATATTAATGGAGAAGTCAATTTGTTTTACCACAATGACCTTATAAAGGAAAATAATACCTTAGTCATTCATTACTTGGTCAACACCAAAAAAAGCTTTTGTTCGCTCAAATGATTGATAAGAAAAAGCTTTGGTCACGAATTCTCGTTATTTATCAGAAGTTCGTTGTCCTTCTTTAAGGTTGTCACTATTGTTAAGGTTTTCCCTAAGTATAATATAGATAATTTGCGGATAATTTAAATAATTATTTATGTGATTGTTGACCAGAAAAATAAAAGAACTCGGATCTTTTAATTGACCAAAGCTACTCATACAATTTGTTTTAATTATTTGTTGTATAAGAAAATGATCAATATCATCTGACTAGAATATAAATTAAAAAAAAAATTGTACTTTATTCGGACATCAGCGCAATCAATAAAAGGTAAAGGAAAATGCTGCTTAAAAAAGGATTTTCCTTTTCACATCCTTCTTAGTTACAAATCCTCGTACTCGTATTGAAAATGAATTTTTTTTTCTTCCTTTAGGCTGAGTTTCTGCCAGGATGCGTAACGAAGTTGTGAAATGATGTGAGCTTTTCCACCAGAGATGTGCTGGGTCGCAGGATCTTTTCAAATGTGAGAAGCTGGGATAGTATACAGTCGCGAAAAGTCGATTTTGGAATTTTCTTGCAGGCGTTCATCTCTCGCACACATTCCTCGCTTTTTTTTTCACCCAACGACATTGACAAAACTAGAGGGTATCTCTTGTTTTGTCGATGCATTGCCGCCTCGAAGAAAGAGTGAGGAGGGGGAGCGAAGAACAGAATGCTGCGGTTTCAATGGACCCCGAGCAAAAACCCAGTGTTCACTGGAACCGCAGCAGTAATGGGATGGAAGAGGGAGAGGTAGCCCGCGTTGCGGCTCGGCCGGAACGCGTCAGAGACGTCACAAGTCAGTCGGCGAACAGATCCTCTACCAACAATGGGCGTGCTGAGTTAATCGACTTACGAGATGCCCTCCCAACGGCATTCTATTCTACCCGTCCCCCTCGCTTCCTTTGAACGTACAAAAACCTTGCTCGGCGTGTCTCTGGAGGAGACGTAGTCTTAGAATCGCTTTATTTGACACAGAGCGAGACTATGTAAATGAAACGATTCTATTGATTCAAATAAACACTCTTTTATCTTCTTTCTATTTATATCTAGAAACGAAATATTAAAAATATACACAACCCTAACTACATACCGGTCACGTAAAAGGCGATCGATCTCGAGGCGCATGTTGTAGTTGTCGCTGTTCACCGCGTTGAACTTCTTCAGCGCCGTGTTGAGCCGGTTCTCCAGCTGGCTGATGATGCTCTGGTTTGTCAAGGTATTGGCGTAGTCCTGAAAGATAGACTAGAATATAATCAAACTATTCACGAGAACAGGCCTGTATAGTGATGGGCCAAAGTCAGTATTTGAATGATTGACGAACCAAAATGAACAGTTTTATGGACGTAGTGTCCATAAAATTGGAGTGTCTGTTTGTAATATTAAAATAACCGCTTTTCACTAAGTGCATATAAATGTATACACGCGCACAACATTAACGCGCATAACATCTCGCTACGACCCATAGGAGCGGAGCAACACGCGAACGAAGTGCATGCAATGCGTAAACATTCTCAATATAATACATATACGATAGGAACTCCAATTTTGATGATTAACATTTATATAGACACAGACAGAAAGACATCTCTTATTAGGGATAGGGAGGCTACATCTTATAGAGATTATTTTAACAATAATCTTAATTTTATTCTATTAATTTTTTAATCATTTTTGTGCGTTTCCGTCCAAAATAGGATATTCATCAATACGTCTATAAAAAATTGTAGATCTGTTTATATGTTTTGCTGTGGCGTAGCTGGCATGGGTGGATAGATGTTGTGTTAACTCAATCGAGGATTCCCCCAAAATTGTGTTGTTTTTCTGTTCTAATTTCGCTGCATAACTGTAGGTAGTCAGGGGATTGCCCATGGCTATTTCCGGGAAACCCCCCAATAGCCGATGCAATCTGTTACAGATTTACGAATGTTTTTATATGTGGCATTACTGATTTTCAAGGGTTGTGTACCTGCCGCCCCCTATATACTATATACTATAATTATTATCCGCGAGGGGCTGGGTTAGAATACAATTCCCCTCTGCCGCTGGGAGAGCATCTCGTAAGAGCCGAGTTACCCAGCACCCCCTTGGTGGTAGGGGATTTGTTCCCCGACTGCCTTGCGACCACCAGCATGTGAATCCGACCGCCAAGTGTCCCTGACGCGTTCCGGCCGAGCAGCATGTGAGCCAGATCTATACCTCCCTCTCCCATCCCATTACTGCTGTGATTCCAATGAATACCGAGTTCTTGCTCGGGGTCCATCGAAACCGCAGCAATCTTCTCTTCGCTCCTCCTCTATCTTCGAGGCGACAACGCATCAACTAAACTAGGGGTCATTTCTAGTTTTGTCGATGTCTATGGGCGACAGTGGCCACTTTCCTTCGGGTGGACCGTATGCTCGTTTGTCCCTTCTCTATCATAAAAAAAAAATCATGTAAAAAATATAATTCATCCAATTGTTTCCAATTTCTTGGGTTTCAAAGATTGTTACGGACTAATTGTACATAGATGAAGGAAAGAGAACCTTCTAACCTTACCTTCTCAAACCCCACGCCTTTAGCCTTCAACCCCTTAATTTCCTTCTGCACTTGCTTCAATAAGAAGTCCAGCTCAGTGATAGTGGTCCGGTGCTCCTTCACTTCTGTGGAACATTTCTCGTGATCTTTGAGGAGTGTTATCAGCTTTTCTCGAGTCTTGGCGTTTTCTAGAACGTTGGAAGTGCTTTTGGTGAGCTGGAATCAATCAAATTAAATTTTAAAACATTATTTATCTTTTACCCAAAAACTTTAACTTAAGAAAACTGTAGTTATAGTAGCCGGTGGTTAACTTTAAGTCTGAGAAAAAATAGTGGGGGAAAGTAGTGCATTGTGAGCGTACTGAAACGTCGCATAAGAACCTCCCAGCTAAAAAAGCCTTAATAGTGACTTCTGCTCATTCAATGTCAAACCTATACTTGCGTGCCCGTAGCTATATTTAAATTTGCAAAATGATACTGAGAATACTGTAAATTAATTACAATAAAATGCGTTCATGTCACGTGGTAGAATGCCATAATTATGATGTTGGTAGTATTGATTTGAGTATTTTTGCTTTCTTGAATGTTGGACAACTGATAAACATCAATCGAAGAAGTAAGGATTGCAAATTAAATACGCCGTCACGTCAGAATAATAATTATTGCTTCTCGAGTATTCTAGCAGTAACACTGAAGGACTGATTCTGAAGTATAACCCCCAGGGGGATATTCTCAGCAAGTTGTCATATTGTTAGTCTAGAATTAGGACGTATATCATACATAATTCGTCCTCCTTATAAGCCTATATTATATCATATTTATCGAAATTGGTTCAGCAGTCACATCATAAATCCTATAGGAGCGAAATACTACAAGCTAATAAATATTTAAATTTGTTTAGTAAATAGTAATTATTCAAAATAGCTGTTTGTACATAATTGTTTGTTAGAATTACATACAATTATGTAAATATCAGTAATTATTTAAATCTTTTCTAAATCAATCAAAGTATTGACGTGAAAATTGTAATAATTAGATACTCGCTTGATGCTGATGTAAATTAGATGAAAGCGGAGAAAATGGACGATGTGATGGTCAGTTTCTGACAATAAAAAATTATAGAGAAATTTGGATAACCTCTCAATTTTAATGAAAAAAAAAAACAATACTATTTTTTTTTTAATTAAGGAAAACAGAACGCAGAATTTAAAGATTAGCATGGAATAATTAAATCTGTGTCTATTTTTTTTGTAAGCTAAGAGGTCTTAATAAGTTTTTGATAATTTTCTTAGGGTCTTCGACCAGCCATTTTCCTAGTATTCTTTTTTTAGCGAAACTGAATTGATTTATCTAATTATATTTTAGGTGGGATGGCGTCGTTAGGAGGAAGAAAATCCAGAACATAACTTATATACCTATATTATCTTATTCTTAAATTCTTCGTTTTTCTAGAACTTTTATTCCACGCACAGTCAACTTATGGAATGATCTAACTTCAGCGGTATATCCTGATCATTACGACATGAAGACCTTCAAAACTCGCGTATATTTCCACCTTAAAGGCTGGCAACGCTTCTGTAACTCCCCAATTGTTGCAGGAGTCCGTGGGCAGAGGTGATTGCTTAACACCAGGTAACCCGACTGCTCGTTTGCCTTTTTATTTGTTTTTTTTTTCTTTTTTTTATGATAGATAAGGGACAAACGAGCAGACAGTGGCCACCGTCGCCCATAGACATCGACAAAACTAGAGGGTATCTCGTTTTGTGGATGCGTTGTCGCCTCCAAGATAGAGTGAGTAGGGGGAGCGAAGAGAAGACTGCTACAGTTTCAATGGACCCCGAGCAAGGACCCGATGTTCATTGGAAGAGCAGCAGTAATGGGATGGGAGAGGTAGGGGTAGATCTGGCCCACATGCCACATCCTCGGCCGGAACGCGTCTGAGACACTTGGCGGTCGGATTCGCGTGCATTTTTTTATAAATAAAAAATACTAAAACCTAAGGGAATCGAGTGCACTGCGCAAATTGGGGGCAGACACTGACGCGTTGATGGTCCACGTTCCTCGCCAAGCGTCGTCGTGCCGCGTGCTGCAAATGCAGCAGATTCCAGGGTGAATAACTCCATCTGCAGCTTCTTAACTACTTATAATCTTCGTAATATTGTTTATACACTTTCTCTTATTAACCTTGAGACAATGGACTAGATCACTGCGTCACAGTTCTTTAAGCCTAGTTACTACTTATTCACTGTTACCTACTCCCTTGCAACTACGGAAGTCTAGTATTTACTCCTAAGCAGTGATGGCCCAGTGTGATCCTGGGCACACATCTCTGACTCTGAGTTATGTGTGTTTTAAGCAATTAAATATCACTTGCTTTAACGGTGAAGGAAAACATCGTGAGGAAACCTGCACGAGTGAGAGTTCCCTAAAGTTCTCAAAGGTGTGTGAAGTCTGCCTACCCGCACTGGAGGAGCAGCGTGGTGGACTATAGCCTAATACCCTCCTCATTCCGAGGAGGAGACCCGGCTCAGCAGTGGGGCATTAAAGAGTCGTGATGATGAGTTATCTTAACCTAGTATCTAATATAATATCCTTGTAGTTATATGAACCTAGTATCATCTATTTTTTTTACAAAAGTGTATGTTTTAATGAATAGAAATAAAAAGTGTATGTTTGTAAAAAACATTTCCACAAAACAACACACGGAAACACAATATTGCAACAGACTATAAACTATATTAATTAACTAGTACCGTACATTTAAGAATATTTAGAACATACCCGCAATTCAGTCATGATATTATCCAGCTCATTGGTAAGAGTGCGGATGATGTTCCTCTGCACCCTGAGGGTTGGCTGGACGCTGCTCGTCACATTCGCACGATCTATTTCCATTACACGAAACTGGAAAATTAAATTTAAATGAGTAAAGTTACGTTTTAACCCGGTGCTGTTTTGGCCGGGTACATTTTACCCATAAACGTTACTTCTAATCAATTTTATTTAATATTTAGGTTGTATTATGTCATAATAATCAAAAATGTTTTGAACTGTAATAAAACATTTTAATAAAGGGCATAGCTAGGTTTCTATGGGTGCCTTTAGTTTGGTAATTTAAATTTTAAATTAAAAAATCTAAATAATTTTTTTTTTTGAAAAACTAGAAAACTGTTTCATATAAATGGCATAAAATTGTCAAAATTGTTTTTATTCATTACCTAAATTAACCACCAAATACGAGTCGAAAAGGTCTCAAGAGTAGATATCCCATAGAAACATGGTGTTTTGACTAACTTATGCTTCATCGATTTTTTTTGCGATATAATAAAATGATCCTGACATCAAACTGAGTCCATCGGCATTAAAAAAATTAACCAATTTCACTGTTAATTTGACACCTGATGGTTTCTAAGAAAGTTTCTGTGCATCTTCAATGATTTAGGATCTCCCCATACTGTCCCGCTTAAGAATCACTATTTCAGAAACAATTGAAAACCAAGTTAATAATGATGTACAAACAAATGCAAACGTTTGTTGAAATAGTGTCTTATCTTTTTTCTTGGGCAAAAGTCGTCTACGCTTCCCGTTACTTCTGTGGGCTAAAAATAACCAAAACTAAGAACCGCAAATAGAAAATGCATTTTAAAAACGTTAGGTATTAAATACCCGACCAATAATGGTGCCGGGTTAATCGCACAATATTCCGAAACTTGAAATAAATAATTTACCTGTCTTTGTAATTTAGACAGTTCATCCTCAGCAATCTTCTCCATCTCCATATCATCATTGGGAGAAGACATTTTTCAGAGTTTGAGTAAATTGTACGAACTCGGTTTACTTTAAGGTACACGACTATCGATCTAACAACGTATCGAAGTAACATTAGAGTCGACACTCCCTGCAATGCAATCGATTATTTAAATCCAAACTCTGAAAGAAATCAAAGAAGTCCTTTAAAATCCTTTTGTTTCAGTCATCTATGACCGATTCAACCGAAATAAATCAAACAAAGAGGGTATTTATAATCTGTGTTATAATTATTAAAATAGGATTGAAAATTATTATAAATCTATAACATAACTAAGCAACAGTTCTCAGTAATCTCATCACCACAACTGATTAATGGACTGCTGCTGGGCCGGGTTTCCTCCTCAGTAAGGCCATAGTCCACCAGGCTGGTCAAGTGCGGGTCGGCAGACTAAACACACTTTTTTTTTTAATAATAGATAAGATGCAAACGAGCAGATGGTCCATCTGATGGTAAGTGGCAACCATCGCCCATGGACATCGGAAAAACAAGAAACACTCTCGTTTTGTCGATGCGTTGCATCCCCGAAGATAGAGTGGGAAGGAGGAATGAAGACGAAAAATGATGCGGATTCAGAGGACCCTAGGCAAGAGCCCAGAGTTCACTAGACCCACAGGCGAGAGAGGGGGTAAGTCCACATGCGGCTCAACCGGAACGCGTCTATGACACTTGGCGATCGGATTCACATGCTGGTGGTAGCAAGCCAGTCGGGGAACAGATCCCCTACTACCAAGGGGTGCTGGGTTACTCGGCTCTTAGATTAGTTAGATTAGTTTTAAAAACTCTTTGAGAACATTAAACCAAGTCATATTTTATTGCTTAAAACATAGAAAAAACTTAGAAAAATCATTAACGCTGCTGCAGCGCAGCATTTTTCATTGTTTCTTTACTCCTCCCTCCCCACTCTATCTTCGAGGATGCAACGAATCGACAAAGCAAGGGAATATCTCTTGTTTTGCTGATGTCCGTGGGTGATGGTGGCCACTTACCATCAAGTGGATCATCTGCTCTTTTGCACCTTATCTACCATAAAAAAGTCAAATCTTGAGTTCATACAATATCAAGAATAAGAATTTCTTTGTGTCACTATTTGCTTAGTGTAGCTAGCAAAACCAGAAATGTTTTATGGATATAAAGATTATGGAGATTTTAGAATACTCTCTGTTATGGATATTAGATTTAGAATACTCTCTGTTATCGATATTAGATTTAGAATACTCTCTGTTATGGATATTAGATTTAGAATACTCTCTGTTATGGATATTAGATTTAGAATACTCTCTGTTATGGATATTAGATTTAGAATACTCTCTGTTATGGATATTAGATTTAGAATACTCTCTGTTATGGATATTAGATTTAGAATACTCTCTGTTATGGATATTAGATTTAGAATACTCTCTGTTATGGATATTAGATTTAGAATACTCTCTGTTATGGATATTAGATTTAGAATACTCTCTGTTATGGATATTAGATTTAGAATACTCTCTGTTATGGATATTAGATTTAGAATACTCTCTGTTATGGATATTAGATTTAGAATACTCTCTGTTATGGATATTAGATTTAGAATACTCTCTGTTATGGATATTAGATTTAGAATACTCTCTGTTATGGATATTAGATTTAGAATACTCTCTGTTATGGATATTAGATTTAGAATACTCTCTGTTATGGATATTAGATTTAGAATACTCTCTGTTATGGATATTAGATTTAGAATACTCTCTGTTATGGATATTAGATTTAGAATACTCTCTGTTATGGATATTAGATTTAGAATACTCTCTGTTATGGATATTAGATTTAGAATACTCTCTGTTATGGATATTAGATTTAGAATACTCTCTGTTATGGATATTAGATTTAGAATACTCTCTGTTATGGATATTAGATTTTTACGAGATTGTTAATCAAAGCAATGACTATCCATTGCTAACTAAAGAAAAAATCCTAATCCTAATTAATATTATAATTTCGAAAGTAACACACTTAAGAAACGTAGGTAATACTTGATACTACTTACGCCATCTATTGACGGATAGATGGTCTGTCTGTTACACAATCATGCTTAAATCACTGAACCGATTTTCATGAAATTTGGTACTGAGCTAGGTTAAATCTTGCGGAAGGACATAGGATATTAATAAATCGATTTTTACTTTCAGTTCAGATTTTATATCTATACTATTATATAAAGAGGAAAGATTTGATTGTTTGTATGTTTGTTGCGAATAGGCTCGAAAAGTACTGAACCGATTTTGAAAATTCTTTCACCGATAGGAAGCTACATCCTTTCCGGGTAACATAGGCTATGTGGTGTTGCCATAAATACTCTAATTAAAAAGATATGGCCATTTAAGTGCCATAAGGTGGCCATTTTGTAAATTGAAGGGTTTCTCAGGAACTACTAATTCGATTTTAAAAATTCTTTCGCTAATAGAAAACTATACTTTTCGTGAGTGACAAAGGGGATTCAGTGTTGCCATATACATATTTTAATTCACGAATTTGGCCATTTTGACGTAACTAACCCGATTTTAAAAATTCTTTCACTGAGGAAGTCTACAGTACTTCTGTCTCTCTTCCTCTTATATACTATCATTCTCTCTCATCCTGTCTCTTTTTTCTCTCTTTAATATTTATCTTTATCTCTGTTCAGAATGGTCAGTCTCTGTTCGGTTTTTTTTCGAAAGTCTCTCTCTCTCCTTTATTTTTATTTTTGTACATATATTCTTAATTTAACATATACTTTAACGTGGACGAAGTCACGGTAGTCGACTAGTAATTTAATATAAAACAAAGTCGGGTTAGTTATATTTATAATTCAACATCGGCTGGACACATTTTGATGTAATTTTTTACAGATATACAAATATGGAGTACAGGGAAATGACATATGCTACCTATTTTTTATTAAAACTAAATACACGGGGTAAATTATACCCACGCAAAGCATTGGCGGGTTAGTTTAGTCTTAAAAAGTCGATTATATTGGTTTCAAGATTAATTTTTTCAGTTTTTAAAAAATCTAATAATCTCAGTTAACCCTAAACGAAGCGAGGGCCACTTATTCTTGTTTATGAGTAATTTGTGAAATTACTCATAATTTTTTTATCTATAATTGCAATTACAGATTAAAACTAATATTAGGAAATCAGTACTTAAATTGCAAAATGCTTGACCAATTACGATAATGTTCAAGGTCTGTTTTTGTTATGGATTAATTTAAATATACTTTTATAGGATTTGAATGAGATCACTTCCTTTATGTATTATGTAGTGTTGCCCTAAGTGAGAATAGACAATATTATACACATCGATATATTTCAAGGTATAGGAAATCGCGAATTACTTTACATAATACTCACCTCCACTGTTTGATCTCCCTGTCTAACAACCTAAACTAGATGACAGAACGACATAATTATATTCTACGTTTATTAATACTAGAACTGTAGTCAATGTTTACTCGACGACATTACTTGTTAGACTGCCTCTAATCTGTCAGGACATTGGTTATATAGTCGTCTCTCACGCACGTTTGCGGGTAGTTCATTTTATTTATTCTTTATTAATCGACCTGCGCGACTTCGTCCGCGTGTAGCTCCGCTCCTATTGGTCTTAGCGTGATGATACATAGCCTATAGGCTTCCTCGATAAATGGACTATCTAACACTGAAAATGTTTTTTAAATTAAACCAATAGTTTCTGAGATTAGCGCGTTCAAGCAAACAAACTCTTCAGCTTTATATATTAGTATAAGATACTGTAGCCTACAGTAGATCGTCTGTAGACATATTTAATAATTTTATGCGGTAGTCATACTAACTTTGTACCCCCCTTTTCCCCCCATAAGGGATGATTTTTGAAAAAATATTTTACACGTTTCATGACTTTCATTGAAGAACCTTCATACCGAATTTCATTTGACTTCAAAAACGGCAAAGTTTTAGTGCTCCCCTACGTTATAAAGGGAACCCCTGTGCAAAATTTCAAGTTTCTAACCCTTATAGTTTAGGCCCTGCAAAGGGAGGTTCCGGATGAGCATTATGGCTGTACAAATTATGTGGTGTCGTGGGAAGCAGGGGGGGGGGAGGGGGGTCGCTAGTATTTGATAATAGTTAATATTTCTTCTATTAAATATACAATAATAAGTGCAGACACAGAAAGTCTCGATTATATTTGTAGATAAAATGTAACGCCATTTTGAAGTGACCGCTCTCTTTACCTTGATATTCTCTGTCTCTTTCTTACTATAGTTATTTACCTGTTATTGCTATCTCTGTTGAACACACGTGTTGGGTCAGATCAAAGATTAGTCAGACGTTCCTGAATGTTCTTTTATACCTATTTTTTTCTGTCTCTTGCTAATTTAACAACAAACATTTATTATATAATTCAAACAATAATCGTGAGTTTTTATTAAGAGTAGTAACATACATTATCTAAATGTTTTAATTACATAAAAATGTTATATAGATGAACAATTTTTTTTTGTTCATATGTATCAAAAATTAATTAATTAATTAGTCAATTTTAATGTATAAGGAAAAAAATTAAACAAATTAATGATCATATTAAGTAATTTTATGTAATATGTAATAATGACTGAACGTTTGTATATGAGAATATTAATTGTAATAAAAAAAAAAAGGTGTGTGTGCGATTCACACACGATAGAAGTGAAACTTCAGTAAATCGACAAAAGTATGAGATGAATATATATAATAATATAAAATAGTATGTATATTTCTCTCATTCTTTCCTACACATTTTTGTATTTGTGTCTCTTACCTGTTAGTATGTATATTTCTGTCTCATTCTTTCCTACACATTTTTGTATTTGTCTCTTACCTGTCGTTTTTTCCGTTGCATCCGGTTTGAAATCACAACGATTTTAAAGAAGTTTCACTTCAAAAAAAATATATACAGTAATATTTCATGGAAAAATGCATAAAACTAAACATTTTTTTATTAACCTATTTGATTCGACTGCTAACCAATGTGCCACCAACATGCGCCACTGTTCTTATCACTTGAATAGACTGACTTTCTGTCTGCCTTGACGTCGTCTCACATCTTGAGGCAATTGCTAAGTCACCGCTAAAATTTATATACGCTTATTCTGGGAGAAATTTCTTTATCCCATAATTCCGAAAATATGAGTCTCCGGCAAAAAAAATGTAGGGATCGATAGAGGGGACCCCCACCTAACCTAATCACCCCCCCCCCCCCCCCCCTACGTCGCGTCAGCTAAAGGAAAGTCCTTCCCTCGTTATTATATATTCCTTATGCTGTATACGAATTTTCACTCGAGATGAAATGATTCTATTCTATCTATCATTAATTAAGTATACTCATAAAATTAATGTCTAATATTTTTAGTGATTATTTCGTAGTTCATACCTATTAGTGAATTAGCGGTACTTACTCTATGACGCGTGAGGCTTGTTCCACCTCACAGGCTTCAGTGGCAACGCGGGCAACGCTTTTGTTGTGTTCGAGCCGTCGCCGAGGCAACATCTATGCTGCGCTGTGCTGTGCTGTCTCCCGCGAGTGAATAACAGTTTCGTGTTCGTGCAGTGCAGTGCGAGTGTCACGGAAATGTTCCGCTTGTGATCTTAAATATGGCACTTAAAAAGGATTTCGACCTCCCAGTGAACGTGTTCAAGCAGATCAAGCTCCCCAAACCCACCAAGATCCAACAAGCGCTCGAGAAGATCTTCAAAAAGAACAACTACACCAAAATAGAGCAAAGTTGAGCTAGATTAAATGGCTGGTGAACTTAGTCCAATTAAACCAATAGATAGCTTTTTTATAACAGAACATACAGAATTTATAGGTAAAGGTGACAAGCCTTGTAGTAGACATAGAAGAAGTAGAAGTAGAAGCGGAAACAGGATCAAACCAACGGCACTCAGTTTGTCTGATGAGAGTTTCTATGAGGATCTAGAGGATTACGTGCAAGAGATGTCTGTAACTAGGGATACAGCTATGGACGCTGGAGCGGATGTGTGGACTCAGCTGCAGCAGAAGGAGTCTGATCTTCTGCTTGCGGCGGAATTAGGAAAGGCGTTGCTGGAGAAGAACGAGGAGTTGAAGAAAGAGCAGGAGCGTATAGCAGAGGAATATTCCAAGAAACTTGAGGTAAGACACGTTTTAATCTAGAAATAGTTTTAATTACCTGGCTGGTCGCGTGCGCTGCACTCGTTAGATTAGATTTTTAATTGCATCGAATTTTGTTGTTGCGTTTTGATTTTAGTAACACTTATTTTACTTTAAGTATAAAAGTTATACTCGTATTGTGTCTATAACATCAATCGATGAACAATTTTTTTTCTGTTTTCATTTCATAATAGAAAAGGCAAAGGTATTACACCGTACAGCCTTATTTTTTGTAGGTTAATAATTTATTCATTTTATAATAAACCGAAGCCAGGTCTTCCGTTATAAAACGATAATAATTTTTTTTGTATCTGTCAATATGTTTTACATGGAACACGTAAAACTACACAAAATTTGATAAAGTTTTCGCATTTACTCTGTATGTTATTTTTTAACTGCAATTCTATTCACTAACGAGATTTTAAAAAAACCGGATGCTTCAAGTGTGAGTCACAGACAAGATACAGAATGTTTAAACCTACTAATAACAAGGCTGTACGGTGTAATACCTTCCATTATGGAATAAAAACAAGAGCAAAAAAAATGAAAGGTTAAGTCGAAAAAATTACTAAATACCTAATAAGTTGAGTATGAACAAATTTTGAGTCTACAAGAAAAAAAAAATAGAAATCCAGCAATTTCAACCTTGTCCTCTAAACACGCCAGAGGCGGTCTTATTTTTCTTTATCTTCTTGTCTGTTCTTTGTACTTGTGTGACAAGCATATTAAATATGAAACGTATGTAATCACTCTTTCTACTGACTTGGCAATTAGACAGTTTCTACACAAAAGATATTTTTTTTTAAATAGTAGTCACGACACGTCGATAAACACCACTAATTAAATAAACTTAATAAAACAAAAATTACTTAACTTGCCAATTCTCTTATAAGAAATACCGCCAACGGCAAATGTCATATTTTGTTCTTTTTTTTAAATATAATCCGCAAGGCAATGTAAGAGAATACAAACTGCCAATCTAATTGTTCCTTGTTTTTTTTTCATTTCCTACAGATGCAAAAGGTAAAATAACATAAAGCTTCATTATATATTTATATTATTAATTCCTGAACTTTTAAAAAATAAACATTTTGACAAAAATCACTCAACTGTAACCTTTTATAATTAGCACCAACTTCAAATATTATTTGGTTTTTTTTTTTCAATTTATGACTAAATGACATGGCAACAATAAAAGACTATATAGGTAACCTCGTTGGACGTAGTGTATTTTTTTTTATTACATAATATTAATAAATTAAGTAAACTTTATACTGGAACAAAAATCTTTTAATAGAATTGGCGCCAACGTCAAATGACATTTTTTTTCTCAATTTATCCCTCAAGTAAACGGCAACGAGTCTATTGAGCATTATTTATTACTTATTTACTACCTATTAAAAAAGGTAAAACAATTCAAATCTAAAAATTCTGATCTTCTAAGCAGTAGCTTAAAGATATAATCTAATCTTATACACGTAGCAAGAACGACAGTAGATTACGAGAAAATTTGCAAGTGCGACCATGAAATTGTTATTCTTATGGTCTGGTCACCATGTTCGTTTATGATAACTAATTAGGGTCAACTTTAAATAGATGGAAATATTTTGTGATATTTTAGTAACAGTCGGCTAACTTTGGTCTCGCCTTCACTAATACGCTTATGGATATTAAGTTGTCTTCAAATGACACAATCCATTAACGTTGGAATGAATGATTTGTGATAAATATGGAGTGAATGGAAAATTTTTGCTTCTATATTTAAGTACATACCTTATACAGTACAGAAGATAAAGAGGAAAAGTTTATTAGTAAGTCTATGGTCGAAAATAGACTTTTTAATAGTAACTCATATTGCATGCGAACCTAAAGGTTACCCCTCTAAATTTTAAAGGAAAAAATCTATTCCGGGGCTTTTTAGGGGGTTCAATTATTAGGTATTTTCAGAAAATTAATGCGATTTCGGGATTTTTTGACTTAAGCTTTAGGGAGAAGTAAATTTGAGAGTTGGTAACACTGTATTGCATCCCTATTTATTTAGAAATTATTATCTGTAAACATTTAAAACAATTGCAAATTAACTAGTTATTTTAATGGAATGTTGATTTTATTCAATCGATTGAGAAGTGGAATGTGAGTAAAGAGAAAGGAATTAACAATAACTACATTGTGTATCAATATCAACGTAAACCATTACTATGTTATATCCTATGTTACGGTTTTCACTAAGAGGCGGCGTTAAGGTTTTGTGTAAATTGGTTGCAATGTTGGAAATATCGGAAAAGTCAAGCCGCCTGGTAGCTATTATAAAAAACGCTACCTAATCTCTTTTTGACATTATAACAACATTTAGGCATGCTGTACTCATAAAAGTAATAAAAAAGAAGCATTTGGTAACCATATTAGGACCACACACGGTCCATGTCTAAAAGGCTAGGAACCCATGACCTTATAAGTTATTAAAAAAATACTCTACTTGAATTGGCGCCATTTTTTTAGACCTGTCTCAAAGGAATGGAACACAGGGCTTTAGGAGTGGTTTAAAATTAATTCTTCATGAATTGGCGCCATTTATTTGACAGACATATTAGAGAATTTATTTTAATAGTTACTATTAAATGTTGTAATTTAGAAAAAAAAAAAACAATTTTAACTGCGCGCACTGATGCCTATATATTTCCCCAGGGATTTTTCCCCCAAAATTTTGGGAGTACTATGTGGATATTTTTTGGTGTTATGTTTTAATTCTTTAGGGGTATTTTTAGGTAATTATAGAGAATTTAGGGGGTAATATTTTGGGAGTTGGTAACACTGGCTATCTATAAAAGAGTTATAATTATGTCGTATTTGTTTGTCACATCTGTTTACAAACTTTCACACACAGTATGTATAGAAAATAACGAAAATATCATCAATGTTGGTAGTTTATTATTGATCTCATTTTTTATATTTATCACAGCACTATCATGCAATATCTGTCTGATAATGATAAAGATAACAACTGATTGACAAGTTAGATACATTACGCCATTCCACTTGCTTGTAACATTTTTCCAATATTTTTATCTGAAATATTTCAAAGGTCACCATCGATTTCTTGCTAATAAATTACTATCATACACAAACACTCTCTTCCTCACTGTGACATTCTTTTGCTAGCATTATCCAGCACTACGCTTCTCGCTCCCTATTCCTCTCATTCTCCTCATCTTCTCTCTCCCATTGAGTAGTTGAGAATGGGTGAGGTGACATCTTAATTAACGTGAATCTCTTTCAATTTTTTTATTTTGCTAAAAGGTGACAAAAGCTTGCTTTTAAGCTTGACGTTGAATAAGAGAGATGGATTAAAAAAAAGGGACAGGTAATGACATTTCTTTTTCGATTTGACGGCAGTTTGACGAGTAATTTCATAAAGTTAACATTGATGTTAGTGAATGTGAATGTGTAATAAAATGATAATTATTATCTTTATGATCAAAAACTAATGTTTTTAAATATCAGGAACAACATTTGTGAATCATGGAATTTCATACGAATTCATTATACTTGTCGTGATAGTAAAACTGATAAGCGTTATCAGTTAACTGTATTGTCAATCTAAATTATAAGTACTAAATTATATGGCCTCGTTTAGTGTGTCAAATGAAGCGATCCTATTGGTTCTTAATGAATGTATCCCTCGCTACACATCATCGCTCATCTCAGGTGATCTTTATTAAGACCAACCATAGATAACAGAGATATTAGTGATTTTAAAAAAGTGTGTCATCCTCAAGAATATATTCTATATAGTCATGACAGCCTAAGCAGTGCCTGGAGCTTGTGACCTGTAGTCTTTTTTAGTCTACTAGTCGATCGACGACTTTGTCCGTATATGTTAATTAAGTATAATTAGTATAAAATTTTCATCTGTATGTTTTCTTGTATACCACGGGAATGGTGGTTTTTTTCGGGATAAAAAGTACCGTATGTATTAATCTACCTTCTAAA
Organism: Limenitis camilla; assembly: GCA_905147385.1. Classification (NCBI taxonomy): domain Eukaryota; kingdom Metazoa; phylum Arthropoda; class Insecta; order Lepidoptera; family Nymphalidae; genus Limenitis; species Limenitis camilla. The sequence continues at coordinate 1,383,569 of LR990244.1, forward strand.
GTATCTTTTTACTAAATTTCATGCAAATCGGTTCAGCCGATTTAACGTGATGCGTGCACAAACATGACTGAATTAATCCTCCGTCGCTCATACTTGTCTCCTCATTATGACATCTGTCAATTTTTTTTTCACTTTTTTTTCATAATGGAAAAGGTAAAGGCATTACACCGTAAAGCCTTGTCTTTAGTAACATCTGGCAATTATCATAATATCGTTACGTGGGGTAAGTAGTTAAATAGAGTTATACTATACCTTGAACTTATGTTTTCGGCAACCCATCGTCAAGATCAAGCGAGTACTCGGAACAGGTTTGATGCAATTATGTCCGTGTGTCGATGACCCCCTTTCTTATATGGACTGAACAAATAAATGTGAATATTAAAAACTTGATTTTACGGAATACGGAAGTACATAATACTTTTTAGTGATTTCGAGATTGTCTACAGATGAATTCGAAATCAAAGTAAAGATTTTTTTATTCATAAAATAAAATATAACATCATTAATACGTCATACATTAATGGCCGAAATTAATAACAATTCTCAATCCAAAATCTTTGGATTATAGAAAATAGAATTCAACTTTGAATTCGTGCACATTAAATCAAATTTGAAATCGATTTTAAATAAGAATATTCTAGAAACAAATTTGAATTTAGAATCTGTTTTAATAAAAAAATAGTTCATATATACTGTTAAGGACAGAATATAAAAAAAAACCTTTAGAACATATTTTCTTTTATAGTTTTTCTACATCTCGATGGATGATATATAGTGAAATTAAAATAAATAACTTTTCTTTCATCTTATATGAGCATCTGTCTATTACAATAATAATATATAAGTCAAACTATATTTCGTCATAACCTTAAGTCACAGATAATACAACAATACAGATAAAGCCATGTTTCTTTTCACATGGCGCCAAAATGAGCAGTACAGGAGTTAGCGCGGGAGATTAACCTTTCACTGGATTATTGCATTTATTAAACTAAAAAATTAAAAGCAAAAATTAGTCAATCGATAAAAAAAATTGAATTAAAAAAAACTCGATTAAATTCGAATATTTTCCGTCAAATCTTTTGTTCTTGTTGTTCGGAAATCAACACTACATTAAGAAATTGCAAATTTCGAAATTAACCAACAGATAACATAGAACATGTTACCGTTTTTAAAATTAGTGATTCTATTTTTAAATTAAAAGAGTTTCTATGTATTAGGAAAAATGTTCGTTTCTTGTAAACTCGTAAAGTTTCCACTTACGTGTTTATATCTAACTTGTTTTTTTTTTATTTAAAAAAGGCTTCTGTATTCTTTGTAGAGCTTTAGAGAACTAAATATCACGAATTTTGAGTCAGACTTCTAATTACCGAATTTGAATGTGTTCAGAATTTTTTTTCTTAGGTTAGGTTAAAGTATGCTTTTCTAGATATCTTTAAAGGTTAGTACAGATTATATACTGACACTGACGCGATTTGCCGCCATTTTGAAATCAAACTTAAGACTCAAAAATATTCTTTAAAATAGTATTTTTATGGGATGGCAAACCTTTTGAATAGTTCAGCGAGGTGAGGGCGTAGTCGCCAAAATACTGCAATTTGATCGGTGGAGAAAGTTGATTATACCGTAATCAGTAAGCACGAATCTACTTTATGTGACGTCACTACAAGGTTGAGCTACTTTATATGGAACTTATGTGATTTTTAAACTTATGAGAATAGATTCCAGACAGGTTACTCCCAATGTCAAGATTGTAATCCAGTGTTTGGGGCTTGAGACTCAGTTTAACGGGCGCCTCGATAAAAGAGGCCTAGCACCATGCCACAAAGCTACACTAGATTTATTAGTCTTACTTTTTTAAAGTAACCCAATCTTATCGGAACGAATGTTATATATTGTCGACAAAATCTCAAGGTTTAAAAAAAACAAGTTACTCCCTAAATAAATAGAAATAATTGTATATTTAAAAAAATATTAATATCTCGGAGAAGCCGATCTAAATAAATAATTTAGTATATACATTTTCTATAGTTGAAATCGTCATTAAAACGTCAAAATACTGAGTGACGTCACGTTCACGAACTATTGCAATACTGTGGGCACCATTGATACGACGTGACGTCACATAAGGGACAAAATGCGTGTAAATATCCTCTAGGCCTTACTACATTATTTAAAGGGAGTTTTTGAATATTAACTTGGCAACACAGGTCTACGACCCCATTTGTCATTAAAGAAGATATAGAGATTTTTTTTGCTGAATATATAAATAATTAGTGTCATTGCTGTTTTGCTGAAGTGTTAAATATTAGAGTCAGGAGCGCAACCACCTGATCGCCTGGCATTGCTCAGCTTCCGTCTAAATAGTATATTATTGTAGTCTTTTGAGTGTTACTGTAATAGAGACAGCGAATAGAGGGAATATTGAGTAGATATCTAAAGAAGAAGGTAAACTTCAAGGAGTTCTTGTATGAAATCTGTTTGCTGCAAGTCGACCGCTGGCTTTGAAGTGCCCGGAATATAAAGTACCCGATATGATTCACAACGCGCTGCTGTGCAAACTTATGTAACTCAGCTTTTGAGATTTTTATGCTAATCTGATTTTGGAACGTCCAACGCAATGTTGAATAAATTGTTTACATTTGGGTTGTGGTTTTTAAATTACAGATTGCTTTAGACTTCCTAAAAGAATCTTTAGCAGCTAACTTATTAAGAAATAAATATTACAAAATTTATTTTATGTTATAATAGAATCTAATATGTAATGTATGTATGTTTGTATTAATAATAATATTTTAATTTAAGTAAGTCATAATTTTTAAAGTAATTAGTGGATAACGATTTGAATTGAATATATATGTCGGAGATGTGTTTGGTTTAGGTTAGCCTTATGTTAGGTTAGGTTTATGTTAGACTTATCTTAGGAAACTAAGCAGTGGAGGCGAGTGTTGTGATCACTTAAAGGAGTTCCTTATCCCTAAACCTTGGTCAAAAGTCCAAGGCACTGCTTCGGTTCCTGTCTGAATAGTACGAGATCGTAATGTTTAGTTATATCCTGACCGTATTGCGCCCGTAGCTTATATGATAGGCCATCCGTTGTGCACATACGATGGTTATTAAATGATTGTATATTACATCCGTTTTTAGTTTCCGACATATATATATATTATTTGTGCAATTGTTTGTTTTCCCAACTGTAATAAAATAAAATAAAATTCGTTCCGTGGCCACGACTGCTTTAATGTGAAGGAAATATCCAAAACTAAGTTCAATTGGATTTTCATAAACCTATCTCTTGATAACTTCCTTCATCTATGGTAGTTTAAATTTTCACCGCAACAATATATTCATCACACTTGTCAAGTTCTCAAAATGAGGAGGGATTAGGCCATAGTCCACGCTGACCAAATACGGCGCTGAATGAACTCTCACTCGTGCAGGTTTCCTCACGATGTTTTCCTTCACCGTTACAGCAAGTGATATTTAATTGCTTAAAACACACATAACTCAGCAAAGTCTCGTCGGTGTGTGTCTGTGTAGGGGATTGAACTCGGACCTCCTGAGTAGACATCAACATCTAAACCTCTGGGTCACCACTGCTTACTAATAAATCTCTTTCTTTAAGCTTGTTTGAAGAGAGGAGTATGTAGTTTATTATAACTTATGCAACAGGTTAAACGACAAAAACCTCAAAACCTCAGTTATCTCATTTGTGTACAGTAGAAGTGAGAGTGGCACAAACGAGGCCGCGGCCTTGCGCTTGCGCCGAACACTTCATAATCAACAACTGTCTTACTAACTAAATTACATTTTTATTGTCTTCAAAATATTAGTTAAAAATAAAATATAGGTAAATCACTAACTCACTTACTTAAAGTAAAGATACAAATCATAAGGTTATTTTGTTTATGGAAAATTTAAATTTAGAGTCTATTTTTAATCTGTAATCGATAGATTTTTGATTGACATAGATTATTAATTTCAGCGTGGCTGTACAATAACTTTGCCTTTTCCATTATAGAATATAAACAAAAAAAAAATATCGGCCATTAAATCAAGTTTATTCTGATGTTAACTCAATAGAGATTCAATGTTTTTATAATTATTTTCCCCTTTTTTTTTTGCCAGTAAACAAAGTAGAAAAACCTTTTGACAGTTGTTGCAAGTTCACAAACGTTTTCGCGGGAAACGTTCTGATTGGGATTGTTTGTCATTGACTAGATGACTAATGTTGCCACTAAAGAAATTAAATTATAGCACCGTACGTATTCATAAATATGTGAAAGTTTTTTTATTATTCACGTAAGCTTAGAATGTCGCGCGAGGTCAGAGGTTACAAAATACGAATATTTTCGTCTGTCTGTAACCAGGCTGTATCTCATGAACCGCGATAGCTAGACAGTTGAAATTTTCACAAATGATGTATTTCTGTTGCCTCTATAACAACAAGATACTAAAAACAGAATAAAATATTTAAGAGTCCAATATGTGACGTCATAAATCTTACAATGTCATAGTTATTACCCTCGCCATTACCTCAGATTTAATTTAATAAAAAAAATAAGTTTTTTATATGTTATCATAACGATTTGTTCAATCTAGGTAATAATTTAAATTTCCAAGTTACTTGATCGGTCGGACTATTACTGGGCAATTTAGAATTGGTAAATTGTGTCATTATGGTAAAATACTTAATAACTATTAGATATACTATCTAAAGTTGAGATATTACTATTTAATCTATGCCGTGTATATTGGAGATTTTTAAAAAAAAAAGTGGAAGATGCGTAATATAGAACGTATAAAAATAAATACAAAAATATTTATTTTGGATAAATATTAAACTAATATACAATTTTCTATTATAGTGTTGGTTGAATAGTTTTGTGCCTTTGCCTGTTAACTTTATAAGTATAAGAGTTCTCTATTCTTATATTCTCATTCTTAATTCTGAATTCCAATTAATTGAATTATAATAAAAGTTTTTTATTTATAAAAATCTATTTTTAAACTATTGTAAGCTTTATTAAATTATTTAAAGGGAAGTTTTAAATATTGGCTTGGCAACACTGGTCTACGACCCCAACTGACAGTATAGTGGAGATATGAGGGGGATTTTGTATTATAAACAGGATTATTTTTATGCTATAAGGTTTAGTTGTTCTCGGATCTCGTGTGACTTCAAAGTGTTGTGTATTTGAAAATATTTTGCTAAATATTTAAATAATTAGTGTAATTGTATATTATTTTAGTGTTTTAAGTGTTATTGCGCAGTTAAGCTTACACAATTGTATTGATATTATATCGATACTTTTATGATTTCCGTCATCACCGTCGTCTGTGAAATTAGTAAAAACAAGTCGATTAAATATTAATTTTATTATTCTTTAGTCGGAATATATAATAAACTTGAAGGTCTTTTATATTCGTCTTCACATCCAATAATGCAATATAACGTAAATGCAATTGCCTAACTTATCTGTGGCACACACGGAATGTCACGTACGGAATGTACAATACGTTTTATCTCGTAATCTGTGTAGTCAAGGCTTTACAAAAACGTTTTTACTGTTTTTATTACAATATAAGTTATAATTTCATTTTAGTATAGCATCCATCTCTTTCTCGCACTGCATTTGTGCTACCCAATAAATTTAAATGTTTATTTAGTAATATTTCTCTTGTTAGAATAATTCACAATTTTAAAATAAAACACACACGGCCTTCTTTCACAAAACCTTGTCTCGAATTTACAAATTAAAAAAAAACTATGCATAAATTTTGAATGCTGTTTTAAGATTATTTTATCAATGTAGGGAAATTTAAGTTGATAGTAAGGGCAACACTCATTTATATAGTGTAAATATAATCTATAATGCCTAAAGAAGAGGCTGTAAGATAAAAACAGAAAAAAAGTATATAAGGTGTCATTACGAAGATGTTTTTTTTCATGTCAAAGATAATAAATAATAAAAATTAACAGTAAAAATAATTCTTGACTTTTTCTAATTTTACATAACCACTTCTCACAATGTCATCTACTTAGTGTAATATAATCTGTTTAAGGGCATTATGCATATTTGCGCTCATTCTCTGTAGTAAAGCAATAAGGAAACATTTACATTCTTGTTGTATTCTGTACCTTAATCATTTTTAAACTTATATATTTAGATAATGCTAATAAACTAACCATTACGATCTCTTACAATTACGACAGGAACCTAAGCACCGCCTTGGATTAGTCACCAAGGTGTTCAAAATAATTGCAACACTCACCTCTACCTAACCTAACACAAACTTACCCCAACGTTATGTTGAAGCAACCACGTTGCAATTTCATTGTACCCTCCTCGCACTAGTAAAACAACACTATGATTACGCTTTCACTAGCACCACCTTGGATAATGTTTACTCAAAGAGATTACTCGTTTGGACTACATTTCGATACACCGAGAAAAGGGAATATAAATCGACAAAATAGTTGGGATAATAATGAAAGGAATCGCTGGCCAATCACAGACTACCCAAAGTCATTGAGTTACAATGTGACACCGCAAGTGTATTCAATTTTTTTTTAATTTTTTTAATGTTTGGGACTATTACTATAAACTACAACACCTTTTCTCACTTTACTTAGGTGTTAGTTATACCTTCAACAAGTAATGGCCCTTCATATTCTTTTTCTGCAGCACAATCAGATGCAACGCTCATCCGCCATCTTGCTTTTCCCGCCATTACTTGTAGTCAATAAAACGACAAACAAAAATAAACTTCTGATTAAAAGCTACACGATAGCTCTACTGCACAATAACACTCTCAAGTCAAATTCAATTCAAAATCTTTATTTTCTTCTTTCACAAACATAATTAACTTATTCTAGATGAACAATTTTATCGAGTAGTACGAAAGTATGAAAATAATGTTTGTGAGAGACTGGATGCTGTACTAGGGCTACCTGTATGACAGCCAACCAGGCCCTCATCCCTAAACTAGTGGGACAATTAAAACACTCGAAGGTAAATTAAAAAAGAAAAAAAGGAAAGCAAGACTTAAGACTAACTTAAGCAAGACAACAAAAAAAAAAACAATTGACATTACCATCTGAGAAAAACAAAAATATAACAAAATAAAATATTATAATTATATGCAACTTTGTATCGCAGGGTGTGTGTGTGTGTTGTATAAATATATATGTGTGTATGTATAGTATGAATGATATATTAGTAAACTTGTGATTGCGTTTCATGTATTATCATGTAAATATTAATATTATGTATATACACATATGTAGTTATTCCACAGGCAGAATTAATTCTCCAGTTTGCTTATAATCGAGGTTAGAAAGCCAATTGGTTACCCGTTTTTTACAGATAGATTTAGAAAGGGAGTAAATCTCTAGGTCCTTGTTAATAATATTATAAATAAAATCTCCTAAAAAACAAATCTTTTTTAAAATTTAGTATTAAAAACTTTTGTAGTGCAAACTAATTCCTTTCTTCATTTGCTATTAAATTTTTCAGGAGTGTATGTAAGTAATGAATGTTTTTTGAGTACAGTACTGAGCACAAATAATTGTCGAACTGTAAGTACTTTAGCCATACTATATAATTCTGTGGTAGGAAAGGAAAATGGTAGGGAATAGGAAACTTTTAGTAATGCTCTCTGAGCTCTTTCTAGTTTTAATAGTGTACTCTTAGGTGCACCACCCCAATCTTATACTAATATATAAAGCTGAAGAGTTTGTTTGTTTGAAAGCGCTAATCTCAGGAACTACTGTTCCGATTTGAAAAATACTTTCAGTGTTAGATAGCCCATTTATCGAGGAAGGCTATAGGCTATATATCATTACGCTACGACCCATAAGAGCGGAGTTACACGCGGACGAAGTCGCGCAGGTAAACTAGTCTAATATAATAAAACCACTCAATGTAGAACACGTAAGTGCTTGCCTTTCCTTAAAATGACCTTAAAGTTTAATTATGGCTGCAGGTTGTATCGGAAAATATGTTATGAATCATGGCTGTGTCGTTTTAATCTGTGGTGCTTTTCGTTTAATTGAATTATTTGCATTTATATTTAACTAGCAGCGCCCTATCACTATATTTTAGATAATTCACAGTATATCGTTTTAAATTATTCTGTGGTATCATTTTCTCCTGTGGTAACATTTGAAATTATTTGAAGTTTAAAATATCCTTAAATTTTAATTATTTTTATACAAATAGAAACTTCTATAATTTTAGTATTCGTAAAAATAAATCTTGAAAAGAGTTTTAAACAAAGAATTATATATTTGCAATGTCCCCTTCTTGTCGTCGCAGTTAACCCCCCAAAATGTATCGATACAAATATGATATTAAATAATTTAGCTCTTCTCAAAGTGTAAATTACCTTAAATACTCTTATATAACTAAAAAGTTTAATTATTTAAATATAAACCATTTATAGATCAAGATAGTACAACAATAGCAGTATTGCAGTGTTGCCAGCTAATTTGACTAATGTATACGCTTTCCTACTGATTGCTAGGTTAGATCACGTTCGTACTGTAACCGTGAAATAGATAATAAGTGAAGGAAGAAGCGAAATCAGAAAAAAATACACCGAAATGTGTTGCTAAAAAATTGATTTTTTTTCTCAAACTGATCGCGAAAAATCGGCAATAATAGCATTATTATACTTTGCATTAAGATAGCGTGGAAATCACTGGATGTGGAATGATCGATCAAGCGAATAGGGGTCAATTTCATTGGCATCTTATCTACCATAAAAAAAGAAATACAATATTCACATCTTTAGGAAATTACATCATCTAATTTCACAATAGTGCAAGAATACAAAGATTTATATTTAATGTAGTGTTTAGAAATAAGCTCAGGACAGTAGTATGTATATATATGAACTAGTCAACGCGCGACTTCGTCCGCGTGTAGCTCCGCTCCTATTGTTCGTATCGTGATGATGTATAACCTATAGCCTTCCTCGATAAATGGGCTATCTAACACTGAAAGAATTTTTCAAATCGGACCAGTAGCTCCTGAGATTAGCGCCTTCAAACAAACAAACTCTTCAGCTTTATATATTAAGTACTAGTCGACCCGCGCGACTTCGTCCACGTGTAGCTCCGCTCCTATTGGTCTTAGCGTGATGATACATAGCCTATAGCCTTCCTCGATAAATGGGCTATCAAACACTGAAAGAATTTTTCAAATCGGACCAGTAGCTCCTGAGATTAGCGCCTTCAAACAAACAAACTCTTCAGCTTTATATATTAAGTACTAGTCGACCCGCGCGACTTCGTCCACGTGTAGCTCCGCTCCTATTGGTCTTAGCGTGATGATACATAGCCTATAGCCTTCCTCGATAAATGGGCTATCAAACACTGAAAGAATTTTTCAAATCGGACCAGTAGCTCCTGAGATTAGCGCCTTCAAACAAACAAACTCTTCAGCTTTATATATTAAGTACTAGTCGACCCGCGCGACTTCGTCCACGTGTAGCTCCGCTCCTATTGGTCTTAGCGTGATGATACATAGCCTATAGCCTTCCTCGATAAATGGGCTATCAAACACTGAAAGAATTTTTCAAATCGGACCAGTAGCTCCTGAGATTAGCGCCTTCAAACAAACAAACTCTTCAGCTTTATATATTAAGTACTAGTCGACCCGCGCGACTTCGTCCACGTGTAGCTCCGCTCCTATTGGTCTTAGCGTGATAATACATAGCCTATAGCCTTCCTCGATAAATGAGCTATCAAACACTGAAAGAATTTTTCAAATCGGACCAGTAGCTCCTGAGATTAGCGCCTTCAAACAAACAAACTCTTCAGCTTTATATATTAAGTACTAGTCGACCCGCGCGACTTCGTCCACGTGTAGCTCCGCTCCTATTGGTCTTAGCGTGATGATACATAGCCTATAGCCTTCCTCGATAAATGGGCTATCAAACACTGAAAGAATTTTTCAAATCGGACCAGTAGCTCCTGAGATTAGCGCCTTCAAACAAACAAACTCTTCAGCTTTATATATTAAGTACTAGTCGACCCGCGCGACTTCGTCCACGTGTAGCTCCGCTCCTATTGGTCTTAGCATGATAATACATAGCCTATAGCCTTCCTCGATAAATGAGCTATCAAACACTGAAAGAATTTTTCAAATCGGACCAGTAGCTCCTGAGATTAGCGCCTTCAAACAAACAAACTCTTCAGCTTTACATATTAAGTACTAGTCGACCCGCGCGACTTCGTCCACGTGTAGCTCCGCTCCTATTGGTCTTAGCGTGATGATACATAGCCTATAGCCTTCCTCGATAAATGGGCTATCAAACACTGAAAGAATTTTTCAAATCGGACCAGTAGCTCCTGAGATTAGCGCCTTCAAACAAACAAACTCTTCAGCTTTATATATTAAGTACTAGTCGACCCGCGCGACTTCGTCCACGTGTAGCTCCGTTCCTATTGGTCTTAGCGTGATGATACATAGCCTATAGCCTTCCTCGATAAATGGGCTATCAAACACTGAAAGAATTTTTCAAATCGGACCAGTAGCTCCTGAGATTAGCGCCTTCAAACAAACAAACACTTCAGCTTTATATATTAAGTACTAGTCGACCCGCGCGACTTCGTCCACGTGTAGCTCCGTTCTTATTGGTCTTAGCGTGATGATATATAGCCTATAGCCTTCCTCGATAAATGGGCTATCAAACACTGAAAGAATTTTTCAAATCGGACCAGTAGCTCCTGAGATTAGCGCCTTCAAACAAACAAACTCTTCAGCTTTATATATTAAGTACTAGTCGACCCGCGCGACTTCGTCCACGTGTAGCTCCGCTCCTATTGGTCTTAGCGTGATGATATATAGCCTATAGCCTTCCTCGATAAATGGAGTATCGTCATATTTCAATCAATTTATACAAATCCTTAACAAATACTACAACTAAATTTTCCTCATGAATCACTCTATCTATTAGTGAGAACAGCATGAAAAGCCCTTATATAGTTTTCGATTTTATTGCGAACAGATAGACAAATGCAATGTTTTTGTGAGCTACACGCAGTGCAATTCAAAGTTTGTATTTCCAGTCTAATAATTTGAATCTTCCTTGATAAGTATTGCAAGTAACTGCTTATATTTAATTTGCATACAATCTTAATGTACTTTTACTGAGTTCATTTTGTAACTAGGTCTTGGAAAGATAGTATGATGATAATGACCTTAAATATAACAAGTTATTTTATTTATTTATTTTGCATTAGACCATGGACCTGTGTGGTATTCAAGGTCTCTTTTTTGAACTTGATGAATAACAGAATCACTTCCAGAAAAATTCGCTGTTTTGATGTCAGACTGTAAGGTTGTTCTATGCCAATTAAAATGCTTTAAAACGATCTATATTCTATACCGAGTGCGTAATGAAATATTGAGTAAGTAATGCAACTTTATGTTCAATAAATTATTTAGAGGTTTCCTCAATATTTATTTAATATGCATTTAGTACTTATTATAAATACGAAAGTGTGTTTGTTGGTTAATCCTTCCTTTAAATTAATACAGTTAGAAGTTTGAAAGGTTATTTTTTATCCTTGAAAAATTTATATTTCCTGCTAGATAGAAAATAGCATGATTATTGTGTGATACATATACAAGTGATTTGATTTAATATTGAATTGGAAACCTATTCGTTAAATTGCGACCCATAGGATACTCAACAGATGATTAAAGGCTCAAACTCAAAGTTAGCGCATCATTAGTTATTTACATTTACGAAATAATTGGTTTCGCTCTCTTACTTTCTTGCTCACCATGAAATTAATACGTTAGGGCAGATCTTAGATAATCGTTGAGAAATATTCAGAATACCCAGATGGAATTACCAAATGTCAGAGACAGAGAGAGGAGAACCATTATTGACATGCAAAGCCGGGCCGGACGTGGACCTCAAGAAGGGTGACCTTAACCACGACACTATAACACTAACTTCCATGTGCACTGCGCGACAACTCCAGAGAGACTGAGACTAATCTACACGTGGGTATACTTGACGTAATATAAATGGAACTACCCGCGAATACTAATTTATAAACGGTGTTGCTAACTCAAATAATATAAATTCAGGTTGATTGTTAATGTATTTGTTCTGTGTATTTGTTTATAGTATCTAATCTTATTTGTATATCGTATCAAGTTATGGTTGAGAAAAATGCATCGGATTACGCGAAAAATTATATTTTTATATTTCATAGATAGAAGAAACAGTATTTGCGTTGATTTCAAGATTCTCTTTAGGACTTTGTTTAAACAACAAGATTTTTTTATTCACTTACTGTAGTGTAATTTACAGAAACAACATCTCGTAGGGATGCTCCGGTGTCGTTGTGAAATTTAACGACATAATATCTAACAGATCACAGATAATATAGCAAGCAAAGCTTGTCTTAAATGCTTGTCAGTCTCTTTTTTAATCCTGTATTTCTCTGGATAATATAAATTTAAAAGCAGATGTTTGTTGTTTGTTGCTCAATCACACAAAAACTGCTGAACGGATTTCAATGTTTTTTTTTACCTTTCATCCTGGAAACATTTATGGTTCTTGCGGGATAAGAGGCGGGTGAATACGTGAGGAGTTTAAGGGATGGAGGGGGTCAAGCTGATGAAGTTGGTTAAATTAAGCAAAACATGATCCTTCACTAAAATATGGCTAAATCTTGAACAATAATATTAAATAATATAAAACATAAAGCAACAATTTAAGGTACATATTTTGAAAAATCTCATGTGAGATTTGGAGATGGGGGAGGGGATTGAATTAAATCTCATGACATATCACCAGATGAGGGAGAGCTGGAAAATCACCATATACTAATAAAATGTTTATATTGAACTCCTAAATATTTTGTCCTGTCTTAAGTAGGTACGGGTTAAAAATCTCACCAACACGGTATTTTCAAATGATGAAATGCAATTGTTAGAAAAAGGGTTAAAATACAATATCTCCGAAAATGTTACAAATAAAGCTTTAGAAACACTAGCGGTTGACGCAGAATTAGCAGTTATCATAAACAAAAAAGATAATGTAGTCAAAAATCTTGTGGCGCATGAAATAAAAAATATTCCTACTTCTTGCGTAACTAATCATGATAAGCAAATTTTTAAATCTTTACAAAAGACGATTAAAGACAATGATCTCATAGTATCTAAAGCTGACAAGGGTAACGCAGTCGTCATTCTTAAACGTAACGATTATTTAGATAAAGTTAATGATGTTATATCAGGAAACGAATTTCTCCATTTGCCTTCTGACCCAACTTGTAAATTTTCTAAAGAAATTAGACAATCTGTAGAAAAGTCCGAATTTATATTTCCTAAAAATTCAAATAAACAAAAAGTCTTAGTAATGAATCCTCATGCGCCAAAGTTATACGGTTTACCAAAAATACATAAGGACCACATCCCCATACGTCCCGTTGTCTCATACATAGGTGCTCCAGCATATTTGTTAGCAAAGTTTTTAAATAATGAAATTGTGTCAAAAATCTCGTTTAAGCCACAATACTCTCTTAAAAATAGTATTCATTTAGTTGATTGCATAAAAAATATTAACTTGCCAAATCATTGTAAGTTATTATCGCTCGATGTTGATAGTTTATTCACAAATGTCCCAGTCGATGAAACATTAGATATTATGACAGGGCTTCTTGAAAAGAGGAGATTGCATCCTCTTAAAATTTCCGAAATAGTAGAATTAACACAAATTTGTATGAAACAAAACTACTTTAAATTCAACGATAAAATTTATCTTCAAAGAGAAGGTCTTGCAATGGGTTCTCCTCTCAGTCCCTTAATGGCAGAATTATTTATGAATGATTTTGAAAACAAAAACATTGTCAATAATAATAATATTCTTTACTATTATCGATATGTTGATGATATAATTATTTGCTGGAATGGAACAGATAGGCAACTAGGACATTTCATATCAAACTTAAACACAATTCACCCCAAAATAAAATTTAAAGCTGAGTTTGAAGAACAAAATTCACTAAAATTTCTTGATCTTTCGATTACTCGCGTCAACAACAAACACCAGTTTGAAATCTATCGTAAGCCTACTTACACAGACATAACAATACCTTCTATATCATGTCATCCCTGGCAACATAAGCTTGCAGCATTTCATAGTTACATCCAAAGATTAATGACTATTCCGCTTAATAAAGCAAACTATCAAAAGGAACTGAAAATAATATATCGAATTGCTTCTGCTAACGGTTACACTTTGGACACCATTAACAATATTATTAAAAAGAAACAGTCAGCACAAATTAATAAACAATTATATGCAGTCCCTCCCGAAAATCAAAATAAATACAAATCTAGTATAACTTATTTTGGACCGCCTTCTGAACGAATAGCGAAAATTCTTAAATCGCATAATGTAAATGTTGGTTTCAAGACCAATAATTCACTTAGACGTATTTGTAACGGTAAAGATAAACTGAGTAACAACATAAAATCAGGAGTATATGAGCTTCAATGTTCTGACTGCAATGCCAAATATGTAGGTCAAACGGGTCGTAGTTTTGATATTCGGTATAAAGAACACTTAGCTGCTTTTAGGAACAATAAACCTGAGAAATCCCATTTTGCTAAACATCTCTTAGATAGCGGCCACAATATGGGCCATTCTCACAAAATACTACATATTTGCGATAAAGGTTTTAAACTTAATTTGTTAGAGCAATTAGAAATAATTAAAAATACCAATCAAACATTTGAGCTGCTGAACGAACAAATAAACGTGTCTAAATCCACTCTACTCGATATCTTTAGTTGTAAGAACAAAACACGAGTACCGAGTTAAGTATCGAGTATCGAGTATTGCGTCTCGAATATCGAGTATTGAGTTAAGGTATAAAAGGCTGTTTTTTGAACAAAATTGTCACTTAGCAAGTGACGCTTGTAGAGTCAACACGTCCTGAAGATGCTTCGGTTACGGAGCGAAACGTACGTCGATTGTCGATCGCGATCTACTTGTGTGGTGTGTACTGGTTCGGGTTCGCGCGTTACACTTTTCTGTCAACGGTGTGCTCTTCCGGATTGTGCCGTACGAGTGTGGTTGTTAGATCGTCAAGCTACCTACTTGTGTGGTGTGTCTTAGTTCGGGTTCGCGCGTCTCACTTTTGTGTGGACAGGGTGCTCTTCTAGGTTGTACCATACGAGTTTGGTAGTTCAGATTGCCGCGGTTTATAGCAAGGTAACATTTTTATTCCTTTTAGGTACAAGTGTTAAATTGAACCCGGGAGAAGTCGGGGCTGGTCCACTAGTTCAGTAATAAATATATATACTAGCGCATATGCGCAACAAGTTCTTGAGCATAAGATAATGTGATACGAATCCGGTTTGTAATTTTATCCGGATTTGTCCGTTTTAGCTTTTCAAATCCAGTCAAGATGAAGAGTTAGTCTGATTACATATGCCAACAGAAATAGGCATCGTAGCGCTCAAGATAATGAACAGATTTTGATGAAGTTTTATTCATTTGAAAGGTAATTTAATCGAGATGGTTCTTAGCTATGTATTGTGAAGATCTGGTAACCCGTTTGGAGACTATCAGCTCGTTGCTAACTTGGGAGCTGCCTCACAATATTAATATGTTGACAATTATAACGATCTCGTAACCATGGCAACGCACTCACATTGCTTACACTGAGTACACATGAAACGGTATTTCTCGATACTTTCTTTCGATATTAATACAAGTCAATATCTATGTGTGTATATCAAAACTTGGTGAGTGTATTAAATTATAGTTTGAGACAATTAATTTAATTGTAATTAGATAATTTAACCTAATTCAGTTTTTTATTTGAATAAGTTACGTAATTGTTGGTATGCATAAAGCGAGAAATGATTAGTATTCGCTCAACCGATAAACACCTTGGATTATTTAAGATTGTATAAATTAACGAAGAAGAACTTAATCCTAAGAATAAAAGAGTGTTTGTTGTAACTTCTCACGTCTGCGGGAAAGCTACACAATTTCATAGGGGCAATGGTTTATAGTAGTTAAGTTGAAGAGTCTAAGTCGTGATATTGCAATGGGATTTCATGGGCTAAGATTGATCCAATGTTGGAAAAAAAGGCATTAAAGCAATCACACATTTCAGACATATCGGTAAAACTTTCGGATAGTGTCTCTAATATGGAGCTAGAACTTCCTTTTTTGTTATCTCATCATTTATATTTTCTTTCTGTGTACTTAGCATATAAGAAGGTTTAAATGTCTGAACCGCCAAAAAACACTTAACTTTTTATCCCACATGAACTACGATTTTTTCCGGGATAAAAAGTAGACTATGTGTTAATCTAGACTATACAGTATGTGTGTAGAATTTCATTGATATCCGTTCAGCCGTTTTTACGTAATTGAGTAACAAACATCCAAGGTTACTTATAATTTAGATCTTAAAAATGTACTGGTGATAATTAAATATCTTTTAAATGTCAATAAGGATCTTCTCAGAGATGATAACTATTACTGTACAGCACCACGTTTTAACCGCAGTCTAGATCTCCTCAGAATGAGGAGGGTATTAGGCCATAGTCCACCACGCTGGCCCAGTGCGGGTTGGCAGACTTCACACACCTTTGAGAACTTTAGGGAACTCTCCCTCGTGCAGGTTTCCTCACAATGTTTTCCTTCACCGTTAAAGCAAGTGATATTTAATTGCTTAAAACACACATAACTCAGAATCACAGGTGTGTGCCCAGGATCGAACCCGGGCCTCCCGAGTAAGACTTGAAGTCTCAACCACTGGGCCATCACTGCTCTCGACAAACTGCCTCAAATGTATCAGAAACAGATCATCCTTACTAATATTATAAATGCGAAAGTAACTCTGTCTGTCGCGCTTTCACGTTAAAACTACTGAACCGATTTAAATATAATTTTGTATACAGATAGTCTAGAGTCTGAGGAAGGACATAGGCTACGGTTTAGTGCGATAAAAAGTGTTGTAAGGGGTTTAAAGGGGGGGATAAAAAAGTATCGCTGTTTGAAAGTATCGCTATTCCACGCTAGCAAATACAAATTCATCACAGTGTTGCTAGCTTTATAGATTTACAGTTTTTTATGCAAATAAACAGGAGTCCGACCCAAGTGCATAAATAACATTATGTCTCAATATCTTTGAAGTTATTTTCATGGGAAGGTCTATGTAGCCTTGGCCTTGTACGTCATTAATAAAATCGATATTTAGTGTGGCAATAAAATCAATAGATAACTGTATCGATTACACTGCCCTTGTGATATCTGTATACAAAAATGTGTAGCTTGAAAGTTAATACAGTTTCAACACAAGAGTCTTGCTTGTTTTTATTGACGACTAGTCGACTGAGTATTTCGTCATCAATACTTCAAAAGATGAAGTGTAAATATATTCCTTTACTAGTCGACCCTCTTGACTGTGTTCACGTGTAGCTCCGCTCCTATGGGTCGTAGCGTGGTGATATATAGCCTATAGCCTTCCTTGATAAATGGGCTATCTAACACTCTGAAAGAATTTTTCAAATCGGACCAGTAGTTCCTGAGATTAGCGCGTAAAGCAAACAAACAAGCTCTTCAGTCGAATTCGCATGCTGGTGGTCGCAAGCCAGTCGGGGAACAGATCCCCGACCATCATGGGGGTGCTGGGTTACTCACCTCTTACGAGATGCTCTCCTAGCAGCAGAGGGGAACTGTATTCTAACCCGTCCCCTCAGTGGTAAAAAACGGTTTTGTTTCAGATTTAGATTAAGTATATTGAAATTGATTTTTAGTTATAAATTAAGAATAAAAAAGGATATCTATTAATACAACTTCCGTGACTAATTGACACTGTCCGTGTCCACATTACTCAGAAACGTGTCGATTGAATCAACACTTCTATTTTAGTTAAATTTTACTTTCTAAATGTTATTTTAAACTGTTCAATCTGGAATCTAGTTCAAAGGTTTAAGGTGGTTCAAAGATTTATCGATTTTTTAAACGAATAATCGATTTAACAATTGATCTTGTTCTCCAGAAATTTGCTATTCGATTTTATATCACTACATAATATAAAACAAAGTTGATTTCCGCTGTCTGTCTGTTATGTATGCTTAGATCTTTAAAACTAAGCAACGGTTTTTGATGCGGTTTTTTTTGTTAGATAGTGATTCAAGAGGAAGTGCGAAGTCGGGGTCGAGGCCAGTCTGTGATAATTATAATATTATTTAATAAGACGAATATACCCAAACGAATACAAAGAAACTAAATTAATTAAAACTCGAATGAGTTGTCGAAAGTAAATCAATTTTAACGTTCTCCTTTGCCATTGTTTTTCGTCCTGGTCAGTTTGGGGATCAATAAATAGAAGAAAATCAATTAAAATAGAAAGAGACACGAGTTAATTACAATTGGATATTAAATACAAACTGAAATAATTTTTTTTTACTTAAAATGGTTTTTTTCTTAACTTGTGTGTGGTTTGCTATAAAATATATTTTGTTATAACAAAACTTGATTGTTTTTATAATTTTTTGTACATGTTAAAAACAAAAGAAAAGTTTAATATGTGGCATAGTTTAATCAAGTCAATAATTTTGCGCTCGATTTAATTTAAAATCGATTCTGGTATGTTCAAGTCAAGAGAGATTTGCCCATCACTAATTCAAACCATTACGTTGACAATGACATTTTAGTGTAGCCAAACTAAAAAAAAAATATAAATTTATGTTGATGATTAATATTATCTCTTAATCTGATGTATTAACTATCATATGTATAATGTATGATATATATCTATATTATATAGTTAACACGCAACATGAACGCTTAACATTGATATTAGTAATTAGGAAGTTATGTTTGGTTCGTTATTGTTAATTACAAAGCGAAACTGATTGTATTTACGTATACAGTATTCACTACATAGTACATAATGAACAATTTGGACAGACATTTATTATCTATATGGGATCTAACGAAACCTTCACGGCGAGATCACTTTGACAACTGACTCAAATCTATCTATATAAACGGTGTTGCTATCTCAATTAAAAAATAAAAATGACTGCTTTAAAAAATTATTCAATTTATGACAAAAATGGCAAAATGGCCGCTCACGTACGTTGCACGTTATTTTCCCTCCATTTATTTTTTATGACAGTTTGTTAGTGCTGGACTAATTCGATTTTCAATTGTTTTATTGTCGATTATTTACATGATATTAATATCTATAAATTCAAACATACAAATTAATAATATATAATCTGTTTTTAATCACACTATTAAATGAATATAGAACCTTATTAACTGGCTGTACGTTTAACAGCTTTGCCTTTTCCATTATGAAATAGAAACAGAGAAAAAAGTATAACCTGTCAATGTGCAATTTGGCGCGTTAATGTAAACAGTAGAATACACTTCAATATGAATCGTTTAATAATTGCCTCTAGTAGTCTAAATATGGTTTTTGGCCATTTTAAAATTGTAATATTATGTAAGGATGTTCGATTAAGTAGTGTCCAGAGGTACAGCAATACCTGGGCTATCCTAATCACCCCTCCCCTCATGTAAGTATGTTCCGTGATTTTCGATTTTTCTTAAACAGATAGATGCTTTTCAAAAACTAAATTAAAAGGTCAAATTAATAACCATTGCGTCCTAAAAAAAGTATAGCCTGTAGTCTGTAGATTAAAAAAAATATCTAACCTTTTTGAAAAACTTGCAAAATCCACCTAACAAAGTTTTATTATAAATATTTAATAGAAAAATACCATTACTTATAAATACAGATAATATATATCTCTATGATTAATATATCTGTATTTACCTGCAATTACATCATCTAAGAAACTACAATTTTTTGGCTTCGACACGCTTCGATTCGCTCGACATCAGGTGTTTTATAAGGTAAGTACAAATATGTACTCTATTTATATGCTAATAGAGTTTATTATTGTATATTTGAAGAAGCCCTTAGATTCAAGAGCATTAGTCATTGAGAAACCAGAGTGATAGACGAACACAATACGTTAACTGTATATTAATATCAATCAACTCCATATTAATGTTATAAACCAGCCCGTCGCTTCGCTGAGGTGAGGTGTACAGACATACAGATACGTACGTTAAACTTATAATGCCCCATCGTTTGAAAGAAAGGCTTCATAAAATCGAGATTTATTCTGTCACTTTAAACTCTATTGCTTTGTGATGAATCAATTCTATTCAATCACTCGTCATCTACTCGAACTATCGGGACAGAGCTTATAAGTAGTAGAACCAGTTAAATAAAGTATCTAACTTCTGTAAAACATCAGTTTTAGGTTCCTGAGTTGGAGGTAGACTGACTAACTAAATTTGAAGTAGTTGAAAATTTTTAAGGATTATTCTTTGCATCTTTACTGTTTTTAATAACTATAAATGGGGGATTGTACTCTTGCGAAGATGGGATAGGATGTATTTAAGTTTATTTCGATTAACGGAAGGATGTAAAAACTTAAAATGCATTAATAATGGAGGTGGAGTAGCATAAAGCACGAGCAGATGCTTCACGCTCGCGATACACATCTGCTTCCGTCACATGGTTGTGCTTACTGACTGGAACTATTTAGGTAATGTTTTGTTTATTATTACCTTGTTTTAGGAAACTTTAAACGAACGAACGACAATTGTTACAAAATCCCTTTTTTGAAACAGAGAAACCTCGACTACTGATCTCAATTTAAATATCTCTATTGCTAGGAAAAATTAACATTTAAATGAGACAAAACTAGACAACATTTTTATGACAACACTGTAATAAAGGTCTGGATTGATCACGTTATCATCTGTGAATAAGGCACCTGACAGAACGCCGTTCTATAATAGGGGCAACTGATCATGTTATCATCTGTGAATAAGGCACCTGACAGAACGCCGTTCTATAATAGGGGCAACTGATCATGTTATCATCTGTGAATAAGGCACCTGACAGAACGCCGTTCTATAATAGGGGCAACTGATCACGTTATCATCTGTGAATAAGGCACCTGACAGAACGCCGTTCTATAATAGGGGCAACTGATCATGTTATCATCTGTGAATAAGGCACCTGACAGAACGCCGTTCTATAATAGGGGCAACTGATCACGTTATCATCTGTGAATAAGGCACCTGACAGAACGCCGTTCTATAATAGGGGCAACTGATCATGTTATCATCTGTGAATAAGGCACCTGACAGAACGCCGTTCTATAATAGGGGCAACTGATCACGTTATCATCTGTGAATAAGGCACCTGACAGAACGCCGTTCTATAATAGGGGCAACTGATCATGTTATCATCTGTGAATAAGGCACCTGACAGAACGCCGTTCTATAATAGGGGCAACTGATCATGTTATCATCTGTGAATAAGGCACCTGACAGAACGCCGTTCTATAATAGGAGCAACTGATCACGTTATCATCTGTGAATAAGGCACCTGACAGAACGCCGTTCTATAATAGGGGCAACTGATCATGTTATCATCTGTGAATAAGGCACCTGACAGAACGCCGTTCTATAATAGAGGCAACTGATCATGTTATCATCTGTGAATAAGGCACATGACAGAACGCCGTTCTATAATAGAGGCAACTGATCATGTTATCATCTGTGAGTAAGGCACCTGACAGAACGCCGTTCTATAATAGAGGCAACTGATCATCTTATCATCTGTGAGTAAGGCACCTGACAGAACGCCGTTCTATAATAGAGGCAACTGATCATCTTATCATCTGTGAGTAAGGCACCTGACAGAACGCCGTTCTATAATAGAGGCAACTGATCATCTTATCATCTGTGAGTAAGGCACCTGACAGAACGCCGTTCTATAATAGAGGCAACTGATCATGTTATCATCTGTGAATAAGGCACCTGACAGAACGCCGTTCTATAATAGGGGCAACTGATCATGTTATCATCTGTGAATAAGGCACCTGACAGAACGCCGTTCTATAATAGAGGCAACTGATCATGTTATCATCTGTGAATAAGGCACCTGACAGAACGCCGTTCTATAATAGAGGCAACTGATCATGTTATCATCTGCGAATAAGGCACATGACAGAACGCCGTTCTATAATAGAGGCAACTGATCATGTTATCATCTGTGAATAAGGCACCTGACAGAACGCCGTTCTATAATAGAGGCAACTGATCACGTTATCATCTGTAAATAAGGCCACTGGCAGAACGCCGTTCTATAATAGAGGCAAATGATCACGTTATCATCTGTAAATAAGGCCACTGGCAGAACGCCGTTCTATAATAGAGGCAACTGATCATATTATCATCTGTAAATAAGGCCACTGGCAGAACGCCGTTCTATAATAGAGGCAACTGATCACGTTATCATCTGTAAATAAGGCCACTGGCAGAACGCCGTTCTATAATAGAGGCAACTGATCACGTTATCATCTGTAAATAAGGCCACTGGCAGAACGCCGTTCTATAATAGAGGCAGCTGATCACGTTATCATCTGTAAATAAGGCCACTGGCAGAACGCCGTTCTATAATAGGGGCAACTGATCATGTTATCATCTGTGAATAAGGCACCTGACAGAACGCCGTTCTATAATAGGGGCAACTGATCACGTTATCATCTGTGAATAAGGCACCTGACAGAACGCCGTTCTATAATAGGGGCAACTGATCATGTTATCATCTGTGAATAAGGCACCTGACAGAACGCCGTTCTATAATAGGGGCAACTGATCACGTTATCATCTGTGAATAAGGCACCTGACAGAACGCCGTTCTATAATAGGGGCAACTGATCATGTTATCATCTGTGAATAAGGCACCTGACAGAACGCCGTTCTATAATAGGGGCAACTGATCACGTTATCATCTGTGAATAAGGCACCTGACAGAACGCCGTTCTATAATAGGGGCAACTGATCATGTTATCATCTGTGAATAAGGCACCTGACAGAACGCCGTTCTATAATAGGGGCAACTGATCATGTTATCATCTGTGAATAAGGCACCTGACAGAACGCCGTACTATAATAGGGGCAACTGATCACGTTATCATCTGTGAATAAGGCACCTGACAGAACGCCGTTCTATAATAGGGGCAACTGATCATGTTATCATCTGTGAATAAGGCACCTGACAGAACG
Organism: Limenitis camilla; assembly: GCA_905147385.1. Lineage (NCBI taxonomy): Eukaryota > Metazoa > Arthropoda > Insecta > Lepidoptera > Nymphalidae > Limenitis > Limenitis camilla. Next base: position 1,406,741 of record LR990244.1, read on the forward strand.
CCGTTCTATAATAGAGGCAACTGATCATGTTATCATCTGTGAATAAGGCACATGACAGAACGCCGTTCTATAATAGGGGCAACTGATCATGTTATCATCTGTGAGTAAGGCACCTGACAGAACGCCGTTCTATAATAGAGGCAACTGATCATCTTATCATCTGTGAGTAAGGCACCTGACAGAACGCCGTTCTATAATAGAGGCAACTGATCATCTTATCATCTGTGAGTAAGGCACCTGACAGAACGCCGTTCTATAATAGAGGCAACTGATCATCTTATCATCTGTGAGTAAGGCACCTGACAGAACGCCGTTCTATAATAGAGGCAACTGATCATGTTATCATCTGTGAATAAGGCACCTGACAGAACGCCGTTCTATAATAGAGGCAACTGATCATGTTATCATCTGTGAATAAGGCACCTGACAGAACGCCGTTCTATAATAGAGGCAACTGATCATGTTATCATCTGCGAATAAGGCACATGACAGAACGCCGTTCTATTATAGAGGCAACTGATCATGTTATCATCTGTGAATAAGGCACCTGACAGAACGCCGTTCTATAATAGAGGCAACTGATCACGTTATCATCTGTAAATAAGGCCACTGGCAGAACGCCGTTCTATAATAGAGGCAAATGATCACGTTATCATCTGTAAATAAGGCCACTGGCAGAACGCCGTTCTATAATAGAGGCAACTGATCATATTATCATCTGTAAATAAGGCCACTGGCAGAACGCCGTTCTATAATAGAGGCAACTGATCACGTTATCATCTGTAAATAAGGCCACTGGCAGAACGCCGTTCTATAATAGAGGCAACTGATCACGTTATCATCTGTAAATAAGGCCACTGGCAGAACGCCGTTCTATAATAGAGGCAACTGATCATGTTATCATCTGTAAATAAGGCCACTGGCAGAACGCCGTTCTATAATAGAGGCAACTGATCACGTTATCATCTGTAAATAAGGCCACTGGCAGAACGCCGTTCTATAATAGAGGCAACTGATCACGTTATCATCTGTAAATAAGGCCACTGGCAGAACGCCGTTCTATAATAGAGGCAACTGATCACGTTATCATCTGTAAATAAGGCCACTGGCAGAACGCCGTTCTATAATAGAGGCAACTGATCATGTTATCATCTGTAAATAAGGCACCTGACAGAACGCCGTTCTATAATAGAGGCAACTGATCACGTTATCATCTGTAAATAAGGCCACTGGCAGAACGCCGTTCTATAATAGAGGCAACTGATCACGTTATCATCTGTAAATAAGGCCACTGGCAGAACGCCGTTCTATAATAGAGGCAACTGATCATGTTATCATCTGTAAATAAGGCCACTGGCAGAACGCCGTTCTATAATAGAGGCAACTGATCATGTTATCATCTGTAAATAAGGCCACTGGCAGAACGCCGTTCTATAATAGAGGCAACTGATCATGTTATCATCTGTAAATAAGGCCACTGGCAGAACGCCGTTCTATAATAGAGGCAACTGATCACGTGATCAAATGAGGCAACTAACATTAGTAAATAAGAAGCTTCTAGAAAATCTTAGATCCCTTAAGAACTGAGGATTATCCAGATTACAACTAAAGTAATTTCAATAGACATAACGGTATGCAAAGCAACAAGATTGCAAATTGCTCAACTGCCATCCAGCGCAGTTAATGACGGCTAAGCGTGAGCGGCTCTAATCGATAATATCAAGGTTGGACATAATTGTACACTTACTGGGATTACCAATACATTAGAGACGCTGCTCGCAATCTGATTATCTATTTGAATATAGTTTGTATGCACTCTTGTAATTGAAAGAAAGCCGGGTTTTCCATATTAACTGTCGAATACTTGCTATCAATAGTCATGTATACTTTACTAGAAAATAGATAAATACTATTAAAACAGTTTTCAATCTACCAATCCCCTTGTTTTATTATAAAGAACAAGGCCTTCCGGACAAAGATGTTTGACAGTTAATAGATTTATTCTGTGGCGGGTTGCGAAAGTGCTATAATTATCTATTTTATTATTAAAACGAAATTCTTTAATGATATTTTAATAATTGAGAACTTATAACTATCCGTTATAATTGTTCAAAAAACAAGAGATGAAAATAATTCATTTGTCTGTGACTGAAATTAACGTCAGAAGTGACAGCTGAGAATTCATTATCTATGGCAATGTCTCGATTTTTTGAAACCTTGTACATTAACCTAACGTGTCTGTCTGAGTAAGTATATTAAAATGAGAGAATTAAGCTTATTTTGAGTTAAAAACACCGTAAATAAGTCGAATAGTAAATAACAATCCGCTAATGAGGTTGCTAACTTCCTCGTTAAGCAATTGCAGCGAGACAAAGGAGCTAAGCGCCTACTTATAATTTCTATTATTACCTATGGCCACTACAATAGCGGATAGATTATTATTATTATTATTATGTATATTATATTCGATGATTGATATCGAAAATCGAGAAATACCATTTTATGTTTAATCAGTGTGAGAAATGTGAGTGCGTTGCCATGGTTACGAGATTGTTATAATTGTCAATATATTAATATTATGAGGCAGCTCTCAAGTTAGCAATGAGCTGATAGTCTCCAAACGGGTGACCAGGTCTTCACAATACATAGCTAAGAACCATCTCAATTAAATTAGGATTCATTATCTTCGCTACGATTCCACAGACAGACATATAGACACACAGATACGTTAAGCCTATCGTTGTAGCGTCTAGGGTTAATTACACATCTAATATTATAATTTCGAAAGTAACACAAACGGAAGTGCGATTTAATCTACTACTGACGCCATCTATTGACAAATAAATGGCGTCTTTCTGTTTGTTACACAATGAACCATAAATCAGTAAACCGATGAAATATGATACAGAGATAAAGTAGAGCTTGAGGAATGACATGTGCTATGTTTTATCGCAAAAAATATCCTTAAGAATACTTAGTAAACAAATGAGTGTGCTCGTACGCCATCTATCGGCGTGGGGGGGAAGTGCATGTCGAGCTGTGTGGCCGTTATTATTCGATCGAGAGGTGGAATTAGTCATATATAGATTCAAATGTAAAATATAGTGATATAGTGGTTTATTTGTGAAATTATAACTAGTAGTCTAACTACACTTGGTAAATTGCAACCGGGTGTAGTAGGGGCGGGATATAATATAATAGTTAGTGGCTCCACCGGCGCGCGGCGTCACTGTAGGTCGTCGTCTGTGGGAAAAGCTCCAATTTTTTCCCCACGTATTCAATACAATATTATTGTAATTTAGCTTTTAACTAAAGTAGATAGGGTTTAAACTGTTTGTGTTGCAACTTGCATGTTAACTGTTCCTTTATACAGGTAAATGAGTCAATTGCCTGTGAATTGTTATATGCAGTACCATTTAACCTTATACCTTTTATTTTTTACACTTAACAGATTATTATAGGATTTTCATAATAAAGAAGTATAATGTATTTATGGTTTATTTATTAAATAATGTACAGTAACAAAAGCACATTTCATGACTTACTCAATCACGCAAATTATTATGCATTAAATTATTGACAAATATAGAAAAAGATAATATTATAATATTTTTAAAAATCTAAAGTGCAGTTACGTAGTACGATTTTTTTAAGTGTACTGCTAGTGTTACGTTTAATGGAAAGATGAACATGAAGGAGATTGGTCGGTAATTGTGTTTTTCCATCAGTTTAAGATTTTTTTTTTTTTTATAAAGATTACTAGCAGTATGGATCATATACTACTAGTATTCTACTAGCAGTATGGATCATATACTAATAGTACCCCTCCTAGTAAGCTAATAAATAGCTTGTGTCAGGAGTGGGCCACGCCAGTAATCCAATGTCCGGGATTTGAACCCACAACTTATTGATCGTGAATCCAACGCCCGAACCACTGAGCTACTGACGCTTCGTTTTTTTATATTTAATTTGATCATGAATATAAAACGTGCATATCTATAAAACTATCAGCCAAAGTCACGTATAAAAAACATACGAAGGTTAGTCGAATGTTTCACCATTAGTATTAATAATATATTTTATTTAAATACTAGTCGACCCGCCCTGGTTTCGCACGGGAGCAATTTAAGACGCTACCCGCACGTAAGTATAGGTTTGACCTTGAATGCGCAGAAGTCACTATTAGGGACGAGAACAGCGTGTCACACGGGATTGGTTGATTTCGCGCGCATCTGCTACGTCACGGATAGAACGCAGCACGCTCACAATGCGCAAATTTCTCCCACTATTTTTGCTCAGACCTAAAATTAAATATTACTAGGGAGGTCCGAGGTTCGATCCTGCGTACATACCTCTGACCCTAAGTTATGTGAGTTTTAAGCAATTAAATATCACTTGCTTTAACGGCGAAGGAAAACATCGTGAGGAAACCTGCACTCCTGAGAGTTCCCTGAAGTTCTCAAAGGTGTGTGAAGTCTGCCAACCCGTGTGTGGGCCAGCGTGGTGGACTATGGCCTAATACCCTCCTCATTCATTCTGAGGACGAGACCCGGCTCAGCAGTGGGTCATTGAAGTGGTGATGATGATGAAAGTTGGCTGTCTACTAAAAAACATTACATTTTTATATATTGCGGTAATATTCAGACGCTATATGTAAACATTTTATTACTATCCCGCAAGAATTGGGAATTATTCCGGGATAAAAAGTAGCCTGTGTTAATTCAGGTTATAAAGTTTGCTGTTTTTATGTGAGTTAATTTAAATTTTTCACGTCATAATTGGTCAGTCAGTCAGTTATTAAAAAAAAAGTAAAATTTTTAAAACACAAAATGTTAAAAAAACATTCAGACAGTGTCATATAGTATAATAAAAAAGGTCACTAAGGAGATTGTTCGGTAATAATTCGTGTAGTTTTATACAACATCGAGATATGTATAGGCGTAGTCGCTGTAATCAATAGCACTCGAGATAAAGATATCGTAAAATACTTTCAAAATGAAATATCTGATATTTATGTATGACATGTTGTCAAATGACGTTGACGTTAAGGAACGAAAATGCAGATTTATTTATATTGACTCATTGTCTTCGTATGGCGTGGAAAGTTAGTAATTGTTTGATGGGGCTTGGTGTGGCTTGGTATTCGCATCTGTAGTAAGATTCCACAGCCAAAATAAACTTCGTATGGCGTGGAAAGTTAGTGAATGTTTGATGGGGCTTGGTGTGGCTTGGTATTCGCATCTATAGTAAGATTCCACAGCCAAAATAAACTTCGTATGGCGTGGAAAGTTAGTGAATGTTTGATGGGGCTTGGTGTGGCTTGGTATTCGCATCTATAGTAAGATTCCGCAGCCAAAATAAACTTCGTATGGCGTGGAAAGTTAGTGAATGTTTGATGGGGCTTGGTGTGGCTTGGTATTCGCATCTATAGTAAGATTCCGCAGCCAAAATAAACTTCGTATGGCGTGGAAAGTTAGTGAATGTTTGATGGGGCTTGGTGTGGCTTGGTATTCGCATCTATAGTAAGATTCCGCAGCCAAAATAAACTTCGTATGGCGTGGAAAGTTAGTGAATGTTTGATGGGGCTTGGTGTGGCTTGGTATTCGCATCTATAGTAAGATTCCGCAGCCAAAATAAACTTCGTATGGCGTGGAAAGTTAGTGAATGTTTGATGGGGCTTGGTGTGGCTTGGTATTCGCATCTATAGTAAGATTCCACAGCCAAAATAAACTTCGTATGGCGTGGAAAGTTAGTGAATGTTTGATGGGGCTTGGTGTGGCTTGGTATTCGCATCTATAGTAAGATTCCGCAGCCAAAATAAACTTCGTATGGCGTGGAAAGTTAGTGAATGTTTGATGGGGCTTGGTGTGGCTTGGTATTCGCATCTATAGTAAGATTCCGCAGCCAAAATAAACTTCGTATGGCGTGGAAAGTTAGTGAATGTTTGATGGGGCTTGGTGTGGCTTGGTATTCGCATCTATAGTAAGATTCCGCAGCCAAAATAAACTTCGTATGGCGTGGAAAGTTAGTGAATGTTTGATGGGGCTTGGTGTGGCTTGGTATTCGCATCTATAGTAAGATTCCGCAGCCAAAATAAACTTCGTATGGCGTGGAAAGTTAGTGAATGTTTGATGGGGCTTGGTGTGGCTTGGTATTCGCATCTATAGTAAGATTCCACAGCCAAAATAAACTTCGTATGGCGTGGAAAGTTAGTGAATGTTTGATGGGGCTTGGTGTGGCTTGGTATTCGCATCTATAGTAAGATTCCACAGCCAAAATAAACTTCGTATGGCGTGGAAAGTTAGTGAATGTTTGATGGGGCTTGGTGTGGCTTGGTATTCGCATCTATAGTAAGATTCCGCAGCCAAAATAAACTTCGTATGGCGTGGAAAGTTAGTGAATGTTTGATGGGGCTTGGTGTGGCTTGGTATTCGCATCTATAGTAAGATTCCACAGCCAAAATAAACTTCGTATGGCGTGGAAAGTTAGTAATTGTTTGATGGGACTTGGTGTGGCTTGGTATTCGCATCTATAGTAAGATTCCACAGCCAAAATAAACTTCGTATGGCGTGGAAAGTTAGTAATTATTTGATGGGGCTTGGTGTGGCTTGGTATTCGCGTCTATAGTAAGATTCCGCAGCCAAAATAAACTTCGTATGGCGTGGAAAGTTAGTGAATGTTTGATGGGGCTTGGTGTGGCTTGGTATTCGCATCTATAGTAAGATTCCGCAGCCAAAATAAACTTCGTATGGCGTGGAAAGTTAGTGAATGTTTGATGGGGCTTGGTGTGGCTTGGTATTCGCATCTATAGTAAGATTCCACAGCCAAAATAAACTTCGTATGGCGTGGAAAGTTAGTGAATGTTTGATGGGGCTTGGTGTGGCTTGGTATTCGCATCTATAGTAAGATTCCGCAGCCAAAATAAACTTCGTATGGCGTGGAAAGTTAGTGAATGTTTGATGGGGCTTGGTGTGGCTTGGTATTCGCATCTATAGTAAGATTCCACAGCCAAAATAAACTTCGTATGGCGTGGAAAGTTAGTAATTGTTTGATGGGACTTGGTGTGGCTTGGTATTCGCATCTATAGTAAGATTCCACAGCCAAAATAAACTTCGTATGGCGTGGAAAGTTAGTAATTATTTGATGGGGCTTGGTGTGGCTTGGTATTCGCGTCTATAGTAAGATTCCGCAGCCAAAATAAAAAAGTGTTTAGTAAATAAAGCTTACTACTCAGTTCAGGATTACTTGAAAGATGACAAAGCTTGGATTCAAAATGACGTTGATGCTCAGCTGAATGATTATACCTTTGTAACACAGACTGATGTAAACAATGGCGTTTCTTGCCAGTTCTTCTCATCAGGAAACTGCTTTCCGAACTGGTGGTAGCTTCAGACAAACTGACTGACTGGCCGATTTCGATGTGTCAAAAATTAATTCGATTAAATAGTTATAATCCATAAGACCACCTCGCTCTTTACTTGTCGTAGTTGCAATGATATAAAAATTCACCATTTAATTTTTAATACCGTTAGCTTGTACAATATTACGGTTAAACTTTTTTTATGTTGCTAATTGGTTTTGAGGCCAGAGATTTAAAAAAAACCGGATACAGATTGACTACGGTAAGCTCTATCTAGAGTTTAATACCTATATAGTATAGTACCATTGTAGTCAGATAGGCAAGCAAGGTAATTAATCGAAAAGGCAAAGGTATTACACCGTACAGCCTTGTCATAGAGATAAGAAAATGTGTGTAATGGTAACGTACATTGGACACATTTTAATTCTCTGGTTTTATTTAATCGAAAAGGCAAAGGCATTACACCGTACAGCCTTATCATAGAGATAAGAAAATGTGTGTAATGGTAACGTACATTGGACACATTTTAATTCTCTGGTTTTATTTAATCGAAAAGGCAAAGGCATTACACCGTACAGCCTTGTCATAGAGATAAGAAAATGTGTGTAATGGTTACGTACATTGGACACATTTTAATTCTCTGGTTTTATTTAATCGAAAAGGCAAAGGCATTACACCGTACAGCCTTATCATAGAGATAAGAAAATGTGTGTAATGGTAACGTACATTGGACACATTTTAATTCTCTGGTTTTATTTAATCGAAAAGGCAAAGGCATTACACCGTACAGCCTTATCATAGAGATAAGAAAATGTGTGTAATGGTAACGTACATTGGACACATTTTAATTCTCTGGTTTTATTTAATCGAAAAGGCAAAGGTATTACACCGTACAGCCTTGTCATAGAGATAAGAAAATGTGTGTAATGGTAACGTACATTGGACATATTTTAATTCTCTGTTTCTATTTAATCGAAAAGTTTTGCAAGGATTTTGACGTATGTTTGTTACTCATTCACGCAAAAACTTCTGAATGGATTTTGATGAAACTTTACAATAATATAGCTTACACATCAGAATAACACATAGGCTATAATTTATAATGATATAGTGTGAATTGTCCAAAATACAGCGGGTGAAACTCAGTCATTAATAAAGGTTCAACTGCACTACTTTAATTGAGATTGAACTGAAATTACTTGTCAAACAGTCTCAGACAGAATCTCTAAGAGATTTTAATTCGTTTAATCAATGGGAGTGTTTTTAAAATAAATCAATTGGAATAAAAATCAATATAAATTTAAAAGTTATTAGAAAAAGCACTTCAGCCATTTTTAGGTTAATTTAACGTATCTATATTACGCATTAATTAGATAGTTATAAAAAAATTAATTACGTAAGTGCGTAGGTGACATGCGTATGCGCAACATATGTTATTAATTACTTTCTAATGATATAATAAACAACGCGTAATGCGTAAGTCAAATAGTTGATCTGACCTGACCACATTTCGAAATATACACAAATAAATTTTGGAATCTATTTTCAATATATAATCTAAAGATTACAGGTTTAGATTCGATTCCAAGTTTCTCTGTGTAGGGAGGTGAATAGGTTTCTGAAGGGTCGATAACCATTTACCCTCAGGTGGACCGTATGGATGGATGGATAGTAAAGGAGATATAAATGATCTCCAACTACGAAGTTTGGATCACAGTTGCTATCTTAGATTCGTTAAACTATAAAACTCAGATTTTTTTTTTTTGGAATAATATTATAAACTAAGTCGTCCATTGTCAGACAGTTAGTTTAGTTGCAACCCCCCCTAAACACCCTTAAAGTTATATTATTCAATTATAACTACACTAGAAGCTGAATTTTATATATTACCAGCTGACCCGGCAAACGTTGTTTTGCCGTATAAATTTAGGGTGGGGCCACCCTTATCACTTAGGGGGGGAGAAAAATAGATAGAGAGAGTATGGTAACTAACATTGTGATACGAGAATTTTATATATAAGATATTACTTGGGGAAATATCAAAATATGTGTTCTTAATAATCAGACAGTTTTGATGTTTCTTTCACCTTTTTTCCAAAATGGCCGCGGAAATTATTTTTATACCTACATGACACCGATACTTATATAATATGCACTTACAACGGAACACTTAATGCTCACCAGGCGAGCTCCGTTTAAAGTGGCTTAAGTGTAGAATAAAAGTTTTTTCTACAATATCTGATTAATCACCTTATAAGCAAGTATTGTGTAACCGGATCCGCAACCTCAAGGTTTCTTACGAAAGAACCTCCATTGTGAATTAAAAAGGGCTGGATTTGCGGACAGATTGACGGATATTTAGAAATCTTAGTTAAGGCTAATTACATACAAAATACTTAGTCTGTCAGTTTGAAAACACATCCTACTTGAGACAGCAAAAAAAAAAAACTTACTTTGTGTTAGCAACACCGTTTATAGTTAATATTCGCGGGTAGTTTATTAAATCTTATTTCGAGTAGACAATATATAACTTTTGTTCCGATAGGATTCAGTTAATCTGTTAAGTGATGTCTCGCAGTACATTTTAAAGCATTGAGTCTAATATTGTTGTGTTAATGGTGGCGTGGTGCTAGGTTATCGAGGTGCTCGTGAGTACTTTATTATTTTAATATTTGGTAGCGAGTTTTCGGGTATAAAAGACGTCTTTAAATCTGCTCCTGGGTCTCAAGCCCTAGGCACTCTGCTTCCATCTAGATTACATGTTATTATTGTAGAGCAGACGGTCCAACTAATAGTTGAATGGCAAAACAATATCCTCTTGTATTGAGCAAAGATACAAATAAAAGAGATATAGATAAGGGGAGACAGAAAGAGAGAAAGGTGAGAGAGATAATAGAAAGTATAAAAGAGGAAAAGAGAACGGAATAGTGTAGTTATCTATCAGTGAAAGAATTATGAAAATCGGATCAGTAGTTTTAGAGAAAACCTTCAAAGTAGAAGTGGCCACCTTATGGCACTTAAATGGCCATATCTTTTTAATTAGAATATTTAAGGCAACACCACATAGCCTATGTAACCCGGAGAGGATGTAGCTTTCTATCAGTGAAAGAATTTTCAAAATCGGTTCAGTAGTTTTAGAGAAAACCTTCAAAGTAGAAGTGGCCACCTTATGGCACTTAAATGGCCATATCTTTTTAATTATAATATTTATAGCAACACCACATAGCCTATGTTACCCGGAAAGGATGTAGCTTCCTATCGGTGTAAGAATTTTCAAAATCGGTTCAGTAGTTTTCGAGCTTATTCGCAACAAACAGTCAAATCTTTCCTCTTTATATAATAGTCGGAATGTCCAAGGTAACCTTGAATGGATTGAAAAGGAGACTTTATGGTTAAGCGCAGATTTAGAGGTTATAATTAACGTCAAAATATTCACAATAAATCCTGATATCTGATTATGTATGAGAAGTGACCGAGGACAAAACTAATTGTATGTTAATTTATTTGTTGTTGTGGGAATACTAATTAAATTAGTCTGTGTCTGTGTGTCCGAGTGCTGGCTGCGGGTAGATAGACATATTTTTAAACTCTAGAGATTTTGGATTGAGATTGATTATTAATTTCAGCTGTAATACGTTTATTAGTAATGTAACGCAATGTTAAAGCTTCTTATTAATTACTAGCTGCGTTCATTATAAATTATAGCCTATGTGTTATTCTGATGTGTAAGCTATATTATTGTAAAGTTTCATCAAAATCCATTCAGTAGTTTTTGCGTGAAAGAGTAACAAACATCATTATAATATTAGTAGGAAGGAGGATGATTCACCTCCAACATTCACCTCGGACTGCTCGGATTTGCTTCCTTACAACTTTTACACGTTTTCACTGTTAGCAACACTGTCGATAACGTTTGATTGGCGGCAGTTTGACTAGTAATTTCGTGAAATATATTAGTGTAGTTGATATTAAGTATAACATGAGTAAAGACGAGTTTATTTACTTCTTACTATGCAGTATAGGTAATAGCTTACAGGTTGAACATTGGAAGTATATGCAAGTCGCCAGTTCCAAGTACAATATATTTATGTCGACAGAGTTAAGAGATGGCGGTTCGGAGTAAATGTATTTCCTAGGCGAAGAGAGGGCAGGTCTAATATTACATACAATTTTCGCCATACACAATGATAAAATAGCAATGTTATCTCTCAAGTGGTTCTCAAACATTGAAGGACGACAGATATTTTGTCTTTGTGGTGCGATGTGATGAAATACAATCAAAATGTTTTAACATTTTTGTCGAAAGTCGAAGTTGATATTTTAAACCAATCGGCAGGGACACGCCGTCCTTATGTGCAAGGTACGACGCACGACGGCGCCGAAGTGTAAAAGACGCCGTGAAGTTTTCAGAGGGCGGCAAAATTATCCATACAAATAAATAAGGATGTATACACGGTATATATAAACAAAACATCATTTTTTACTATTTTTGTCTGTCCGTCTGTCTATTTGTTCCGGCTAATCTCTGAAATGGCTGGATTGATTTTGACGGGACTTTCACTGGTAGATTTCTGGTGTAACAAGGAGTAACTTAGGTTATTTAACATCTGGCTACGACCCATAGGAGCGGAGCAACACGCGTACGAAGTCGTGCAGGTCGGCTTTAAGGACTGTTCGACATAAATTACATCTTTATTTATTTATTTTGGAGTTAAAAAAAACATAGAACATAGGCGTTCATATGTATTTAGCACGACGGCGCAGAAGATCCTTGATGCTTGGCCAATCGGCCTTCGCTCGCAATGGTTTTATATATACTTTAGACTCAAATCAACAGCATTTCTGCTAGAATACTCCTGATGTAATAATATTATATTATATGTACCTATTCTCATGATAATAATTATCAGCTGTAAACCCCCCCCCCCCATCCGGTGTAGAACCCCAAACCACAGTGGTGATCTAAACTCAAATTAAAAACGAGTTCCTTAAAAAAGGAAATACTTATTTAAAATGGTATGTTTAAGAAACACCACAAATATTAATAGACTAGGCCTCAGTCAGAGGCGACTTTATCTAAAGTGCACACGGGCGCCGCAGTGTTAGAGACGCCAGCATCCGTCTTGGGCGCGCCTTTCATTATTTTCGAAAAAAATCTATTTCTTTACTAACTGTTCTAGTCTGAATTTATATGAAACTAGTCGACCCGCGCGACTTTGTCCGCGTGATGCTCCGCTTCTATTGGTCTTAGCGTGATGATGTACAGTTTATAGCCTTACTCGATAAATGGCCTATCTAACACTGAAAGAATTTTTCAAATCGGACCAGTAGTTCCTGAGATTAGCGCGTTCAAACAAACAAACCCTTCAGATTTATATATAAATATAAAAAACAAAAAAAGTTCTTCTAGATTGATGATGGTGAAAACCTTTTTTTATTGATAAGGGTGCTAAGGTGATGATTGCACACGGGCGCTACATAGAATGGCCCCAGATTTAAATGTGGCCAAACCCAAACTTAAGACTATCATACAAATATACTACATAGACTCACCATTGACTCATTGATATCATTATGATGTAATGTTACCCCCATTTTAATTACTTTGGGGATAAAATTTAGAAAAATAGAAGAAAAATATTTTCAATAATTAAAAGCTAGGATAGATAAATTCAAAAATAAAGTGAATCCTAGTCGATATAAGTAGTGAAGTATAATATCCTCACATTTCAAGTTTTATGTTTCTTTTTTGTTTATTCTCAAGTCAGCCATTGCGTGTCAACAATATAATATTGTAATGTAAGAATATATCAGCATAGTAATATTATACTGAATAACATATCTATAACATATTATAAAAAACTATTGGAATTACTTCGAAATATATGTCGGGGTATAGTTGGGGTAGGATAATAGTGAAGGTCGTGTTGGGCTATAGTTAGGGTAGAATAATAACAAAGAGGACTTGTTGTCACTTCCGTCGCGTCATTTTAATATTCGATGATTTTAGATAGCGAGTAAACGATTATCGAATAATCGGGATACGAGAGACATCTACGGCACATTATTCAATGATTTTTGATAGCTTCAAACTAGTAATCGATTATCGATTAATCGGAACGTCAGGGCCATATTTCCGTTTTGTTGATTTACTTCTCCCCACTAGTGGAGGGGCGTTGCTACCATTGTCTGGTCCCTTTATATTCCCCGACTGACGCAGTACACTTTAGTCTCTCGACAAGTCTCTTTGAGTGAACATCACCTGGAGTTGAAGTGTAACAAATAGTGTGTCGCATCACGGATATTGGACATATCGGATTAAGGATCATGTGAGTTCTTACGTCTTATTTATTATGAGTCCCTACATTGTATTTAGATGTGTTAACACAACCTTAGGTTAGGTTAGCCTTAGGTTAGGTTAGCCTTAGGTTAACCTATCCTAGGACAGACTGTGAGACCAGGCAGTGGAGGCGAGTGTTGTAATTACATAAAGGAGCTCCTTAAGCCTACACCTTGGTCACAAGTCCAAGGCACTGCCTGGGTTCCTGTTCAAAAACTACAGAATCGTGATATTCGATCACTTCATTCATTCAAATTCTCTCTCTGTTCTGACATATATATTACGATATGATCCCTAAAATAGAGAGTTGCTCAATTCCCAAAGACTATAATTTTTTTGTTTTTTTTTTCATTACATAATGGAAAATGCATAGTGATAGGTATTATACCGTACAGCCTTGTCTATAGTAGTTCTATGAGAATAGATAAATAATTAAATCTTTATAAAGTATTGCTACATGTAAAAAAATATAAACTATTTTTACGTCACACCGTATGTAATCCAGAAGTCTTTATCGACTTTTCAGCTATATTAGGAATAGTTTGAGAAACTCAGTTTAACTTTTTTATAATAATAGCAGTGGCATTTGCCAGGATGCCGTTATGTTCTACAATTCAAAGCTAATAGTCTAAAAAGTGACAGATGTTGTCAAATGTCAGTTGCACACCTTTACACCAGATGTTGCTGCAAATGTAAACACTACAATTATTACATCTATGAGTTTACATTGTAAACTCTATTTACCATTATTAAAAAACCGAGTACTTTATTACGTCATTAAATCATATTTTTGATCATATTTACGAGCTCGTCATTCAAAAAAAAAATCAAGGATGTCTATATGGATATCAAAATTTACGTGTTAATTATGATGTTGGCAACACCAATTCAAGAAACATCCTGTTTGTACTCTACAATCTTATTAGTTTTGATATTGCGTTGCTTTGAATAGCATTTTTACTTTCTTGAATGTTGGACAATTGATAAACAATAATCAGAGAAGTGGGGATTGAAAAATAAATACGCCGTCACGACAGAAGTCTTTATTTTTTCATTATTTAAATCGCAGGTATTCTCGCCGTAACTCTGAAGCTCTTAATCAAAAGTATAACCGGGAGTAATATTCTAATCAAAAGTCGTCTTCGTATACTGGCATGGCGAAACGATCTAATAACCTCCTTTTTTTTGAAGTTGTTTAAAAAATGTAATAAATGATCTTACGTTCCTGTGACTTTAAAAATAATAGATTTTTAATCTATGACTGCTGTTTTTTTATTAATATATTTGATTATAAATAACTAGTCGACCCGATCGACATTGTTCACGTGTAGCTCCGCTCCTATTGGTCTTAGCGTGATGATATATAGCCTATAGCCTTCCTTGATAAATGAGCTATCTAACACGGAAAGAATTTTTCAAATCGGACCAGTAGTTCCTGAGCTTAGCGCGTTCAAGCAAACAAACAAACAAACTTCAGCAAATATATTTTGCTTTCCCGCCTATTTTATTTTGACAGCTATCATATCTAACAGTTTACAGCCTAAACACAGAATGTAATCTGTGAGCCGTAATGATGTTTGTAGACCACAGATTAGTGATAAGGTTTTTCTTTATTATATTTCGTCTTATTAATAGACAATAAATTACCACTAAGGATACTTAAACTATTTTAGTTTGTGATTAAACCGCATCTCTATCAACAAAGCTTATTTTCGTTACAGTATTCCACAACATCCGCTACAAAATAGGGATACCAGCTTCATTAATACTTTACTTACTTTTTTCCTTTATTTTTATTCCATAATGAAAAAAGTATTACACTGTACAGCCTTGGAAAAACCACTAAAAATCAAGTGAAGTGAGCTACAATGCCACAGTAACTTAAATATCGTTTAAGGAGATTCTGAATGACTAAAACGCTCCTCGAAAGCCTTTGTGACCAGATGAGGTCATCCGTGACTCAGTCCACTAACACCTACACAACCGGACTTTAAGTATTGAGGTTGTGGAAACGAGATTTTCATAAAAACTGTTTTCGATGTCTAAATATAAAACCCGTATAAATGCACCCGTTATCTATGACCTCATAAAAATTAACAACTGAAAAAAAAACATTAATGCATAATTTTAAAAAAAATGGTGTATATATTCTAATGACTAAAAAATTTATATTTGGGTTTTATTAATGTTCAAAATATATAGATTTTATAATAAAAAAAATATTGAGTGTAAATATAGATAAAATCCAAGAGTCCGCTTCATTAATTCTGAATTTTAAAAAAAAGTAAAGTATTCATATTAACCTACTTAAGACAAGGATGTACGGTGTAATAACTTTGCCTTTTTATTTTGGAATAAAAACAGAAGAAAAAAATATTATGCATTTTAAGAACAGCTGTGATACAATTATTATCTTTTTATTTATGAGTGAGAGAACTTATAGATTATTACGCAATAACTTAAAAAAAATGGCAATATTAAAAAAAAGAACAATGCTTATGTGGATTACATTAATTTAAGTTTTTTTTCGTTTAAATGTTTAGCGCATTCAAATAAAAACTAGTTTTTTAAAAGTTTAGTTATCGCTGGACATGTTTCTCAACCTATTCATCAACGCATAAACAAAAAACTGTTATTGTGGCTGAACTAAAAAATAGTTAGTCCGCCATATTGGATTTAGTCTGTCACTTTATTTTTCGAATTATTCTTATATAATTTGGTTAATTATACATTAAAAATAACTAGTCCGCTATCTTGGATATGCCGCCATATTGGATTTAGAATGACGTCAACCATGCATTGTCATCCAAATTGTACTTGTATGCAAAATTTGAGCTCAGTTGAAGATATCTGCTTCAAAATTGAGTTGCAAGATTTCATACATACATTGTAAATTAAATAAAAGCTTGTAAATTAATACATTCGATATTCAAAATAGTTTGAATTAATTATTTTAGATTAAAAGCCAAGATTCCAAGTAATTTATTTATGCAACTTATATTAAAAAGGAAATACAATTAAAAAGTAAAGTATAAATAATTAATTATCTGTGCAAGCATTAGTAGCAGCTGTAATACATTTGACATTTAAATGGGTTAAGTTATTTTAAAATCTTTTTCTGCTGTAAAAAAAAAAGGTGTCTCCAATAAATCATAATTTAAAAAGCGCATTTAACGAGCACTTCACGCACGTTGTCCGGAAGTTGTGATAAAAAATGAGATTTCAAGCCGGAAGTGCAAGGAGGAAGATAAAGAACCATATTATATTAACGTACTCGTGAAAAACAATTCTTTAAACGCGGAAGCTTGACTATGGATTGCACTCGTCTACTGTTGTCTGTATTTTAGCTTATTTGCAGGTGATACAATAAAACTGTTCATATTTCATCATACAGTTTAATTCTTCTTTTATTTTTAATATTTAATATCCTTCTTACTACTGTGATTATTGTCTATGGTGTGGTTGGATATAATCTGTGGGATGTGATAATTGTTTATACAATAAAATGGCGATTGTGAATCAAGCATTATAATTATTAAGATTTTTAATGCTATAGTTATCAATATTTCAGATCTGAGATCAAATCTAGTGATAAATCGATTAATTAAGAATCGATATTTTAATATTTAATTCAAGATTAGAGAATCATCCTTACCACAGACAATAAAGGTCGAGAAAGATAACGATGTTAGATTCTGTAATAGCGCAAATGGAACTCAAAAATGTTCAATTCATTTCGAGTAAGTTAGTGAATCTTATGAGTTAAAATAACAGCAGATTTTGTAAAAATTGAGAGCAGTAACCCCGTGAAATGATGTTGGATATAACGGTTATTATTACCGCTTTCGCAATATAATGCAACGTTTCTCAACCTAAGCTGCTCAGACCCTTCGAAATCTATATTAAACTTGTGTTAGGAAATTGTTGCATTTTAAAACATCATAAAATTATTTTGACGAATGGGATGACATTATTTTTTTTTTATATACTTACATCTACCTACTTGTTTTTATTTGTGACATTACACACTTGAGATGTGCGAGGATGTATTTAATATTTATATTAATTCCTACTAATATTATAAACGTGAAAGTTTGTAAGAATGTATGGATGTATGTTTGTTATTCTTTCACGCTAAAACTACTGAATGGATTTTGATGAAACTTTACAATAATATAGCTTATACATCATTCAACACATAGGCTATAATTTATAATGATAAAGTGTGAATTATCCAAAGAACAGCGGGTGAAACCGCAGGGCACAGCTCCAGTCGCAGTTACTCCATATTGGTTTACAATAGTGATGTGAACCAACATGAACGGATGTAGGAACTAAGACTGCGTTCCACTTGAGATGTGCGAGGATGTGTTTGATATTTATTTTAGGCCTTAACAAACTTATTCCTCGCTACACATTGTTGCTCATCTCTGGTGTAAACGCAGACAAAAACTTGGATACAAAGATATACCTGTAGAATATAAACTTTTTTTTTAATTTTATTTTTTTAATAGCAGCTTGACGGTCCACCTGATGGTAAGTGGCCACGGTCGCCCATGGACATCGACAATACACGATGATGACTCTTGTTTTGATGTTACGTTGCCTCCTCGAAGATAGAGTGTGGAAGGGGAATGAAGAGAAGAATGCTATGGTTTCAGTGGATCCTGAACGAGAACCCAGAGTTCACTAGAACATGGGAGAACTATATGGGCAGGCGACACGTCTGATCTTGGTAAGGGATCTTATAATAACGTAAATTGTGATAGACGGTGAGGATAAGACTGTATATCTAATCTGTCTGAAGACTCTTTTTTGGGTTGAATGTAATATCTGGGACTGCTGATTTGAATCGAATTCTTGTAGTACTGGATAGCCCATTTATTGAGGAAGATTATAGGCTATATAATATTACGCTACGACCCATAGGAGCGGAGCATCAATCTCTCTTTCTGTTATGTGAAGTCGCGCGCTGTTTTTCAGTTTCTTTTAGTGTTCAGTTTCTAAGTAGTGTTCTTTCACTATAAATAATATGAAATATTAGTAAAAACAGTAATGTTATTCAAATAATATAATCGTGTTTTGTCAGCATGTCAGCAAGTGAGTGACGATCACAATGATTATGTTATGTTTACATCACCTTGTTAGTCATCAATGTAATGTGGACAGTGGAATGAACCAATATGGACTTTTTTGTAATCTTCCTGCATGCCGTAAGTTAAGAGAGACTTACTATATTAATTATTACCTTTAAATTCTAATAGAGGAGCTAAAAGAAAATGCTGCGGTTTCAATCGATTTAAAGTCAACGTCTGCAGTAAGAGATTGACGTAACGAAAAACAATAATGGATCGGCAATGGCTAAAACCAATTTTGAAGTTTAATCTATTCTAAAAAGATGTAATCGCCGAATGTCGTCATATATACGGCAGAACAGCGATAAGTCTTTGTTTTTACAAAAAATGCACAGGCATTATTTTATTTGTGACGCCATCGCAAAAAATCTAAGATTTTTTAATAACAAGGCAGATATATATGAATAAAGAAACGGTATTTTTTTTAACAAAGCATTTCTTTACCGTTTTAAAAATATTAATTTTTGAAATGTCTATTGTTGTGTCGGTCGGTCGTGTACGGTCCAATTCCAATTAGAAGGATATTACATTTTTGAAGTCCTGATACCATAACAGTTTCATGGTATAACAGTATACCATTTCATGGTATACCATATAGGTAGACTAGTCGACCTTTGCGACTTTGTCCACGTGTAGCTCCTCTCCTATTGGTGGTAGCGTGATGATATATAGCCTATAGCCTTCCTCGAAAAATGGGTTATCTAACACTGAAAGAATTTTTTAAATCGGACCAGTAGTTTCTGAGACTAGCGCGTTCAAACAAACAAACTTTTCAGCTTTATATATTAGTATTCGATTTATACTTGTTAACCTCATTTCGTATTTGGTATTAAATATGAAAAGCGAACAAGATGGCGGGTTAATGATATATGTGAGCTTCTGCACTAAAATAAAAAACCGCTATCGCCTATATTTTATACTGCATGAGCGTAAGACGCTGTCCACTTATTGTATCACAGACGCCAACGAAACAGATAAACCTCTTGATTTTGTAATAGTTAATGCTACAGTTGCATTAACTATTACTAACATTCTATTTCTAAGCTCAATTATATTTAATTGATGAAAGCTACATTACAAAAGGCACAACACTATAGCGCCAAGTTGTTGTTGCCATGGTTACGTATGTAAAATGGCGGGAATAACTGACAGTTGTCATGTTGAAATAACACCACAGATGACAACTACATAATAGATTCCACATGAACATTTTGTTCCGTGTCAAGTGTGGAAATTTTCTGAAGAAGGTGAGAGTTGCGCGGGGAACGAATGATACGATTTCATTAATCACTTCAAAAATCATTCGAATAACATACTTGCTATAGTGATGTATAGGATGATAAATATTTTCGCTGATATCGTTAATTTTGACGATGTATTGATAATAAAAAAAAATCATGAAAGATAATACAGTAAAATTTCTGACTGAGTTTCCACACCATTTTATAGAGTAAGAACTTATTTTCGTATCTTTAAATATTTATTAATTTGTCTGTAAGAAAAGCTGACGAGGACGTCCGCAACGATCTGAAGACTTGTCGATACTGATTTTGTGTTTACAAGCACATCATATTTTTTTTTTTAAATTATAAAATAGTTGTATTTTATGATAATTTTTAAATTTAGTATTTTACAACAATAACCATTTAAAAATAATCGGAAAAAGACGTAAATATAAAGTAATGTGATGAGTGAAAGAGACTTTTCCAAAAAGACATAAAGGAGCGTACAATTCGCTTCTGTCAGTTTAACATTAAATCCATTATAACTTGAGCTCTGCTAGAGGATTTAAATTTTTCTATAAAAACAGAATTGTTAAAGTACATGAAAATCTAATCAGGACGCGTCCGCACAGGTTTAATAACTGGTCGATACTAAGTTGGTGTTTACGTGCGCCGTCTCGTATATGTGACAAATCACATATGTTTGACACACTTTTTTGCCCTTAATGCGGCATCTATTATGTATTTGTGATCTGTGAATAACACCTAACCCAGGCGCAGGTTTATTTGTTTTTTTTACTGATAATACACTCGGATTGCTGATTAAATGAAATTAGTTATCTCAAACTAATAAACTTAACCTAAAAATAAAATTATTTACTTTGTAAGGCGACGAATAAAATTTGTCCAGAAAAACTCAAGTTATTAATTTTTGATGACGTCATCAACATTAAGTCAACTTAATTTGTGATTTAACTAGTGGAACAGTTAGTGTTGCTGACAAATATTTACGTAATGAGCACACAAAATTAATGTTACATTTGCGAAATTAAGTGATTCGTGTATTATTGGTACAATTTGATGATCTCAGATAGAACCTTGATTTACACATATTAGATCATTGATGTGACGCAACTATCAATAAATTCAGATATATATTTTTTGTGTATTATGTGTTTAGCTCTAATAGACATAGACGCTTCTTCCCCTTTTTCTACCCTTTCAAGCCCTTTTTGGCGATAAAACGAAGCCTATGTCCTTTCCAAGTTTTAATCGGTTCTGTCGTTCGAGCGTGGACAAACAAACAGGACAGACGGACAGATTAGTTAAAGGGGTTAAATAATATACTTGCAGTTTATTGTAGTACTAAAATAAATTTATAGATATAGAATTATAGGTAATCGTTTCGTGACGTCACACAAAGTTATTACTCTGAAAAGACTATAGAGTCTTGAATACTTTTAGTCGACTTCAAGATCTTTTCCTAGATAGTTGAAATACAGTACAATGCATTATTATTTAATTTTATTGTGTACTACTAACATTAACATTAAAAAATAATCATTGTGAATGTTTTGCTAAGCTTAAAGTACTTAGAATGTTTTTTATTGCATGCCACTATGTGGCAGATTGTGTAACTATTAATAATTATTATAAAACCTCTTTGTACTAACCTACAAGTAATTATGATTAATAAATAAAATTTAATTTGTAAACTGTTAAAAATTCAACAAAAAAACAGACCGTAGGTGTATTCCTTAAATAATCTAGAGAACGTCACTAGTTGTCGATCACAGACTATTAAAAGGCATTCATATTTAAGATGTATGCCTAAGTCCTCTGCTAATGTCACCTACTTATATTCAACAAAACACAAAGGAGATTGGTCGGTTATACTACAATATACAATATTACTTGATATTCCGTTAAAAATACACCACTATAGGAGGATTAAAATGTCGGTTTAGATTTAGAAAAACTCAATAACAGATGGACCAACACAAGTATTATAAAACAGTAATCACACTATCGTACTAACATTTTAAATGTGGAAGTTTGTATGTTGTTACTATATAATGCGAAAACGGGTGAACGGATTTCAATGAGGCAGACGGATACTTTATAATCTGGATTAACACATATGCTATGCTGTAGATATTCAGATGACTAAAATCCAGTTGATGGAAGGCAACACACATACAATGTCAATATTACAGTTATTTACACGTATTGTAGTCTAGAAAGTTCTATATAAATCAATTAGTTCGATGATGTTTATTCCACGGTCGACGCCCTCCATTGTGGCCGAAAACTGTGATAAATCGATTTCTTAGGCCTAGACCACCTAATTGCTTGATCATCTGAAACAAGCTAACCTACATTATGTTTTGGGTGCTCAGAACTGATATTTATCTTAAAGAGTAATGAGAAATGTTGCCATTTTGACGATGTATTCATCCACTCACAAATATCCTATCCTACAGGTACTGTGTCTCATTCCAGTATAAATAGTATCCAATATAACTTATAATCATGCGGCATAGGCTGCTTTTTATCCCGGAGAAATAGAGATTCCTGCAGGATATAAATACTTCTGTTTCCCATAGCCCCCCTTTGCTCACTGTCTTTCCCGCTAAGTCCCATAAGAGAGCTATATCTTACATTTACGCGGGAAACTTCCTAATTGGTCAATTTAACGATCGCCATTCCTCTTTATTGACCAATCAGGTAACCTATACTTACGTGCTGGTAGCTATAAACACGGTAAAGATGATAGGAGCCAGGGTGGATCGGCTAGTTTATAAATAAATAAAATATAATTTGTATTGTTGTCTCTTTTTGACACAAGTGCACTCTCACGGAATTCTCGAGTTCATATAACAGGATCGACGATCACGTTATAATGAAGAAAATGTCGTTTTTTATATATCACGAAGTTACCTGAGTAGTCACGAACTATTCGTACGTGTACGGTATAACTATCAGAATCTGACAACACTGATATCTCGTTAGTAGAGTTTTATGACATATAACCCTCGTTTTGACATAGTTCACGCCATTTTATGTTTATTTTTCCGAGATTTATTGCCAATTAATCAATTTTTATATGTTTGATATTAATATAATTGTTCAAGAAAACATACATAATTGCTACAAGTCCTAGAAACAAAACTTTTGCATAATTTGTTCTAGCAACACGAATTGAAAAAAAGCGTAAGGGGGGTTAGATCATTAGTTTCATTTCCCCTCTGACGCTGGAAAGGCATTTCGTAAGAGGCAAATATCCCAGTACCCCCAATGGTGGTAGATCTGTTCCCCGACTGGCTTGCGACCACTAGTTATTGATGCATTCCGGTCGAGCCAAATGAGAGCCAATCTTACCCCGCCCTCTCCCATCCCATTAATGCTGCGGTTCCAGTGAACATCGGCTTCTTGGGTGTCCAGAATTCTTCTCTTCGCTCCTCTTTACTCTATCTTCGAGGCGGCAACGCATTTGCAAAACAAGAGATACTCTCTAGTTTTGCCGATGTCCTTGTGCTATGATGGTCACTTTCCATCAGATGGACTGTCTGCTTAATTGTCCCCTAGTAAATTAGGTTTACGTGTATTTATTTAATTCCCAACGTATAGTAATTGGATATTAGATGCCGATGTGTTGCAATATCCGTGAACGCAACTGCTGACGCATTCGTTAAATACGTACTCGTATCTACACGTACTGGAAATATTTACTAGCCCTCACTTTACTTATTATATTGTATTTAATTTATACAATTTATTTGTAATAGAAATAGTAGCGACGGACGTCCTGTCTTAACTATAGATATTGATCAAATATCTGACATTTGTTAAACTTAACTTACATTACACAAGGTAATATGGCCGTTAAGTTATCTTAAATTTTCTAATTTTACGCGCAACATTCTTTATTTTTTTACTTACATAAGAACCTTCTCCTGACAATAACAAACACTACAAAAAATTAGCGAAGTCGGTCCAACCGTTCACTTGTGATGCTGTGACTAATAGAAATAGGGATTCATTTATCACTAACATATCAGGATTAACAGTTTGCAACAGTTAACTATTTTTCTTCCAACTCTTTCAATTATCACCTAAAAATAAATAATAGTGTAAAAAAACTAAAAAAACATGCTTTTTTAAAATATTTCATTTTTTTTTCTTAATTCAAATTTATTTTCTAATTTTTAGTTTGGTTTTCTATACAAAGTGTGTTTTTTTAATTCCTTCCTAATCATTATTAGGAACTTATAACCTAAATACAACATTTTATTAAAATAATTTTGAAAATCAGAGAACTTTCATACTATCTTTGCACCCCCGTTTTACCCTCTTAGGGGGAAAATTTTCAAAAATTCTTTCTTAGTGCTCCCATACGTTATAAAATATACAACATTTTGTTGAAATAACTGAAAATCAGACAACTTTTATACTAACTTTGCACCCCCGTTTTACCCCCTTAGGGGTACTATTATTAATTTAACTTATCAAATTAGTGTATTGTCATCGGTCCTCGAAAAATCTACAAAGTTTGAATAAAATCTGGCCATTTAAAGTGGGTCAAAATCACGACCAAAGAAATCGGTTACAAACATACAAGTGAAGCTAATATAAAGAGTATAATAAAGGTTTCCTATTCCATCACATTCAGTTGTACTGAACTGAACTTTAGTTTATAAGAGTTATTTTACTGTTTGTTTCATTAATTTCTTCTCCTAATTCTTTCTCGTTAAAATAAAATCCTATAAGTTTTGGACTGACAATATATGACAGAAAAGTCATCTTTCTAAGGAATTGCATAAAAATTGTATGTATGCAGAATACGAGAAATTAGTACATTTGAGTTTAAATTCGGCCTCAAATGATATAACAGTACAGAACACAAAGGTTCTTTATTAACTTAGGTAAGTATTCAGTTCAGTGATTCAAATCAAAGTAGGTCAAAAGGCCGACCATACCATTTTCACACCTATTAGCTAAATATCTAATTTTGGAAAATTACTTGATATCAGATTGGAACTCGAACTCCGTACAATTTCGAATGAAGGAAAAAATACCTTTCCCTCCGGCAACAACTGTTACAGATTATAAACTCTACTAGTCGACCCGCCCCAGCTCTGCCTGGGTGCAATTTACCTCGTGTATTTAGGTTTTATTTCACTATTTAATCGCTATATATTTTATATTTTAATTTATATATGACTAATTTCCAAAGACAGCTCGACATGCACTTCACCCCCACGTCGCTAGATGGCGTACGAGCACACTCATTGGTTTACTAAGTATTCTTAAGTATTTTTTTTGCGGTACAACATATCCTATGTCCTTCCTCAAGCTCTTAATGTAGAGCTCTCTGTATCATATTTCATCAGAATCGGTTCAGTTATTTAAGACTGATTGTGTAACAGCCAAACAGATGCCATCTATTCGTCAATAGATGGCGTAAGTAGTACATTGAATGGCACTTTCGTTTGTTTAGTTTGTATTTCCTGCGTTTCTTGTGTTACTTTCGAAATTATAAGTTAAGATTATAGTAGTCTAATACGTGAATAACGTTTTACTTTAAAATACAATATTAAATAGAGATGTGACTTGGAGGGGGAAAAATGGATTAATAAATAATCGATTTTTCTGTCTTTAAAATAAATCGTTTTGTAAAAAATCGATTAAATAAAAAATATTCGATTTTCTTTACAATTCGAAGAGTTGCATTTTTTTCATCATTGTTGCATCATTTTTGAGGAAACTGAATAAAATGCCACTAACAATGCCATAATTTTAAGTATTATTTAAGATTATATTCAAATGTATATAAAACAAAACAATTAATACAAAAGAATGAAATAACTATCTATGAGTCTTAAAACCGATATTCGTATTTAGATAATCGATTATTAGAAATCGATTATAAGAAGAAATAAATTCTTCAATTCTTTTATCCAAACTAGTAGACTGTTACATATAAGTATAGACTGGCTACACTATTAAATGTCAATGTCACTTTCCCATTACTGTCTGATGTCCAATGTCTTGTGGGAGTTCAATAAATGCCTAATCGAAGTCCATCCTGCGTCTCATTGATAAGTGGTTGTAGTTGTGGTGGTGTCAGAAGTGGGATGTATTAAGTTCTAAATAAACATTTTAATTTTTTAAATATTTTGCTCTGTATATGACTAACTCGGATACAAACTTTTATCCCTTATAAACCTTTTTTTTCTGCTAAAACAAAGCTTTTGTCCTTTAGTTTTGGATTAAGATTGATTATTAATTTCAGCTGTAAGTGATTATCCATAGATATTTTTCATAGACAAACAAGAAATAAAATGATAAGGTAATACAGATTATATTATATAGTGGACAAAAGACAGATAAAATACAGATAACAAAAAAACAACATAACTTATAAACACACATTTAAATCGACTAATATATTATATAGATACTTTATATGTTTTATAGATAAATGTATAAATTGAATTCTACTGTGCTACTGTATTTATTAAAATAAAACTACGAATAATTTTTACCGACCAATCTCCTTTATGATTTTACTCAATATACGTGACATACAATTCAGATTATTTTAATAATTGTATTTTTAAAAAGCCATAACTTATTCTTTTATCTGTAACTAAACTATAATTATACATTGAGGTCGCAGTGAAAGCTTTAATAATTAAATAATAGAAATCGAGAACAATCCTTCAGTTACTTATATTAATAAGAAAACACTTGAGAAACATTACTTAAAAATTAAGGGAACTAATGAGAGATCTATCGATATGACAACAAAATTTGGTTAAGTACTTAGTTTTCCATCAGTGTTACCAATTTTCAAAAATATTTCTCCCTAAAGCTTAACTGACAAACACCTAAAAAAGGATATATAACCTCAAAAAAATTACCCCTAAATGCTCCCGTTGTATGCAGTTTTTACCCCTAAATTCAGAGGAGACCTCTAATGACCGTAATTAATAACCAATCTCTAAATATTTAGGATTCAGTTATTGGTCATCAATCTGGACAGTAAGTTGTCATCAGTGCTATCATTGATTTCAATATAAGGATGGGCATACTTGAACACTACCTTCTTTTATACAAACAAACAGTAGTGACATCTGTTAGAACAATTACGAACGAACGAACTCCGTGAGTAAAGACGCTGAAGCGTTAACTTTTAAATAAACTGAAAATAAATTAGAGATGGTGATGGTTTTTGAAAAACATCAAGTTTTAAATCGATTTGAATCGCAGACTTGTAAATCGATTCACAAACAAATAGAGATCAAAAAGATCGATTCATAAAAAAATCAATCTTATGTGTTTTATATATATGAAAAATCATTTCATAAAAAACCCGCACTCGATTTTTAGACAAATAACAGAATAATCGAATGTAGATTTTTTCGGGTGAAATATCGATTCACTGAATCTATTAAAAAAAAAACGATTTTTTGGTCCGAGAAATTGATTCTTCTATATCTACCATAAATCCAGGAATAAGATGCGCTTTCTACCAGAATCGCATAATTTGTGTTAAATGAAGCGATTCTATTTACGCCTGTAATATATAAGTCAATGATTTTTTCAGTATTTCTAGGTTTAAGTGAATGGTATTTCGATCTAACCAGTTATGTAGACAATTCCTTAAAAGTGAGCGGCTTGACATTTGCAAGTGTAACACAACACAGCTGGTTAATAATTGCCTTAATTAAATCCTTTGTATGGAAACTAGAGCTAGAAGTAATTGCAATTTGCAGAAATAACACTCAACATCCTGTCGATTAAAATTGTTTTGGGAACATAAACTTTTTAGGGTTCCGTACTTCAAAAAATTAAGTTGTGTATCTATCGTCTAGATCGAAGAAATAAAATAAAATAAGTATACTAACTCATAAGAATTGTACTTCGTGTCTTTGTAATGCAACAACGCTCTGCCGCCATCTTGTTTTTCCCGCCATTACTTGTAGTCAATAAAACAACTTATACAAAAATGCTTTTTAATAATCAACGAAAATGACAAAATTATACATTTAGATATTTAATCTATAATTATTATTGTTATTGTTGTATTATTGACTGAAAACTAATAGATAATGGAATAATTAATTACTACATACTTACATATTATTTAAGTATGTAGTTTAGTATTCAAAGGTGTGTGAAGTCTGCCAACCCGCACTGGCCCAGCGTGGTGGACTATGGCCCAATACCCTCCTCATTCTGAGGAGGAGACCCAGCTCAGCAGTGGGCCATTGAAGGGTCGTGATGATGACCTATTAAGTAGTACAGGCCATAGACACGTTAATAAATCTCATCGATCCCCAAACTATCTTTTCTCTTTTACTTCGATGCCTTGGGGATCACTAGTCGATACCCTTTTTCTCTTGGGCGCACGAAGGTATCAAGTAAAAATTAATACCAAATACTTTAGGTCTACAGTTCCTCAATTCAAGTCCTCTATGGGCTACTTTTTAGCGTAAAGGGAAAATTAATTTATTTGTAGCTGTTTGTAAACTGACTGATTCAGATTATGCGGAACCTGGGTGTGTCAGTCCGATTCGCACTTGTCCGAATTATTTTTTGTCAAGCGATTTGTTAGTTATTTCTAAATAAATTTTAGATAAATGGAATATTGTTTGATATGGCAATGATACGTGAGAGCAAGTCTTCATTTAAGACAAGTTGCGGTATATGGAAGCGGATACCGGTGTCGCGACTAGTTTTTGTTGTATGATGCAAGTTCAAGTTACATTTATACAAACCGGTGCGTACTACACTTTGTACTCCTTTTGAGAATTACGCAAATTTTAGACAGGAAGTCGTTCAGTACCTGGGACTTGAGATCAATGAGCAGGTTTCAAAGCAAAATCTTGCTTCTAATTTTTGACTACCCAACTAAGCTACTAATAAAATGAAAATATCCTCAATTAGGATTGCAATTCATTTACACTATGATAGTCAATATTTAAATTCATTAAACTGCCCCTGAATTATCTGGACTGAGCTTATAAGTAGACGAGATAAAAGTATTTTTATATTAGCCAATCAAAATGATCAACAGTTTGCTTTACAACAAATTGTTGACAGATTGACTGACTATATATTTAATAGATATATAAATACGATTTCCATATAATCGATAAAGTTCGTGACTGAAGCAAATGAAGTGGCATTGAGGTGCTAAGAGCATCAACTGCCAATACAATCCCTCATTGATGTATTATAATGACCTTAAATACTCATAACCACGGTTTTCTATATAAATTGCATAAATATTAGAATCCAAACGCGTATCGTATACGCGGGTAGATCTTTTATTATTTTTTTTCAAAGTATACCTACGTGTAGACAATTTAGTGCGATAGATTAGAGTCAGTCTCTCGCAGTCAGTCAGTCGCGCAGTGTACATGGGAATTAGTATGATAGTGTAGTGGTTAAGGTCACCCAAGTCCACCTCAATGACCCGTCTCAAAATCTTGCATAGTTTCTTCATATTCCCTATACATATATTTTATATGAAAAAGTGAATTCCGCTATATTGAATTTTTTTCTATTCATCAAATAGACTTTGAGGCCCTGATCATCTTTTTCCTATAAACTACTCTTCCATCTTGTATACATTCTGACATAGACGCTGACGAAATTTGTATGGCCGCCATCTTAGATTCGACATTTTGGATTTTTTTCAGCTATGCTCTTTCCCCGTCTTCGAAACCCTCAATCATCGGCTCTGTCCATATTTTTCCTCTGAATGAATTTTTGTCTACTATACGAAACCATGAGTGAAAAAAAAATAAGTCAGTGAATCAGCACAAGCAGCTATATATGTCGGAAACTAATTAAAAGAAGGAATGGCATGGATGGCCTAAAGGATGGACAAAAGATGGATGGTCAAAAGCTATACGAGCGCAACACCGTCAGGGTATGACTAAACGTTATGATCTCTTACTATTACGACAGGAACCCAAGCAGTGCCTTGGACTTGTGACCAAGGTGTAGGCTTAAGGAATTTCTTTAAGTGATTACAACACTCGCCTCCACTGCTTGTTTCACCGTCTAAACCTAAGATTAGACTAACATAAACCTAACCTAACACAAGGCTAACCTAACCTAAACCTAACACACACCGAAATATATATATTAATGACAAATCTTAAACCTAACCAACGGCCAGTGTCATGTTTAATGAAAAAATCATGGCGGAGATTGAGCGGTAAGTCGTAGTTGTCAACATACGTCAGCTGTAAAAAAGTATAAAATGTCATGATTGTAAATACATGATGAATGTATACAAAATATGTAAAAAACATTTTTCTTTGAATCGTATTTTTAATATCACCATTCGAAATTTTATGCAATGACAGTCATTAGTTGTTACTATTACAATATATTTCTATGGAAAATTGCCCTTTCATTCTAAAATTGCAAAACCCTGAATACAACAAATGAAAGATACAAACCAATCTACCTGTCCTTGTCTACTTTGATAAAAGAAGCTAATTTTGACGCAATGCCGAATCATTATAAAGTTTTCGTTAAATAACCTTAAATATGAAGTAATAAGGTTTATTATTGAATAGCACAAATTGTACCGTTCGTGAGAATATTCAACTAAACAATGCAAAGCGGGTCAAGCGAAAGTGATTTGTCTGGAACAAACTGTTTTTTCAAAAATTGTCAGGTTTTGACAGGCAATCAGACGCAATTTCAAAAATTTCTAAAACATTCTACAGATACTACAACTATAGGTTCGTTTCATTGTCCTATTTAGAGAAACTACGCAAAGTTCTGCCCACTATGTATGCTTAGACCTTTAAAAGTAAGCAACGGATTTTGATGCGGTTTTTTTTTATAGATAAAGTGATTCAAGAGGAAGGTTTATATGTATAACACATACATAATATAGCAGAGCAACACTAATAATTTTAGAGGTTTCTAATGTGAATTCATAAATAAACACTCATTTTGCGCTTACATGCAAACGCTGGCTGAACCCTACGAGATAGATCAAAATATTGTACTACAGTATTGTACACCTTAAAAAGGTCCGCGATTGGTATATATCTATCTCTTAGGTATAACCCACAATAACCATTTTTTATCCTTTACTTTTTACGAGAAATAATGGCTTAAATTTGTGATTATATATATGTTATTTATCCTATAATTCCAATAAGCAAACATTGTTATGGGCATTACTTAAAATATAATTAAAATAAATAATAACAGATTGAGTATTTTATTGCTTTCTTAAGTGAAAATGAAAGTATATTTTAATTACCTGCGTATAAATGAATTATTGCTGCTGAAGAAATCATAATTCAATATAATACTTACTCTTTTGATTCTTTATCTCTTTCTAGTTTACTTCCTTATAAATATAGGACGTTTCTCGACTATCTTTTTAATTACGCTTTTATTAGCTTCATACGTATCTTAGTATGTATGTAACGGAATCTTTGAACATGATTTTGACCCCCTTCAAAGCGTCGGATTATCTCGAAATTTGGCATACTTATTAAGGATCGATGACAATTCAATATTTTAAACAGTTTGATCCGTCATCCTTACTAGGATAATCAGGATTAGCGATTTTTTGTTTTCCTGAGACCCGGAGTGTCTGCGACAAGACCAAGAAGGGAAACTACCAGGCGCGCTGGTCGCCTATTTCTCGGATAAGTTACCAACTGATTCAGATGAAATTTTCGGAGAGGCTATCCGAGAGAGGCAACAGGCGCCTGAATTCCTCATTTCTCGGATAAGATACTGACTCGAAATAAACATCAATGTCGGCTCAATTTTATTGAAAATCAATTTCATTTTATGATTTTCATAGTAGGATATCGAAAATATTGTGTACTATAGTTCTTCAACTCGCTATATCGAGTATATATTCTAAAAAACTAAAAAAACTTTTACAATAAAATCATTTTTTCTTACACTATTTTTAATTCAAATTTATTAAAATTTATTTTCTATTTTTAGTTGGATTTTCTATAAAAGCGTATTGTTTTAGTTTTTTTAAACTATTATTTATTTAAAATTTATAAATAAGACGTATTAGTCCTAACTTGCTATTTTAGAGCTTATTTACTGGAGACACTTTTCACGCCATATAAGTCAATGATTAATGATATACAAGCTTTTATTTTAAATTAAACTTTTGGATTACAATGTCACGGTTATCTAAGCGTCATTAAATCCAATATGGCGGGTTAGTTATTTAAGCCACTTTCTGGTATACGTTAGTATTATTTTCAATTGAAAGATGATATTATTTTCTGAGTACTGTCAACCATTTTTATAAGGTAGCGGGAAATGAACCATGATTACCATAAGCAACCCAGATACCTGATTACCTGATCCATGAACGGTATACTCGATCCAGTTAGATTGTGGGTCGTATATTAACATATTATGAATAATAAACTACACTTTCACTGTTATGACATCTGGAGTTATTTGTGAGTGGTAACCAACTTGTCCTGATTCAACGATAATTGAATTTAGATGCTTGTGATGAAATAATTATAGAGATGAGCGAGGGATTTGTTTGTTAAGAATCAATAGAATCGTGTCATTTGGCACACTGAGCGAGGCTATGAAGAGAAGTTAAGAGAAGAAAAATATGTGAAAAAGTGCTTTTGAAATTTGGGTTTTTGGGTTTCCTTCGATTTCCCCGGATTCCACCATCAGATCCTGACTTGGTTCCAATGGGATCACCTGGGAAGATCACTCTTTCGAATAAAAAAAGAATTTTGAAAATCGGTCCACAATGGACGGAGAAATCAGTTCTTCTTTAGTCCAAAATAAATTAGTTTTGGAAATTGGAGTAGAGATCCAGATCTTCATCTAGAAATGCTCAGGCTTTATTTCTAGATGTAGATTTATCTTCTATATCTCCATTTTCAGTAAAAATCTTATTCACCCTTATCACGTAATTATCTCGAAAATGGCAGTACTTTCCATCTTTTAAGGGAAGATAGAAGGTCTTATAATTAAATAGTAACTACGCATTAAATGGGGGTAAAATAACGTCTCCTTTCTATCTGTGGTTCCTCTCTGGTGTTCCAAAAGGACCATCAAAAATTTCTGGCGTTTATGTGTCAGGATGCGATGTTTTCTAGGAACCAATAGAATCGCTTGATTTGTCTTTTCAAACATTTCCATTGTTGATTTTATTTAAAAATTTAGAAGTTAAGAGATTTTTCTTTTAGAACTAGAACAGATATTTTACGAAACTTTGTAGTTCAGATCTTCTGATAACATTAATGATTAAATTAATGAGGTTGACATCTGTCAGTTATTATTTAACACGTGGGTAGAACTTAATTGGTAAATATAATATGCAAACTGGTTTATTTGGTCATTTCTATTTATGTAATTTTGGTGGTGTGAACTTGACTCTGATTTTTATGTAATATGAAGACAAATATTTATCAGATATCTAACATATTACATAACCTTTATTCAATTCTTTAAATCAAGTTTTAAAAACTAAAAAAAATTATAATTATATTAGGTAGAAGAAGAAAAAGCGACTAAGTGCGAGTCGGACTCGCCCATAAAAGGTTCCGTAGCAGCAAGTAATATCATATAAAAGTTCTTGTAGTTGTAGCTTTGATCGATGTTTTAATAATAGTGTATTTTTTTAAAATTAAGTTATTGATAAGTAAACATTATAATTAGGTACCTAAATGGTGGGATTTAGATAACTATATGTGAGCTAATATATATTCCAGTTTGACAAGAAATATTTCCAAAAATATTATTAATTTGTGTGCCTCCTCGTATGACGTTTTAAAAAAAACTACTTATTAGGTCTCGTTCAAACCAATTTTCGTTGAAAGTTTGCATGGTAATGTACATCATATATATTTTTGAGTTTTATCATTCTCTTATATTAGAAGTTACAGGGGGGATGGAAATATTTAACCATTTTGGAAGTGTCTCTCGCGCAAACTATTTATACTATTCAACTAGAAATAAATGATATTAGACACCTCAATATCATTTTTGAAGACCTATCCACAGATACCCCACACGTATGGGTTTGATGAAAAATAAAATTTTGAGTTTCAGTTTTAAGTATGGGGGAACCCCCAAAATTTATGGTTTTTTTTTCTATTTTGTGTAAAATCTTAATGCGGTTCACAGAATACATCTACTTACCAAGTTTCAACAGTATAGTTCTTATAGTTTCGGAAAAAAGTAGCAAAGACAAGACGAATCCATAAGGGTTTTTTTCCATTTGGCTACGGAACCCTAAAAAGTGTCCTAAAATCGTGTGGAAGGGATGTGATAGGAAACATTGTTAGCAAGAACAGATTAGTTGTTTCTAGAACTTTCATATATAACTTATTATTTCCTTAATTAGTAATAACTACAAAAAGACCGGTAGAGCATCGGAAATACCTTATACGTGGAAATGATGGCAACACTTTCCTTCTGGTTGATCATCTGATAGCTTTCTTTAATAATGCGTCTGTATGACTGTTATCTACATGTAATAAATAAGGCATAATGGTCACCAAGCGAGTTCCGTTTGACAACTTGTTCAAATCAATCGGAACAGAGGTTATATACAGTCTTGGAATAAAATAAAAGGTAAATTCCAATATGTATAGGACACAAAGGATATACGAAGTCGTGACAGTGTTGCCAATTACTGGCAAGTTTGTGATGACGATTAGTTAGTTAATATTCTGTCGAGCCATAGGAGTGCTTCTTATTATAATAAATTTCCATAGATGAGCTTTTTATAACCATAATGGTGTAACGTATTATATTATACAATAAATAATATTAAATTACGGAAACAGTGTTATGTTGCAAGTATATACTGACGGACTAATATCGACTCATTACTTAGACTCATGTTTAAAACATTATGAACAAGTAATGATGTTGGCAACATTAAAAGATTATCGATTAATCGAATGGTCATCGCTATCTATGGCGTTTGACTAGGGTAGTAGTCACTTCCGTCGTTTTGACAGTCTCGAACTCTCGACACCTTATATGTAATCGACAGTTTGACTGACGTCTTAGTCGTGCGCGGTCTCTCAGGAAGTGAAGTAGTCTCTGGATTGTGTTAGTGTTAGGAGTGCTGTCCGATTAAGGTCACGTGAGTACCTTACAATTTAATTACCACGTCTTGTGTTAGGTTAGGTTTATGTGAGTTTAACCTTGGGTTTAAACAGAGATCCTGAGCAGTGGAGGTGAGTGTCTCCTAATGAATAAAGGAATTCCTTAAGCCTACACCGTGGTCAAAAGTCCAAGGCACTGCTCAGGTTTCTCTCATAATTGTTAGAAATAATATTTGATCATTTATTGGTTCAGTAGCAGTATCTACGTTGCATTTACCTAATAGTCCATTCAATATCATCCCCCCTAGTAGTGTTCTCCAAATGAGTAATTTTTATATGAAGAACATATAACAGTGTAATATCTACATTTGTCTATGATCATAGATAAGGGATCCTATTTGAAAGCCATCATACAAGTAGGATCATATCCGTCACCTTTGATAATACATAGTTAAACACGACTTCATCCATTCGAAGATATGCTTTGTAAGACTTTTTATCTTCCAATCTAAGTTCTTAAAGTAAGGTGTTATGGACCCCTCTCTGATCGCCTTGCTACCCATCATCTAACCCAAAAACGTCTTGTAAATAAAATTGCACTCATAGCAATGGAAAACACGCTAAATCGTTATCCATCTTGACAGTATATATATATATATACGTTTATATGATCATGTGTGAGTCATTAGTGTAATAAGTAAACATGAACAACTACATCATATAAATGTGATCACAGAACTTTACAGATATGACATCATATATGTCGGGGATTTTTCATGATGAGAAGGAAAGTGGGAGAGGGTAATATTGGAGAACACTAAAAGAGGTAATAGTATTGAAAGGACTATTGGGTAAACGCAACGTAGATACATCTACTGAACAGATAAATAATCAAATATGATCTCTAACAATTACGAGAGAAACCTAAGCAGTGCCTTGGACTTGTGACCAAGGTGTAGGCTTAAGGAGCTCCTTTAAGTGATCACGACACTCGCCTCCACTGCTCAGGCTCATGCTTAAACCCAAGGTTAAACTCACATAAACCTAACCTAACACAAGACGAGGCAATTACATTATGAGGTATTCACGTGACCTTGATCGGAAAGCACTCCTAGCACTAACACAACACTGCACAACACTATCACTATTCAGACACTACTTCACTTCTTGAGAGACTGCGCACGACTAAGACTTCAGCCAGACTGTCGATGGCATATAAAGCGTCGAGGGTCGGTACTGTCAAAACAACGGAAGTGACTACTACCCTCCTCCAACGCCATAGATACCGATGACGATTCGATTATTCGATAGTCTTTTACTATTCTCCGACATATATATGATGAATATATGATAGTGTAAAATCAGCCTAACTAACATTTGACTTTCGGTGGTGGCGCTACTGCCAAGCCAAATAAATACGCCGCTATGACAGTAATCATTATTATATCGCGAAACATCAAGCAGTGATTCTTTATTTATTTAACATGTAATGTAGACTGGAGTTTGTGACTCAGGAGAAGGTTTAAAGACGTCTTCTACTATATTTCGCTACCGAATATTAAAATAATATAGTACATTTACCCGTCCCCTCGACGGGTTAGAATACAATTCCTCTCTGCCGCTGGGAGAGCATCTCGTAAGAGCCGAGTAACCCAGCACTTCCTTGGTGGTAGGGGATCTGTTCCCCGACTGGCTTGCGACCACCAGCATGCGAATCCGACCGCCAAGTGTCTCTGACGCGTTCTGGCCGGGCCGCCCAGATCTACTCCCCTCCCTCTCCCATCCCATTACTGCTGCGGTTCCAGTGAACACCGGGTTCTTGCTCGAAGTCCATTGAAACCGCAGCAGTCTTCTCTTCGCTCCCCCTCCTCACTCTTTCTTCGAGGCGACAACGCATCGATAAAACAAGAGATACCCTCTAGTTTTGTCGATGTCCATGGGCGACGGTGGCTCCTTTCCACCAGATGGACCGTCTGCTCGTTTGCTCCTTATCTGTCATAAAAAAAACATTACTTAGTAGTACCTACATTAATTAGTACTAAAAAAAAACAGTGTTGCTAACATCTTAAAATTACTTCCTGATACATATCTTGCTATTGGGTGATAGTATGTAGTAGTCAAGTTTTTAACGTTAGAGCTTTTCCATTTAATAGTCTCCAAGTTTCTAGTAATTACAGCATCCGCCACCGTCTGGATTGCAAGCTTATTAATGTATAACTATGGTATTTAAAACTGGACATTTTCTATGAAACAGAATGATGTATTTGCAAATACATATTAAAAGTACTTGAAGAAGTACGAAAACTTCAGGAAACAAACCATGCAAAGGAAGATCATAATAACTTCAATTCTACAAACAAACACATAGATGAACATGTTAAACTTATTACTTAAATAAATGATAGGTATTATTTTGTGGGTGAGGGATTAAAAATGGAAGATGATTTAGATGAATCTTTAGATGATGTTGAAATACATTTAATGATGACGATTCCTTGAAAAGTTATTTATACCTTTCTTCTTGGCAATACTTTTAAACTATTATATAAACAGATTTTTTATTTATCTGATCTGATAGTAGTTAAAATGACATTCTATACCCCGTCATCACGTCCGAGCGGAATATTTGTGATGAATATAATCTATACGTGACTAGTGTAGTCTGTATCGTCGCCATTAACTCAACCTCAATGTTATCTATAAAATGCTTCACGTATCTATTGTATAGGCAGAATAATGTTTTTGTAGACAAGCCAAAATTTAATTCCTGACAGAGTGATGACGACAAAAGCGAAAAATCGTTACTAATATTTTAGATTTTCATCGCTTTTTCGTAAGAAACGTTTCTCCGACTTAGGCTGCAAATCCGACTGCCACGAAAAAGTCTTTTCATTTTCAATATATAGTCTGTGACACTCGTAAATAATGTGGCTTTCTATTGGTAAAAGAATTTTCAAAATCGGTTCAGTAGATTCAGAGATACCACCCTACAACCTCACAAACTATCTTTTGCATAGATATAGAAAACACAGTCGCTTCTTGCTGTCTGTACGCTTAGATCTTGGAAACTACGCAATGCATTGTAATGCGGTTTCCACCAATAGACAGACAAATAATACGTATTTATAATGTGACCATAAGTCCTGTTATTCGGTTGTCTGTCCCGTTGTTCCGAAAGTAAGATTCGGGACGTCAAACGTCCCGTTTTCCGTTGTCCCGTTTTATGCTGGGTCGACACTAGCGGGCAAAGATTCGTGTCGCGTTGTGCGACCGAGACGTAGACTGTTCAAAATGGAGGAAGTGTGTAGGTGTCGCCACCCAAGCGAATATTTTCGCGACAAATCCCTTTGATGCGCACGAGTTTACCGACAGTGCCCAGATAGGACATCGTCTTCGCCCGAATACCACGCGTTGCAACGATCTACCCCGCCACACTCATCACGTTAACACGAATTTTCGCCTTCGCAATGTAGACTCATTATTAGAAAATACTAGGGATACCTCATCACTACCAAATGAAAGGTTATGAATTTATGATTGTTATTTGTTTCATTTTTTTTGGTGAGACTATGGTCGTCATTATGATTGGCCTGTTACAAATATCAGAAAAATTGTTTTGTTTTTATTTTGATTTCAAATTTGATTTTTATATGCACACATTTGAATTTGGATTCTATTTGCGATTTGCTTAATAATTTCGGCCGTTAGTCTTATTCACGACAATAATTTAATCTGTTTTCGACGCCTTCAAAGAAAAACATGACCTCGTTTCGAAACTTATTCACTTTGAAGTTGGCCGAACGTCATTTGATATTCCAGTCATTGTCATGGTCGTCATTTTTATTTTAGGCCGAAGTTCAAAAGAAAAAAACTATAACCCAACTACGTAAAAAAGGGTCTAAAAAGGACGAAACAAGAAAATAATTCACGGGTCAGACTTAGCACGAAGTGTTCCGTACTAAACTGCAAGCAATCGTGATTTTTTCAATAAAATCACGTTTTTTGTTCAGGGAGCCACCCTTAATTATTTATTTAATTCTGTTTTTAGTATTTGTTGTTATAGGGACAAAAGAAATACATCATTTGTGAACATTTCAACTGTCTAGCTATCACGGTTCATGAGGTACAGCCTGGTGACAGGCAGACGGATGAAGGTTTTACCCTTTGGGTATTCAACCATAAACAAGTGATCTAAAAAGGTCGAAATAAGAAAATAATTCAGATGGAAATCCAGAAATGTACTATATGTACACATGATTATGTAGGTGCCTAGGTATACATAGGATGGCATAGGTATGTACGACATGGTAGGTAGTTTAATTTTTTTCGATGTTAGAATCTGAGGTTTAAATTCCGTCTTCATCATCATCATCACAACCCATTATTGGCCCACTGCTGAGCCTGGTCTCCTTCTCAGAATGAGGAGGGAGATAGGCCATAGTCCACCACGCTGGCCTAATGCGGGTTAGCAGACTTCACTCACTTTTGAGAACTTTAGGGAACTCTCAGGAGTGCAGGTTTCCTCGCGATGTTTTCCTTCACCGTTATAGCAAGTGATACTTAATTGCTTAAATCACACATAATTCAGAAAAGACAGAGATGTATGCCTGTGGGGGGGATCGAACCCGATTTGGATTACATGTTAATATAGTCGTTTGAGCGAATTATAATTTTCGTGAGGCTTATGGCACATTAGCAAGTTCCACGTATGTCGAAACCCCATTGAGATATCAAAGCATTGTTCTCGAGCGAACTTGTAATTGTTGATCATATCGTAACTCTTTGTTAGCTGCAAGGGCGTTTATTGTTCTTTATTGCTGTTTTTGCTCTAATACTCCTAACAGCTAACTTGAGGTACTCTTAGTTGTTTGATCATTGGTGATTGCCTCAAACATTCATTTTGAAATTAATTAGTACTGAAATATTAATTTTTCATAACCTTTTTTTATGATAGATAAGAGGTTGTCGCTTCGAAGATAGAGTGAGGAGGGGGTGCGAAGAGAAGACTGCTGCGGTTTCAAAGGACTCCGAGCAAGTTCATTGGAACCGCAGCAGTATTGGGATGGGCGAGGGAGGGGTAGATCTGGCCCACATGCGGCTCGGCCGGAACTTTATTGTTCTTTCAAAAGCGTCATCTTGTTTTTGACTGATCTAACTTTTAAGGGCAACTTTCTCAATGAATGATGATGTATATCATAATCTTTAGATTAAGCCGGACAGCGTCTAGGAGTAGAAATACATATTAATTAAACCGGCACACAAATAAAAAGTTTGCATTTGACCGAACAGACCTAAGGGTACTAGTTTTCTCGACATTTTGAGGGTGTATGGGTCGAAATACTTACCCTTAGGTAGGTCCGGTCAAATGCACTTTCCGCTTTTTTTGGTGTGCCGGTGTAACCTTCGCCCAAGCTACTCAGCATTGTTACTCAACATCTAACTAAAACAGAAAATTAAGATACTCATCGTCACCCTGAAGAGGTATTGCATCGTTTCACTAAAGCACACCTTCACTATTTATGTCTCAATAGATCAGAAGCAGTATGACGTGTACATTCATAGGGTGAATATAATCTAACCTAGTGCATGGTATCTAATACAATATATAATTCGTTTGTTATTTATACTAAGTTCTGTTAAATATTAGTAGAAGTAGAATAAGTTAGGTAGGTAAACCTGTGGGGGGTAGTACCCCCCAGGAAGTACTTGATTTTACTTATGTTTTGTTTGGCAACTAAATGATTAAATGTTATATTCTCTCACATGTAATATGGAAAGTCACAAGCCAGTTTAGCACCTCTTAAAGGTTACGTCTTTCAATGTTGGGGTCGGCACACCCAAACTGTCAAAGGTGAGGGTCCTCTAAAGCCTCTAAAGGTCAAGCTTTAAGTTCGTTACATCATTGTTCAGCGTACAATTGCAAATATCTTTAATGGAGTGCTTGAGACTTGTGACCCAAGTTGCAGGACCCTACAATTAATTACACTTGCAATGCTTTAGACAATGTTCACTATATGAAATCACTCGTCACACTATCAGTTGTATAGGATACGAAGTTATTATATTGTCAAACAAATGGATTAAATGCAACACCGGTGATAATTTACTGTATATTTTCGGGTAACTGTTTCGATAGACTTGAACCAGTTGCCAAAAAGAGCTCGCCATGTGACCATTATGGCGTGGTGTCGTGATGCTTGGACTCCATTGTGAATTTCAGTGTATATTATATGTCTATAATATTATTGTATTTTACGTGTTACTGTGCAGTATAGATCTCATATAGAAAATAAGTATAAGTAACTGACCATCATCCTGAATGAAGGGCAGCCCTTAAACCTATACCTTGGTCCCAAGTCCAAGGAACTGCTGTCGTAGTTGTAAGAGATCGTAATGTTTAATTATTTACCGGTTCAGTAGCAGTGTCTACGTTGCGTTTACCCAATAGTCCATTCAATATCATCCCCCCTAGTAGTGTTTTCAATATACCCCCCTCGCTTCGTTTTCTCCGAGATTTGTATATAAGTATTCTGTCTATTATCTTGTTTCTAGTACCTGAAAACAAATCTATGACTATTATGATAATTTTTTTAAATTATATATTTCTTTTTGTTTTACAGGTAAGCCAAAAGCGTGTGACAATACTAAAAGTTCCATCCGGTAAGTCTATTTATCGTTATTTCAATTAATTCACTATTAATTAAAAAAAATTACAGTCTATACGCAGACAGTATGACGGCTTGACTAGAATATCCTCCTGGGGGGTTATATTAGACAGTCCTTCAGCGTGACTCCTAATTTAGGAATGTAACTCTACTGGCGATGTAATAATAATGATGTCTGTCATTTATTTGGTTAGGATTTATCTTTATGTTTAGTTTAATGTTGCCAACATCATAACTATTACAACTTTTTGAATGTCTGTATATAGAAGATATTTAAGGAAACAATAAATTTTAAGATTTTTGTCAAAATAAAAACTACGGCACAAAACATTTTTTTAAATATAGGCTTTGTTTCGTTTAAACGGATTTCAGGTTCTAGTTCTAGTCTTATACTTAAACTAATCAATCCGTTCCGGCTAATCCATAGATGGCGTAATCGCATACTCATTTGATTCATGGTATCCTTAAGTATTTTATTCGCGATAAAACATAGCCCATGTTCTCCCTCAAGCTCTAAATTATCTCTGTATCATATTGAAAAAATCGGTTCAGTGATTTAAGTCTGATTGCGTAACAGACAGACAGACGCCATCTATCCGTCAATAGATGGCGTAAGTAGTATATTAAATGGCACTTTCTCTTCTTTCGTTTGTATTCTTAAATATTTCCAACGTTTGTTAAGTTAGTTTCGAAATTATAACGTATGATAAAATTGTAACATTTCCGTGTTTGTGCATCACGTTAAAACGGCGAAACCAATTTGAATGAAATTTGGCAAACGGATATATTAGACGGTGGATTAACACCTTCAGTTCCCTAATAGTTTCCGTGGGATAGAATAGTTCATAAAAGTTGAAGCTGAAGTAGGATTATCGGGAATGCTAAATCGAAGGGTTACTAAAGCGTTATGGGGATCTGTTGGATTTCGAAGATTAGATGGAAATACGAAAAAAGATTATGTTTAGTTTTGTGAGGGGCTTTTTTTACAACTTTGTGACTCTTCCATTTTCCTATGACAAGCTTAAATCGCAGATTATTGAAATATACACTTTGCTGAGGCACTGGAGTAAAATGCAAATTCCCTTCTTGGGGTCCCCTATCATAATAATGTAATACTTAATTTAATATAAATTGCTTCTTTGAGGAAGATTCTGTCCTTGAGGACAGAGTCGTTTGTCGATTAGTCCCTAATGTTTTGTTATCATCATCATAATCATCGTTAATGGCTCAGCAGCCGAGTCTTCTCCTCAGAATAAGAAGGGATTAGGGCTTAGGCCATAGTCCATCACGCTGGCCTAGTGCGGATTGGCAGACTTCACACACCTTTGAGAACAAGGAGAACTCTGAGGAGTGCAGGTTTCCTCGCGATGTTTTCCGTCACCGTTAAAGCAAGTGATATTTAATTGCTTAAAACCTGGGTTGGCAATGTTTTAAACAATTGATTAAAACATGTGTTTAAATCATTGTTTAAAACACTGAAAAAAAAAACAAACCTGTTTAAAACATGTTTTAAAACATTTTGTTTTAAACACGTTTAAAACATACATAAAAAAACCTATGCCTATGTAGTGATCGGTAATTCGGTCGGGCGCCATGGAGCGGTTAAAACCATCATTTCGGAATTTGCTAGAATGATCAAACCACAGGCCATGAAAGATGTCCTCACGTACCGAGCGATGACTTTTCCATTTAAGGACTATATGTTCAAGGATGACCTATTAAAAAAAACACATGCCTCCGTGTGGTGGAAATCATTAGGGAGTAAGTTAGATTCCGGAACCATAGATCTAACGAATCAATTGTTTACGGCCACTGCGTCTTCCGCCGGAATAGAACGACTATTTTCGACTTTTGGATTAGTGCATTCCAAAACACGTAACCGACTTGGCACAGAGAAGGCAGCAAAATTAGTCACGATCATGAGAGTGCTCAATCCGAAAGAACAATCAACTGCGGACGACTTAGATGTAGCTGACGAAGAATAAGTAGAGTAGGAAATGAGAAGGTGAAATGAAACATGTTGATTTTCCTAAAGTCATTAAAGATTAGTAGTTACAAATTACTGTAATAAATACTTCTGATTTATTAGATATGATATTTATTGGTGTTTCACTATAAACATCTCTTTTATTGTTTTCTTTTGTAAGTAGGTACGTACTTAATAATTTTTTTTATTACAAGAAGTGTTTTAAACTATGTTTAAAACATGATTAAAACATGTCAAATAAAACATTCTAAAAAAATGATTAAAACATGTTTTTTTTTCGTGGAAAAAAAACACGATGTTTTGTTCTTTTTAAAAAAAAACACGTTTTTTTTCCAACTCTGCTTAAAACACACAACTCCTGCAAGTCGTCGGTGAGTGCCTAAATGGGGGATCGAACTCCGACCTCCCAATTAGTCATGAACGTCTTAACCACTGGCTTATCAATATTATTGTTATCTGAACGTATATATAAAATCACGATATGACCTACAGTATTAGGTAATGTGTAACAAAATGCAGGTCACGTGACATAACTGAATCTAAATTGATGTAGTCGAGGTTACTGTGTGTTCCGTATGGGAGGGGAACACGAACTACGAAGGTATTTTTGTGCGTGACAGCGAAAAAAGCTGTTATACTTACATAAAGGTATATGTATAATCCTACCGGAAGGCTATTTGTTGGTCTAAAACATGCGAACACTTAACTGAAGTATAAATTAGAATTAGAAGCAACTTAAAGTCTTATCTGTGTTGCCATCTGACTCATCTTTGTAGCAAAATGTAGCTAGAAATGGCTAGAATAAAAAAGAAGTAGCTAATTTGGCTAAATAGGTAGTTACGAACAAAAATAATTTAATAATA
This sequence comes from Limenitis camilla, assembly GCA_905147385.1. NCBI lineage: Eukaryota > Metazoa > Arthropoda > Insecta > Lepidoptera > Nymphalidae > Limenitis > Limenitis camilla. The sequence continues at coordinate 1,451,427 of LR990244.1, forward strand.
ATTAAAATTATGTTTAAATTATTTAATCGAATCATTCAAACAAAACAAATAGAACCAACTTATAATTTTTTTTAGCTACAATTTTTTTTGTTTGTTACCAGTTACATGGTACATGGCAACACTGCTTTTAATTATATATAGCCTTTGTTAATCTAGAATAGTGTAGCTTTCTATAAGTGAAAAATTTTTTAAAATCAGTTAGAGTAATTGTAGAAGGATAGATGGCGTCTGTTTGTCTGTTACACAATCAGGCTTATATCACTGAATCGATTTTGATGAAATATGATATAGGGATAAAGTGGAGCTTGAGGAAGGACATAAGGCTATCTTTTATCGCGAAAAAAACAAATGAGTGTGCTCGTACGCCATCTATCGACGCGGGGGTGAAGTGCATGTCGAGCTGTGACTTTAATGTCTTACTCGGGAGGTCGGAGTTCGATCCTCCACACACACACACACCTCAGATTTGTGAGTTATGTGTGTTTTAAGCAATTAAATATCTGAAACCTGCACTCCTGAGAGTTCCCTAAAGTTCTCAAAGGTGTGTGAAGTCTACTAAGTTACACTTGGCCAGCGAGGTGGACTATGGCCTAATACCCTCCTCGTTCTGAGGAGGAGATCTGGCTTAGGATTAGGCTTGATGATGATTATCCGTATCTAAAGGTTTAGTTCCATAACATCCCTTATTTAGTATATCTAGGAATCAGTGAAATAATTTGAAATAGAATCAGTGGTTTCAGAAATTACTGCGTTTAAACTTTATCTCTCCAATATAAGTATAATGAGTACAAACTTGGTCATTACATTTAATTGTTAAGTAACTAACTGCACATATGAAATATAACATTTAATTCCATAGAACACGTAATTAGAGAAAGTGTGAAACTTGACGTGTATTTATTATAGTGTGTTAATGTTAGTAATTAGCATAGGACAGTAATGAGGTCTGCCATTTACATTTGTGTACTCAAATAAATGTATTTTGAAGTAGAAAAAATTCTATGTAAGATTTGCATTAAAAAGCATTAAAAAGTTTGTATAATAAGCATATAAGTTATCGAGTGTTTTAAGATATTTAACGACACTTAAATGTCGTGAGTCTTGTTGATAACAAAACTGAAAAACAAAGCAATTTTTTTTTTCTTTAGTTGTACGCGTACCACAAAATGTGATTCACAAAATTGGACAAGATTTTCATAGCTGTGTTTCAAAGGTCTATTAGGTCTAAAATATCGATATTTATATATATATAGTTCAAAAATTTTTTGAAACGCAATTTTTGAAGATTTTAGATCCTCCCTCCCCCCCATGTAACGCACCGTAACGTTTTTCTGTACACCCCCACCTCCCCATCCCTAAACGTTACGTAACATTTAAGCGACCATTAAAGTCACAATGATGTTGAACAAAGTATAATATTTTTGTTATTGTATTAATTAATATAACAAAAGAAGAGATTTTTAAATTATGTTTTTATTTCTCCATAAATCAAATTCACAGACAACAGCAATGTTCTTCTGTGTAAACTCTAATGAATACTGACAAGTGACACATCCGTAATTCCGTAATAAAATAAAAATCACGTACACACAGTCAAGGGATTCCCCGAAACATAAACGAAAGTGTTACCAACTTAGGAAACTAAAGTACAATACAATCGAGGGATTCCCCGTAAAATTTCTGGATTTGGAAGGTTCTAATTCACTAATATTTTTTTAAATAAAAAAAAATGTTACGTAACGCGTTGTTTCAATAATCCCCCTCCCGCCCTTGTAACGCACCGTAACGTTTTACAAGACCCCTCCACCCAAAATGCGTTACGTAATACTTGAATGCTCCCATATTTATTAAATAAAATTAAATTACAAATGTTTCGAAATGTAATAGTCTGGTCAGTCAAAGCAGTCACCGAAAAAAAAAATTAAAATTAAAAAATTAGATAGAGGTCATTGGATTCAGAGTGAAATCTTAATGATTTTTGAAAATTAAAAAAAAAAGATTTTGTTTTTGCAAATATCTCACACTAATAACGATTTCCTCCTCTTTAAGAATCTATTTTAAAATTTGAAAAATCTTTGTTGCTTTTTATAAAAAAACATCGAGTGTCGATATCTACATTTCAACATCGAACTATCGATATATGGCCAAAAATATTAGCAATATATATCGATAATTCTAAATAAAAATATCGATATTTCGAGTCCAAGCTTAAAAGCTTTTGTACTTAAATGAAATATCGGCCAAGTGCGAGTCGGACTTTCGCACGAAGGGTTCCTTACCAATATTTTGCAAAATAACTTGTTTTTAAGAGGTAGCACGACCCACTTTTCACTCACTTTTCAGATAGTTTTGATAAAAGGTTAATAAAAAAAATCTACTTGGTGCTGTTATTAATATCGAGTAAAAAACAGCATTAAAATCACGTTTGTTGTATGGGAGCCCCCCTTAAATATTTATTTTATTCTGTTTTTAGTATTTGTTGTTATAGGGGCAACAGAAATACATCATTTGTGGCAATTCCAACTGTCTAGCTATCACGGTTCATGAAATACAGCCTGGTGACAGACAGACGGACAACGGAGTCTTAGTCTGTTTATACGCTTTGGGTACGGAACACTAAAAAGAAACATGTTTAATTTTCCATTCATTTCGCAGTCGTAAGATTTACAAATAGATAATAATTTTAGTAAAACCTTCAATTTCTTTGCGTTCCCAGAACGCGAAAGCTGAATTAATTACTAACAATTTGATTGCATAAATTGATTACATTGTACCCTCACATAACAATATTCCCATGGATTTCTTTTTGATATTTTAGTTTCCGTAAAAAGTAAAGAAATGTGCCAACGATTCGTATTAACTGTTTGTAATACATTGTGTTGGTTTTTGTCATACATAGGGTTAGCACTCTTCTATTCTTATCTGCTAATAAATGTTTATATTTATTTTGTCGCGTTTTGACTACGAAATTTGCAAGAATAAGCATATAAATAACTAAATAAACTTTTAAAGTCAGAATTTACTAGTAAGTTGTTAGTTGGTGATTCTTTAATTTGATGCGGAATAGTTATTATTTGGTCTCACACAAATTTCTCACATAATTTGACCTTGAAAAAGGTCGAGGTTCTCAAGTCGATTGGTATGATTTTTAAAATTAAAAAAAAATAATTCGGTGCCAGCCAGGTGAACACACGTGTAGTGAGATAGTATAATAATAGGTATATCTATTTAACTACTACTACTACTATACTATTGCTGGCACCGACTACAAAAATAACAATTATTATATATTATTGTCTTAATAAACAGGGAATAATAAATAACGGAATTATTTCTTACTTTTTAGTGCATTTTTAGTTTGAAGTCGGTTTTTTGAAACGTAGTTTTTTTTTACTTAAGAATAGTGTACATATGTATTTTATGTTTGGATAATAGCTGAATTCTTAACCATTAAAATGGCGTGGAAGTATTGGTCTATTATTAAATATCTATAATAGCTTTTGTAGTCTGGCCATCAAAAATACACAATGGGAGTCTGGAGGTTATCAATTCAATCTTTATCTGTCTAAACCTATCAGTGAAACATTTTTTTTAGGATACATCCATCACGTATACTAGATTGGACTCTTTATTTAAGTAAATCTGTTAAATTCATATTCATCAGACCCCTCAATGATCCATTACTGAGCCGGGTCTCCTCAGAATAAGAAGCCCACGCTGGCAGACTTCACACACCTTTGAGAACTTTAGGGAACTCTCAGGAGTGCAGGTTTCCTCACGATGTTTTCCTTCACCGTTAACGCAAGTGATATTTAATTGCTTAAAATACACATAACTCAGAAAAGTCAGAGTTAAATTTAGTCGTGCAATTTTGAATCTATATCTTTCTAAGAAGAATTATAAATGTGTCAACCCTAATCACACGACCCGGCAGCGCTCTCGCTTTCTATGACTGATCGGTTTCCCATCCAATTGTTTCATACAAGTTTTTATTGTATTTACATTAAATCGGTGTAATGTTGAATGAGGGCGTTGACGTTGCTTCGTGACTCGTAGCGTTACAACGGTTTCTAAACGTGTAAAGCGATGAAAGCTTAACATCCTTCAAGCAAACCCAGGGTATAATATATGCTATATTGTCTATAACAAGTAACAATGTCGATAATATTAGATTAATTGCTTAGAATGAGGAGGGAGAAAAATAGATAAATGAATGTTTACGTAAGCACAGAAGGAGGGGTTAGGGCTTTGCTTACTTTTGCTGACATGCATGCAAAAAATCTGCTTACGTAATACTTGATTCTATTGATGTATTTTAAAAATAACTCCTTCGCTTTATGGTAGGTAAGGTGCAAACGAGCAGATGGTCCACCTGATGGTAAATGACCACCATCACCTACGGACATCGGCAAAACAAGAGATACTCCCTTGTTTGCTTGGTTGCATTCTCGAAGATAGAATGGGGAGGGGGAGTGAAAAAGAAATGCTGCTCACGGTTATTGAGGATCACATGAGTTTTTAATTCTGTAGCTTCTTAGTTAGCTTAGTTAAATGCTTAAAGGTCTTATAAACCTGAATCTTGGTCTTAAGCCCCAGGCAGTGTTTGGCTTCGTCATTCTTGACTATGATTTTGTGAATAAAGCTCATATACGGTTAATACTGGAACAATGATATATTGATTTTAAAACTCATTCTTGTAAAATCTAATACCTGTCTATGCAGTGATGGCCCAGTGGTTGAGACTTCAAGTCTTACTCGGGAGGTCCGAGGTTCGATCCCCCACACAGGCACACACCTCTGACTCTGAGTTATGTGTGTTTTAAACAATTAAATATCACTTGCTTTAACGGTGAAGGAAAACATCGTGAGGAAACCTGCACTCCTGAGAGTTCCCTAAAAGTTCTCAAAGGTGTGTGAAGTCTGCCAACCCGCACTGGGCCAGCGTGGTGGACTATGGCCTAATACCCTCCTCATTCTGAGGAGGAGACCCAGCTCAGCAGTGGGCCATTGAAGGGTCGTGATGATGTCTACATTAATACATATATAAAAGTAAAGGCTTCTGAATATATTTGTAGAAAATATATTGAACTTCTGATGATCTAAAATCATTTTAATTGTAACTTGTATAAATGTCAGTTACATTCCAAAGGTTTTTCTGGAATTTCTGATTTAAAAATTCTAACACTTATAAAATGCTAAACTATTTCCGAGTGATATATATAACTATCGGCCTCTCCCACATTTCGGTGTCCCCTCTCTCGTCACGTTATGTTAATATTGACATTTTTAATTTCGTCCGATTTCAATAATTCAAAAAGTAATCAACAGGTATTGAAACAGTCTTGAATACGAAATCATTTATTTGGATAACAATTAATACAACGGTATGGATAACATGGTCTGATTTGATAGGCATTTATATCTACTTTTAAAATGTAAAGATGTAGTTAAAGTGACATAACTACAATAGTTGGACATATGGTCTCGCGAAGTGTTTTGTAGATATTGATACGTTCTATAATATTGTAGAACATTTTTTGTTCTATCATCAATACTTTCCGCAGCGCATGCGATGGAAGACATTTTAGGGCTAATTTTTTTACACCTTGACTTGGTTTTAGTAAGAATTTCTGAGGAGCTCTAATTTTTTCTTGTAATAAATATAGCCTATGTTACTCAGGGATAATGTAGCTTTCTAATGGTGAAAGAATTTTTGAAATCGGTCCAGTAGTTCTTAAGTTTAATCTTTCCTCTTTATAATATTAGTATAGCTATTTTCCACATGCAAATTATTATGAAACATTTGAAATGTTTTGTCAAACATCCGCGGTAGTACAAATATTGACACCAATTAGCGCGTCCTCGTTATTTCAAACTGCATAATAAGTTATTATGATTTTTTTCTATATTCACGTTTACTTTTTTATCGTTAACGCTGACTTAATCACCGTGTAAATCCCCCCATTCCAGATGTCTTCAAAAGTAATCAAAGCAAGGAAACCCCCGCCCCCCTTTAATACTTGAACGGCTCACAGTGAAGGGTTTCATTTAATCATTTAAGGTTTTTAAAGTTTATGGACTCAAGATTATATTATTTATATGGGAGCTATACTACACAGTAACACGAAACCTTCATATTTTTTTTTTTATGTAACTAGGTCGGCAAACAAGCGTACGGCTCACCTGATGGTAAGCGATTACCGTAGCTTATAGACGTCTGCAACACCAGAAGCATCGCAAGCGCGTTGCCGACCCTATCCCCAATTCCCCCCAGGAGCTCTGGTCACCTTACTCACCAACAGGAACACAACACTGCTTTAGAGTAGTGTTATTTAGCTGTGATCTTCTGTAAGGTCGAGGTACTACCCCAGTCGGGCTGCTCCATATTTGAGCAGGAAGTTTCCTGCTGTGCCTTCCCTCAGTTTGTCACCAAAATTGTGTCGTTATGGAGTTCCATCACGACACAACTTTGATGCTCATCCGGCGATACCACTTTGATAACTTACCACAATCTCTTGAGACAGAGGTTATATATAAATGGTAGAATTTATTATTCAGCGCAGTAACACTTAAATGGGAGCCGAGCAATGCCTGAAGCTTGTGACTCAGGAGAAGGTTTAAAGACGTCTACTATGGCCAAACTCTCACCTCCACCGCTCAAACTCGCTAGCGAATATTAATAATAATTATACATACTGCGCGATATTACTTGACGAACTAACTCCATCCAATTACATCAAAGGTTATATATTGTCTACTCGAAATAAGATAAAACCCACAAATACTAATTTATAAACGGTGTTGCTAACATCTAGATAGTGTTTATAGCATAATGTAGGTACTGAAATTAATTCTTTTATAAGAAAAGAGGGTAGTCTTTTTATTATATATTTTAAGGAGGATAGTTGGAGGTTTAAGAGATAAGCTTTCCTCCAGGAAATACGATCTTATTATGAAATAAAAGTGAAAACTGAGAATGCATCGAGATGTTTGGAATACTTGACTGATTCCCACCAGTGTTGAAACACAACAATGGCTAGTTTTACGGAAACCATTGCCCAATGCTCGTGTGACCTTTGGCGTGTGGTGTAAGTCATGACAGCAACACCGTTGATAACTTTATATTCGCGGGTAGTTTATTTTATTCCAAGACTGTATATAGCCTCTGTTCCGATTCACATGAGCCAGTTGTCAAATGGAGCTCACCTGGTGACCAAGTATGAGTACGTATCATATCCTAAGCAATGTAATCATATCCTAATTTTAGTACTACAAAGGCGTTACCCCACGTCTGATCTTTCTCACTGGTGACAGGAGGGGAGACATTCTTTTTTTTTTTTTAAAAAGATTACTAGCAGTATGGATCACATACTACTAGTATTCCCGTTACCCCTCCTAGTAAGCTAATAAATAGCTTGTGTCAGGAGTGGGCCACGTCAGTAGTCCAATGTCCGGGATTTGAACCCACGACTGGTTGATCGTGAATCCAACGCCCGCACCACTGAGCTACTGACGCTCTTCGTCTAAAGAATTCTTGCCCTCATTCCCCACGGTGTGTTAATCTGTGTACTCACCTATGTTGCATCCAAAATTGATTAATATGTCATTTGAGATATATTTTAGTAATAAAATACTAATTTATAAAAAACTAGGGGCCCGTCCTAGGGGCTTCGCACGGGTGGATAATTTTTTTTAACATTTTGGCTCCCGCATTCTGTCGCTCCCTCTATCGCCGCGTTACTCGCTGCGCTGCGAGGCACTCACACCACACCGCGCCGGCGGCCCGTCTGGGATTATTTTTTATTTATCTTGATATTTTTATTTCGTAATATCTTTTGACTGGAATGTCCGATTTCAATAATTCAAAAAGTAATTAACAGGTATTGAAACAGTCTTCATTACGAAATAATTTATTTGGATAAGAATTAATACAAAGTTATGGAAAACATGGTCTGATTTTGATAGGCATTTTTATCAACTTTTAAAATGTAAAAAAGTAGTTATAGTGACTTAACTACAATAGTTGGACATATGGTCTCGCGGAGTTTTTTGTAGATATTGATACGTTCTATAATATTGTAAAACATTTTTTTGTTCTATCATCAATACTTTTCGCAGCGCATGCGATGAAAGATAATTTATGGCTAATTTTTTTTTGCACCTTGTGTTGGTTTTAGTGAGAATTTCTGGGGATCTCTAATTTTTTCTTGTAATAAATATAGCCTATGTTACTCAGGGATAATGTAGCTTTCTAATGGTGAAAGAATTTTTAAAATCGGTCCAGTAGTTTTTATGTTTATTCGTTACATACAAAAATACAAATCTTACTTCTTTATAATATTAGTATAGATTGTGACAAATGGTTATCCATTTAATACAATAATTATTAATAACAATATTTTTATAAACGAATTTAAGACAAATTTTTGTAAAATATAATTAGATACTAGTCTTGGGTAGTTCACGAACGACCTAGTTCAAAAGAGCGCTCTTATAGGTGAACTATACGAACTAGTTCATCGACAATCTCGCTCTTAGTTCTTATAATTTTTTAAATCGAATTATTTACTTCTAAAGATGCTTATGTTTCATCCATACTTGACTATTTGTTTTCTATAAGAATAAATGTGTAAAAATAAAAATAGTGGTTTATTTCTTATAAAAAATCGATATATACTTATATATTTAAATGGTGATAGAAATATCAATATATTGTTCATAAATATCGATGTTTCATTTTTGGAATATCGTTTTTTTTACTTTATTTATTATTTTTACTAAATTATTTAAAAAAAGAACTAACGAACTGAAAGAGCGAACTAGTTCGCCATTGGATTGCGAACTAAAAAGAGCTCTTTTTGGTGACACACTAGGCTCAAGAATATTAGATACTTTGTAACTGACATATAACAAGCTGACTAGCATTAAAAACCTTTATAAGTATCTATAGTTACATTTAAGAATCGTAGGAAATCGAATATACAAACGAAATTGCGATTTAGTATACTACTTACGCCATCTGTTGACGGACAGATGGCGTCTGTTACACAACTTAAATCACTGAACCGATTTAGATGAAATATCATACAGAGAGAAATATGATGCTTAGAGCTTGATGAATTGAATGTAAACAAATGAGTGTGCTCGTACGCCATCTATCGACGTGGGGGTGAAGTGCTTGTCGAGCTATGTCGCTGTTGTCTGTGGGAATTAGTCATAAGATACGAAATAAAATGTAAAATATAGTGTGATTAAAATATGAAATTAAATCTGGTAAATTGTAACCGAGCGAAGCCGGTGTGGGTCGACTAGTTAAAACATAAATATATGTCGGGGATTTTAAAACGATGTGAAAGGAAATGGAAGGAGGAAGATGGGGAATATTGGGGAACACTAAAAGGGGGTGATGGTATTGAATGGAATATTGGGTAAACGCAACGTAGATACTCCTATTGAACCGATAAATAATCAAATATGATCTCCAACAATTACGAGAGAAACCTAAGTAGTGCCTTGGACTTGTGACCAAGGTGTAGGCTTAAGGAGCTCCTTTAAGTAATTACAACACTCGCCTCCACTGCTAGGCTCTCTATTTAAACCCAAGGTTGAACGCACATAAACCTAACCTAACACAAGACGAGGTAATTACATTGTAAGGTACTCACGTGACCTTGATCGGACAGCACTCCTAGCACTAACACAACACTGCACAACACTATCACTATTCAGACACTACTTCACTTCTTGAGAGATCGCGCACGACTAAGACTTCAGTCAGACTGTCGATGGCATATAAAGGGTCGAGGGTCGAGACTGTCAAAACAACGGAAGTGACTACTACCCCACTCCAACGCCATAGACAGCGATGATGATACGATTTAATCGATAACCTTTTACTATTCTCCGACATATATGTATTTAATTTTAGAGAATCGTTCAATCAGTCATTCATTTCAGTGAAACAAACACCAAAGTATTTCACGAGTAATTTTCCGTAACTTGAAATCTGCATACACAAAACATTAAGAAACGAGTACACAGCTCATAACTTGAATCACTAATTGCATTACGAGATATAAATCTAAGTTAACCTTAATTTTGGTTACAATTGTGATACCCGTCGTCGTGGTCGTCGTATGTGGGACGCGAATTGTTTGCTAAATGAAAGTATTTTAACACAATACATCGTTAACTGAATTATTTTAATAATTACGAGTTCATTTATAAGTAGGTCACGACATTACGAGTAAACTATCACATTTACATCTAATATTCTTAATCCCAACTTAATTTTATATATATTAACGAAAGTAATTCTGTCTATTTATCGGTTTGTCTGTCTTTTTCCCACGTGAGGGTTAGAATACAATTCCCCTCTGCCGCTGGGAGAGCATCTTGTAAGAGCCGAGTAACCCAGCACCCCATTGGTGGTAGGGGATCTGTTCCCCGACTGGCTTGCGACCACCAGCATGCGAATCCGTCCGCCAAGTGTCGTTGACGTCGTCGTCCGGTCGAGCCGCATGTGGGCCCGAATTACCCCTCCCCCGCCCCGTCTGCTCGTTTGCCCCTTAACTGCTATTAAAAAAAAAAGAAGCTCAAATCTCTGAACCGATTTTTTTAAGGTACAAACTACAGACAAGGACTAGAGCTTGGGAAAGGGGTTGAAATAGGGGATGACAGCAAGTTTATTTTATATATTTTTTAATGTCTTTTGTGTGTTCTAATAAATATTAATCCAAGTCCATCCTACTTCTAATTGAATGTTAAAAACCTTACAATTATGTTAAAAAAGAAAACTTTTTGTTACGAGAGTAAAAAAATGTGTTTTTTAGTATACTTAGATATACATACAAATAGCTGTAGGTGAATTTTCATGTAATCATGATTTTAAAAAAAATGCAAAATATTCGTGGTAAATTGCACACACTAAGTTATAAATAATTTAAAAAATATTACAATTGGACATACTAGTAGTTAATTTTCAATCCCACCCACAACATGTCATCTTTGAAATAATTAGATTTTTTGGGTAACAGCAAATGTTGTAATTACAAGTAAGGACTTTACATGTACTTTAAAATTAGGGATCAGATATTCCAGGAAATGTCTCTAATATTTCCTTACTCCATTAGGGAATTAATTTAAATACGTAATTTAATGAAAATATTTAAATTAAATAAATATAATACATAGTTAACTAGTAAATAAAATTTTATATTAAAGGGATGTCCCTAATAGAGATATAAACGACTCCCAACTGTAAAATTTGGATCCAGATATAGTTTCAATTTGTACATCCAGTTATAAGTATATTAAAGTTTTAACAATATAAAAACAACAGTATTTTAGATTTGTATCAGTATATTAAGACATCAGCAAATTAAGTTTTTTGAGAAGTTGTAGAGTTATTTACTGTCTCATCAAAGCGAGCAGGTCGATGATATGTGAGCCACGACTCCATGACCAATCCTCGATGATGTCAGCATCACGGATACATTGGAAAGGTTATATTAACATATTAGACACAATATTATTTGCTATACAAGAACATCAGTGAGACGAGACCGGTTCATGACTCATGTTAGGTGTTAGGTGCCATATTGACCTAACTGGCATTATTGCTTTTATAAATATCAATATTTACCGACTGACCGTTTCATATCCTTTTTAATATAGGTAATCCTAATTTCAAACACTCAAATTTTAATCCTTGTTAAGTAATATTATTTATTAATGGCTATTAAACTAGCACAAGAACTAGTAGAATGTTTCTTGCCCCTACTCGAATATTAAAAAGAGCTAGCAACATCGTTTACAACCTTGTATTCGTGAATACTTCCCTTTATTTTATTTCAATTATATCAACATAACTGTTACTTAGACAAAAAGCTTCTAAGAACTTTTTGCAGGAACTCTAAGGACCAAGAAACTGAGACCTCAGTGAACTGTAACTCGGTGTTCTAACAAAACCTGTAATATTGTTTAGATATGCAAATATAAAATTATAACCTTGTATTCGCTAATACTTCCCTTTATTTTATTTCAATTATATCAACATAACTTTTCCTTAGACAAAAAGCTTCTAAGAACTTTTTGCAGGAACTCTAAGGACCAAGAAACTGAGACCTCAGTGAACTGTAACTCGGTGTTCTAACAAAACCTGTAATATTGTTTAGATATGCAAATATAAAATTATAACCTTGTATTCGCTAATACTTCCCTTTACTTTATTTCAATTGTATCAACATAACTTTTCCTTAGACAAAAAGCTTCTAAGAACTTTTTGCAGGAACTCTAAGGACCAAGAAACTGAGACCTCAGTGAACTGGAACTCGGTGTTCTAACAAAACCTGTAATATTGTTTAGATATGCAAATATAAAATTATAACCTTGTATTCGCTAATACTTCCCTTTATTTTATTTCAATTATATCAACATAACTTTTCCTTAGACAAAAAGCTTCTAAGAACTTTTTGCAGGAACTCTAAGGACCAAGAAACTGAGACCTCAGTGAACTGGAACTCGGTGTTCTAACAAACCCTGTAATATTGTTTAGATATGCAAATATAAAATTATAACCTTGTATTCGCTAATACTTCTCTTTACTTTATTTCAATTATATCAACATAACTGTTACCTAGACAAAAAGCTTCTAAGAACTTTTTGCAGGAACTCTAAGGACCAAGAGACTGAGACCTCAGTGAACTGGAACTCGGTGTTCTAACAAAACCTGTAATATTGTTTAGATATGCAAATATAAAATTATAACCTTGTATTCGCTAATACTTCTCTTAATTTTATTTCAATTATATCAACATAACTGTTACCTAGACAAAAAGCTTCTAAGAACTTTTTGCAGGAACTCTAAGGACCAAGAAACTGAGCCCTCAGTGAACTGGAACTCGGTGTTCTAACAAAACCTGTAATATTGTTTAGATATGCAAATATAAAATTATAACCTTGTATTCGCTAATACTTCTCTTTATGTTATTTCAATTATATCAACATAACTGTTACCTAGACAAAAAGCTTCTAAGAACTTTTTGCAGGGAACTCTAAGGACCAAGAAACTGAGACCTCAGTGAACTGGAACTCGGTGTTCTAACAAAACCTGTAATATTGTTTAGATATGCAAATATAAAATTATAACCTTGTATTCGCTAATACTTCTCTTTATGTTATTTCAATTATATCAACATAACTGTTACCTAGACAAAAAGCTTCTAAGAACTTTTTGCAGGGAACTCTAAGGACCAAGAAACTGAGACCTCAGTGAACTGGAACTCGGTGTTCTAACAAAACCTGTAATATTGTTTAGATATGCAAATATAAAATTATAACCTTGTATTCGCTAATACTTCCCTTTACTTTATTTCAATTATATCAACATAACTTTTCCCTACACAATAAGCTTCTAAGAACTTTTTGCAGGAACTCTAAGGACCAAAAAACTAAGACCTCAGTGAACTGGAACTCGGTGTTCTAACAAACCCTGTAATATTGTTTAGATATGCAAATATAAAATTATAACCTTGTATTCGCTAATACTTCCCTTTACTTTATTTCAATTATATCAACATAACTTTTCCCTACACAATAAGCTTCTAAGAACTTTTTGCAGGAACTCTAAGGACCAAAAAACTGAGACCTCAGTGAACTGGAACTCGGTGTTCTAACAAACCCTGTAATATTGTTTAGATATGCAAATATAAAATTATAACCTTGTATTCGCTAATACTTCCCTTTACTTTATTTCAATTATATCAACATAACTTTTCCCTACACAATAAGCTTCTAAGAACTTTTTGCAGGAACTCTAAGGACCAAGAAACTGAGACCTCAGTGAACTGGAACTCGGTGTTCTAACAAAACCTGTAATATTATTTAGATATGCAAATATAAAATTCCAAGCATGTTTATAAGTAAGCAAGTGAAAGCGAATCAGGGCGTCACTGCTCATAAGCCATCCAAATTAATATGCGCGACCGCGTTACGCACAGAGATGGATTTAGGAACTAGTATTGATTATATTACGAAGGAAGACTAGTTTCTGAATTCCTGATACGATTTTTATCAAAAAACGAATTAAAATCTCTTTTCCAGTATATACAGATACTACTCCAATACCCGGTAAACGTTGTCTAACCTTTTTCATTTAAGGGTAAAAATCGGTCAAGCCATTTCGGAGTACTTTGATAACAAACATTATGACATCTATCTCTGTACAAAATTTCATCTTAATCGGTTCAATGATTTAAGCATGATTGCGTAACAGACATGACAGACCACCTATCCGTCAATAGATGGCGTAAGTTATATTAAATAGCACTTTAGTTTGTTTAGTATTACCTACATATCCTAAGAGTTACATTCGACTGAGAGATATTTCGGACCTTGGACACTTCAGAAGGCTCTTCTGGGGGCTTAGCAAAGTGGCAATCGCTTTGAAGCGACTCTATATCTATAGTTGTAATTGCTTCGTCAGTCAAATTGACCAATATCGCCGTGTTGACAACTGTCAGAAACGTCACTTTACTACGCATTCGTTTGCCTAAATTGAGCAATTCTACATTGGCTGTCAATTTTTGTTTTTCGATTGTAGGTCACGTGACTTTTCTTAACCTTACGTCAATCCCATACATTTTTAATTTTTCTATAAGCGTTATTGAATATTGATTTGACATTTTGCTAAATCCCCTGAGCAGCAATAGCGTTTCCACCAGAGATGTGCGAGGAGAATTAGGTAAATGAGGAGAGCGTCTCTGGTGGAAACGCCGCCTTAGGGCTAACCTCATGGCCATTAAACATTTTAAATATATATGTCGGAGAATAAATAAAAGATTATCGATTAATCGAATCGTTATCGCTATGTATGGCGTTGGAGTAGGGTAGTGGTCTCTTCCGTTGTTTTGACAGTCTCGACCCTCGACCCTTTATATGCCATCGACAGTCTAACTGAAGTCTTAGTCGTGCGCGGTCTCTCAAGAAGTGAAGTAGTGTCTAAATAGTGATAGTGTTGTGTTAGTGCTAGGAGTGCTGTCCGATCAAGGTCACGTGAGTACCTTACAATGTAATTACCTCGTCTTGTGTTAGGTTAGGTTTATGTGCGATTAACCTTAGGTTTAAACAGAGAGCCTGAGCAGTGGAGGTGAGTGTCGTAATTACTTAAAGGAATTCCCTAAGCCTACACCATGGTCAGAAGTCCAAGGCACTGCTTAGGTTTCTCTCGTAATAGTTAGAGATCATATTTGATCATTTATCGGTTTACCCAATATTCCATTCAATACCATCCCCCCTTTTAGTGTTCCCCAATACTCCCCATCTTCCTCCTTCCATTTCCTTTCACATCATTTTAAAATCCCCGACATATAATAAAATACGATGGTTTAATAAAATGATAAATAAATAAGTAAATGAGTGAGTGAGCTGTGTGGCCATCATTTAATCGAATTGTTAAACAGATTCAATAGTCACGTTTAAGCTGGTCAAGGTCGACAAGGTCTACAATTGACGGTAATTATTTTGATCGTCGTTAACTTTGTTTTTATTGGCGACCTAAAAGCAGTAAAATCAATCAACTTCGTTTACGAAATATTCGTTGACAATGGATTGATGGCTTTTCTTGGTAATGAAAAAGAGTTAACTATTAACTTTTTTTATGGTAGTTTTTTTGTTTAGGATTCTAATCTTATTTGTGTGAAAATAATGCAACATAGATTATATAAAATACTACTTGATCCTATGAGAAAGTAATTCATTTTCACCACAGAGCTATATTATGGAGAACCTGTCCTTTTAAAATAGGTTGTGTAGAATAGCCAAAAATTGACATTTACTTCTGTTTAATAATTATTCCTATATATATGAGAAGAGAGAGAAACTTAAGTGTAGATATAACTACCGGCACGTAAGTCTAGGTTTGACCTTAAATGCGCAGAAGTCACTATTAGAGCTTTATAGCGGGGAGCGCGGGGCGAGGGCAGCGCGTCACAAGCTATTGGTTCGTATGTGATGTTTCAGTTCCCGTCAAGGATGGAGTGCAGCACGCTCACAATGCGCAACTTTCCCCCCCACGTTTATTAAACATTTTTTTTCCATTTTACACACTATAACTGAATTTTTATAATTGCCAATAGTTATTGTCTGTTTATTTTTCGAATTTTATGCTTCAACGTAAATCTGGTTGGCTAGGGTTGGCTACTGGCCTGGGATAGTTGTGCCTATATTGGTAGTTCAATCCACGACGTTTACTATTTTGACAAATAGCAGACGCGCGGGAGCAAAACCTTTCATATGAGGCCTATACTTCGATACATTTGACTATAACTCCCAAATGAACTATTGTAATTTTAATTATAATATTAACACATAATAACATTAAATTTAAAATGATATTAAGTACGTCTCTGTGTCACATTAGGCGCAGCGCGCAAACGCAACTGCAGTCACCTGGAGACGCTGTGCGCTTGCGCATACGCATCCTAATCGACTAATGAGCGTCCGTGACTCACTTGACTATTTGTTAATATCTCATATTTTATTTTTTTCATAAATACCTGGTCACAATTTATATAATTAACTACTACTATCTATAGTGATGAAGCAGTGATGGCCCAGTGGTTGAGACTTCAATGTCTTGCTCGGGAGGTCCGAGTTCGATCCCCCACACACCCACACACGTTACTTGTAGGAGTTATGTGTGTTTTAAGCAATTAAATATCACTTGCTTTACCGGTGAAGGAAAACATCGTGAGGAAACCTGCACGAGTGAGAGTTCCCAATCCGCACTGGGCCAGCGTGGTGGACTATGGCCTAATACCCTCCTCGTGCTGAGGAGGGGACCCGGCTCAGCAGTGGTCGTGATGTTTGTTTAATATGAAAAACAATTAATATGTGGATGATAATAGTAAAATAAACGACTTAATCTTTTTCTTTTCTCGTCTTACTTATATTCACGCATTATTTATTTCTCGCATTTATTCTTTGAATTATAAAATTAAATAATTATTAAAGAATAATACCAACCAACCAAAAATGGGCAATTTTTCACAATTCTGTTTACACTCAACTAGTAAGAAAAAACAAAATTCCAATACATTTTTTATGTTTATTATTTATTGTGTCGTTTTTTGGTCTTATACTAGTTGTGAATGCACACAAAGATAAAAATAATAATCTTTATTTCATCACTATATTATAAAACAAAGACTCACGCCGGGTTTCATGCGGTTCTCACTAACAGACAGAGTGATTAATGAGGAAGGTTTACGTGTATAATACGTTAAAATTTCATTTTAAACAAATGGCACCTTACGATAGAAAAACCGCCTTACCCGTGTGAAGTAGAAGCGGGCGCTAGTATTTGTATAAAAGCAAAGAATCTTCGGTCTGCCTGTATGTATATATTGTTGCATATTTTATGTGACATATTTCAAAATAGCCAGTTGTGTGACAAATGGCAAGAGAACGGATTATCTAAGGACAATTTGAAGTGATTGCCGCCATTACGATGCCCTTAATGTTTGATTTTGTCCGTATACAGTGTTGCAAGCGGATATTAAATACTAATATTTCGACTGCAACTGCGTATGCGTTGATTTCTCATTTATGAGCTACGACCTTCGTTCACGTTAACTTTACAATCACAAAATGTAACAAAACAAAGGCGAATCTAAAATTTGATTGTTATATTAACTTAATCCTCTAAAAAAAGATTTAAAAATATCCGCAAGTTTGAGTTATTAACATGTGAGTGTGGGTGACAATTTGAAAAATAAACTAGAGTTTTTTTAATCGTTTTTAGGCAAGCGTTTGACCGTAATCTGCCTTATGTTAAGCGCGACATGGTGTAGGATGTAACACGCTTACCTAGAAGGTACCTGTTCACTCTGGTTTTGAAGACACCAACGTTGTACGTATTTGGAAACACAAACTCCGGCAAATCGTTCCACAATTTCGCAGTGCGAATAATGAAAGTGGATTCAAAGCGTTTGTTTCGCACTCTAGGAATTTCCACCATGTACCGATGTTGGAGTATAAATAATGTTCATATTCTTCTTCTTCTTTGAGTGCCACCCTGACTAGCGAAGGCTGGCAGACAGCGCTGTGTACTACTTCTTGTTCTTTGCGAGGCGAAAGAAATCTCCTGCACTCGCGGTTCCAGTCCATTCTCGAATGTTCCGTAGCCAAGACTTTTTTCTGCGACCAACACCTCTTCCTCCAGCTACCTTTCCCATCATAATGAGCTGTAGAAGTTCTTATCTCTCGTGCACTATCTCTCTAAGCACGTGACCGAGATATGCTACTTTTCTCTTTTTGATAGTCTCGAAAAGTTGCCGTTTTTGGTTGACGCGTCGTCAAATGTTCATGTTGGCAACACTTTTTGCTTTGCTTTTGATTGGCGAGTGTTTACCATTGGTTTATTAGGAGCAGTCCCTGGGATTTAATACACCGGAACATATTGAAAGAGCTCTTTTATTATGCGTAGATTACTTATCACCTTTACTGCTCGATCTCGTCACACAACATTAAGAAATAATATCAGTCAATCAAGTAAGGTGTAATCCATGAATTTACTTGTCAAACTACTACAATTTTATTGGACTAAACTAATAGAAACTACGCATCAAAAATTGCCAGTTTTATTATTCCATTAAATAATTGCTAGTAGAGTAAATTCAGAAGTTTTTGTTAATATATATGCAATTGTCTATCATTATACAGATTTACCAATAATTAAAAAAAAAAAACCTGTGGGTGTTATATTACAAAAGATATGTGGATAATAGAACTAAGTGATTGATCAATATTTTTCGCAATGACCTAGATAAGATGTAAAGATATATCCGCTATGAATTTAACGTTATTACATTTAATAATTTTGCATATACTCTTACTGTGTAGTTGCACCGAACAATGTCAGTCCATTTAAATGTTTTCGACCGATGACATTAGAAGTTTTAAACATTAAAAATGGGCGTAAAAAAATTAAACGATGATCTTTATTTATTACTACTAAGACACCGTTATCCGTCTGTCTGTCACCAGGCTGTATCTCATGAGCCGTGATAGCTAGACAGTTGAAATGTTCACAAATGATGTATTTCTGTTGCCCCTATAACATCATATACTAAAAACTGAATAAAATAAATATTTAAGCGGGGCTCCCATACAACAAACGTGATTTCAATGCCAAGCTTTTCTCGATATTAATAACGGTAATAGGTGTCTCTCTGAAATATAATGGTTGGAAGCGTCAGTAGCTCAGTGGTGCAGTCTTTGGATTCACGATCGATAAGTCGTGGGTTCAAATCCCGGCCATTGGGCTACTGGCGTGGCCCACTCCTGTCAAGCATTTTAGCTTACTAGGAGGGGTAAAGGGAATACTAATAGTATATGATCCATACTGCTAGTAATCTTTAAAAAAAAATAAAAATAAAAACAATGGTTGGAAATATTCACATAATGTTTAGTGGTATGTTCTCTTCAAAAATAAAATAAATCACAACCAAAAGTTGTGTCGTGTCGTCGCGCTACCTTAAAAACAAGTTATTTTGCCAAAGATTGGTACGGAACCCTTTGTGCGCAAGTCCGACTTGCACTTGGTCCGTTTTTTTTCAATATCATAAACAGCTAAACCCCCCACGTTCAAGATCAAAATAAAGAAAAGATCTTTTGGTGCTTCGTTAAAATTGAACTTTGCTGTCAATGTCACAATGAAACATAACTTCCAATCAGCTCTGGGAACTTGACACCGATTTTGGACATCATTGAATTTTGACAAATTAACTATAATACTTAGATTTATCAAAAATATTTAATTTTCAATATATTGTTGCTAAATAAAAATATTTAGGCGCTTACGACATTAACCATATTTAATCATTATCCCACAGGAACTCTGAATTTATCCGGCATAAAAAATATCCTATATTGTGATCCAGGTTTTAAAGTATCTGTGTGCCAGACTTCATTGTAATCCATTCAATAGTTTTTGCGTAAAAGAGTAACAAACATCCATACATACTCCCAAACAAAGAATACAAAACAGTGACCAAGCAAATTCTCTATACGGAATTGAAAGCAACAAAGAATTTATTTCTGCATTACCCGATTTCTCATTTAAATTACACATTTCAATCCGACAGCAAAATGTCCATTCTTTATTAAATATAAATCGTAAAATTATCATTTTTTTGAAACAACCATACTTAGTTTCATCACCCCTAAAAACGGGTAACGTAACTACGCAAATTGGCAACACTGAAATTTGGCGCTACTTTTCATGTTATTTTGACAATTTTCTATACGTCATAATGTGACAGATGACAATTACGAGTGATGTTAATTTTGTAGCCATCTACAATATGGCGATTTTCTATTTTCAATTCAGTTTTTTGATCTGTGCGACATAATTATCTCGAGCAGCAATGACAACATAAACAAAAGAATATATAGGAAGTTTCTATAGTGAAATCGGCCCACTTATGGAGATGATTCCATGGTTCAGGTCCCATGGTCTACATGCTTCTGGGTCATTACTTGTACTTAGAACAATGAAGATCACTTCAATGTTCATGTAAATGTAACTTTCTATATCTAATTTATAGAAAACTAGTATCAACAAACAGATACGCGATTTAGGCTGCGTTTCCACCAGAGAGAATTAAGAAGAAAAGTTGCCAGTCTAACGGTCTTTTACGGGTTGTACTTTGGGGAGTGTGCCCAGGAGCTACACGAGCTCATACCCCCATCTCCTTTCTTCCATCGGCCATACAGATGCACCGCAGGCTTTCATCCCCACCTAATTGATATACCCTTCATACGTACAAAGTGCTTCAAGTCATCTTTTTTAATGCGCACGGCCAAGGAATGGAATTCTTTGCCGGCGTCTGTATTTAACCCGAATGCTTTTAAAGCAATAGTGAACAGGCTTCTTTTGGGCGAGCTCCATCTTCGACCTCGTCTGTGCTCTAGAGTTAGACTGAGGTCAAGAGTAAGCCCATTTTATAATTAAAAATAAACCAATAGAATCGCTTTATTTAACGCAATCTAAGCGAGGAGGCTATTTAATATTTAATAATTATATTTTAATGAGGCGATTCTATTATATATGATTTCATAGAAAAGGTTTTTTGTATACGTTGTTATAACTTACTGTCAGCCGGTGTGGCTATCAGAGAAAAATCTACGTTTTATTGATATTGTTTATTATAATATGTCTTATAATATCAGACAGTTTGTTAACTATGTGACGGTTGAAGAGACCTTTTAATTCACATTGACAAAATTTACTTAATTAGGTGTTATATTAATACTAACAAGTCTAATCATATAGCCATAACGCATGATGGCTCAGTGGTTAAGACGTTTATGTCTACTCGGAAGGTCCGTGTTCGATCACACACCTCTGACTTTTCCGATTCACGTGTGTTTTAAGAAATATTTGCTTTAGCGGTGAAGGAAACCATCGTGAGGAAACCTGCACTCCTGAGAGTTCTACATGTCCTCAAAGGTCCCCAACCCGCACAATGCCAGGGTGGTAGACTATGGCCTAATCCCCCCTCATACTGAGAAGGAGACCCGGCTCAGCAGTGGGCCATTAGCGGGGTAATGGTGATGTTGTTGAAAATTTAAAATAAATTTGAAGTTTAGCTTCACTTGTCGATTGAGTCGATTCTGCTGTTGCATCTAAGTGAAGAGAGGGCAGATCGTTAATCGTTGTATTTTTCACAAATGACGCACGGAAATATTGTTTTCTGTATGTGTCAATAAGCGATGTTTGTTTTGTCTGCTCGCATAACAGACAAAGGTAAAATTTGCGCAGCCTTTAATGAATCAATACTTGTCGTACAATAGAAGTAATTTCGTATTATTAATAATTTTAATTGTATATTTACCAAGACGACAGGGATGTTACATATTATTTTTTATCAGCTTTCATTTTTACCTTTCCAGCAAGACAGCATTTATAATAAGACTAGTCGACCCGTCGACACTATGTTTTACATTTTAATTTATATAAGACTAATACCCAAACATAACGGCCACATAGCTCGACATGCACTTCACGCCCACGTCGATAGATGGCGTACGAGCACTCATTTGTTTATTTGCATTCTTAAGTATTTTATTCGCGATAAAACGTAGCCTATGCCCTTCCTCAAGCTCTACTTTATCTCAGTATCATATTGAAAAAATCGGTTCAGTGATTTAAGTCTGATTGGGTAACAGACAGACAGACGCCATCTATCTGCCAATAGATGGCGTAAGTAGTATATTTAATCGCAGTTTCGTTTGTTTAGTTAATATTCTTAAGTAATAACTGTTTCGAGTTACTTTCGAAACACGGTTACCAACTTAGGGGTTTTCCCCCCAGATTTAGGGGGTAAATAAGTGAGATGGGATTTTTTTAGGGGTCTGAAATTTTTTGACTAATATTTTTAAATTGATAATATTAATATTTATTTCTTGACCTAGCGACTTATAACGACATCTAGTACATAATTCTACAAGCACTCTGTGGTGACTGGCGGCAATACTGGCGCCACTGGCGGCCATTTTATTGTCTGTGCATATGGCGATTATATATTGTTGTGTATAAATTGAACGTATGTTTGATACTTTAATATTAGCTTATGTCCTATAGGATACCGCCAATAAAATAGATTAAGAATATTCTTACGACGATTGTTATTTCGATTTTGGTTTATACTGTGTGTCGATAAGAAATGTGTTGATGCCTAAAAATTTCAAAAAATCTGAATCCTCATTATATATTTTTTAGAGGGACGACTAAATAATTAAGGCGATTTTAGGGGTTTTTGACACAAACTTTAGGGATACATATTTTTGAGAGTTGGTCACTGTTTCGAAATTATAATATTAGTTGGGATTTAATAATGGAATTAACTCTGTTGCTAGTATATTCAATTTTTAATATAAATTAAAATAACAGGTTAATGAATATAATAGGTTTTGCACAAATGGAATTAAGAAAAAAATGTAACCTTTGGGTTATATATCTTCAAAAGCATATCGTATTTTGGGGTTCATGCTTAGGATTTCCAGTGAGTTTAAGAATGTAATTACGTTCACACTTTTATATCAATCACTTGTTAGGTCTATTTTAGAATACGCTTCCATTGTCTGGAATCCCCAGTACAAGATCTATACTGAGAAAATTAATAGGATACAGAAAAAAATTATTGACGCGATTAACATTAAGGTATTCATTTTTGTTTGTAATGTAATTCATATAATTTAAATGTAATCAGCATGCACCTCCTTATTTTAGTAAATTAATTTTTTCAAAATGAATTTGTATGATTCAGTTTATTACTTACTTTAATTTTATTATTTTTTTAGAAAAAGTGATCCTATATAGGTCTATTTTTTAGGAATGAGCACAAGTTAAATCGTACAGCGTTAAATATGGCCTTTCTGAGTCAAGACAAGAGATAACACATAATAAAAGATGGTGGAACCAGAGTATTTAATTCAACAGCAGTAATAACTTAACATTAAGTTTTATTCTTTATAACATTAATGGAAATAATTTCTTTTTCAGGCCTTGGAACAAGAGAAGCATCTCCTCAGACGGCGGTTGGACACGGAGCAAGGAGAGTATGAGGCCAGGCTACTGGAACTGCACAATGACATCAAAGAGCTGACAGCCAAGATCGACACTAAAGACACTACCGTCAAACAAGTAAGCATGTTTGTTACAAAGTTTGGTTTGGATGAAAATACATGATTATTAATAGCTAAGTAACATCATTCTAAACAATATGGCGGAATCAATTAGTTTTTGTGGACTCCTATAACATGGGTATCAAATAAAAAAATAAAGTTTAAAAAACTATAACCCGACTACGTAAAAAGTGGTCTGAAAAGGACGAAACAAGAATTCGCAACCATATATACCCACCATGTCTGTTTCATGGAGATGTTCCTCTAATCAATATATAAATAATCATAATAGGTTGTTATACCGATGCATTTCTGTGCTTCTATCGGAATTATTTTCTTGTTTCGTCCATTTCAGACCACTTTTTTACGTAGTCGGGTTATAGTTATTTTATAGTTTTCCGTTTTTCGATTGAGATAACGTCTATAATCTCATATTGTAACGTATTGTTGGCTTTTATTTGCTTACAGTTGCTACTACTGAGTAAATAAATGCAACTACAGGATCGCGCAGACTATACGACCGCATTTGAAACATATATGTTGACATATACAATAACATATAAATACATAGTCGGGTAATAGAAAGGCTCGTTTAAAATAATTCAAAAACAAAATTTTTCATTTCGCTTGCACGTATTTCTGAATAAATTGCTTTCATCGTGTTGGTTTGATGATCAAGGTCGCTGCAGATCATCTTTAGTGAATAGGTTTAGAGAATCTACTCCATTTTTTATTTATTACTGCGCTAATATAGAATATGCAATCGAACTTTGTATTTTTGCCCTAAAGCGAAAATTCTACAAGTGTGACACCGAGAAATAAAAAGCTGAATTGTAAACCTCCTCAAGGGTGTTAATAACCTTTCTAAAGATTAGAAACCCAAACCCTAACCTAGCTCAAAGTACTCTAATGTTAAGTGACCACTTAGATGACGCACATCAATTAATAGATTAGGTATCTGGAATAGTTATCTGTTTAAATGGTGACTAAGTTAGGAGCCTAGAGTTAAATCTGTATTGTTTACAACTATCATATCAAAAATTGCTCAATCGATTACTATGAGGCATATAAAACTATGAATAAATACCACCGATATGACAATTTCTGTTATAGTGACATGTCCGATATTAGTCACGATAGCTTATAATAAAACTTGTCGGGACCTAATTATGAGTAAACCAATAAATACCACCAGTATGACAATTCCTGTTATTGTGACATGTACAGTAGCCACAATAGCTTGTTATAAGACTTGTCGTAACCTAAAATGGGGTAAATCAATAAATAAACCAGCGTGACAGTTTCTGTTATCACGACATGTCCGATATTAGTCATAATAGCGTGTAATAAAACTTGTCGGGACCTAATTATGAGTAAACCAATAAATACCACCAGTATGACAATTCCTGTTATTGTGACATGTACAGTAGCCACAATAGCTTGTTATAAGACTTGTGATAACCTAAAATGGGGTAAATCAATAAATAAACCAGCGTGACAGTTTCTGTTATCACGACATGTCCGATATTAGTCATAATAGCGTGTAATAAAACTTGTCGGGACCTAATTATGAGTAAACCAATAAATACCACCAGTATGACAATTCCTGTTATTGTGACATGTACAGTAGCCACAATAGCTTGTTATAAAACTTGTGATAATCTAAAATGGGGTAAATCAATAAATAAACCAGCGTGACAGTTTCTGTTATCACGACATGTCCGATATTAGTCATAATAGCGTGTAATAAAACTTGTCGGGACCTAATTATGAGTAAACCAATAAATACCACCAGTATGACAATTCCTGTTATTGTGACATGTACAGTAGCCACAATAGCTTGTTATAAGACTTGTGATAACCTAAAATGGGGTAAATCAATAAATAAACCAGCGTGACAGTTTCTGTTATCACGACATGTCCGATATTAGTCATAATAGCGTGTAATAAAACTTGTCGGGACCTAATTATGAGTAAACCAATAAATACCACCAGTATGACAATTCCTGTTATTGTGACATGTACAGTAGCCACAATAGCTTGTTATAAGACTTGTGATAACCTAAAATGGGGTAAATCAATAAATAAACCAGCGTGACAGTTTCTGTTATCACGACATGTCCGATATTAGTCATAATAGCGTGTAATAAAACTTGTCGGGACCTAATTATGAGTAAACCAATAAATACCACCAGTATGACAATTCCAGTTATTGTGACATGTACAGTAGCCACAATAGCTTGTTATAAGACTTGTGATAACCTAAAATGGGGTAAATCAATAAATAAACCAGCGTGACAGTTTCTGTTATCACGACATGTCCGATATTAGTCATAATAGCGTGTAATAAAACTTGTCGGGACCTAATTATGAGTAAACCAATAAATACCACCAGTATGACAATTCCTGTTATTGTGACATGTACAGTAGCCACAATAGCTTGTTATAAAACTTGTGATAATCTAAAATGGGGTAAATCAATAAATAAACCAGCGTGACAGTTTCTGTTATCACGACATGTCCGATATTAGTCATAATAGCGTGTAATAAAACTTGTCGGGACCTAATTATGAGTAAACCAATAAATACCACCAGTATGACAATTCCTGTTATTGTGACATGTACAGTAGCCACAATAGCTTGTTATAAGACTTGTGATAACCTAAAATGGGGTAAATCAATAAATAAACCAGCGTGACAGTTTCTGTTATCACGACATGTCCGATATTAGTCATAATAGCGTGTAATAAAACTTGTCGGGACCTAATTATGAGTAAACCAATAAATACCACCAGTATGACAATTCCTGTTATTGTGACATGTACAGTAGCCACAATAGCTTGTTATAAGACTTGTGATAACCTAAAATGGGGTAAATCAATAAATAAACCAGCGTGACAGTTTCTGTTATCACGACATGTCCGATATTAGTCATAATAGCGTGTAATAAAACTTGTCGGGACCTAATTATGAGTAAACCAATAAATACCACCGATATGACAATATCTGTTATTGTGACATGTCCAATATTAGTCACAATAGCTTGTAATAAAACTTGTCAAAACCTAATAATGAGTAAACCAATAAATACCACCGGTATGACAATTCCTGTTATTGTGACATGTACAGTAGCCACAATAGCTTGTTATAAGACTTGTGATAACCTAAAATGGGGTAAATCAATAAATAAACCAGCGTGACAGTTTCTGTTATCACGACATGTCCGATATTAGTCATAATAGCGTGTAATAAAACTTGTCGGGACCTAATTATGAGTAAACCAATAAATACCACCAGTATGACAATTCCTGTTATTGTGACATGTACAGTAGCCACAATAGCTTGTTATAAGACTTGTGATAACCTAAAATGGGGTAAATCAATAAATAAACCAGCGTGACAGTTTCTGTTATCACGACATGTCCGATATTAGTCATAATAGCGTGTAATAAAACTTGTCGGGACCTAATTATGAGTAAACCAATAAATACCACCAGTATGACAATTCCTGTTATTGTGACATGTACAGTAGCCACAATAGCTTGTTATAAAACTTGTGATAACCTAAAATGGGGTAAATCAATAAATAAACCAGCGTGACAGTTTCTGTTATCACGACATGTCCGATATTAGTCATAATAGCGTGTAATAAAACTTGTCGGGACCTAATTATGAGTAAACCAATAAATACCACCAGTATGACAATTCCTGTTATTGTGACATGTACAGTAGCCACAATAGCTTGTTATAAGACTTGTGATAACCTAAAATGGGGTAAATCAATAAATAAACCAGCGTGACAGTTTCTGTTATCACGACATGTCCGATATTAGTCATAATAGCGTGTAATAAAACTTGTCGGGACCTAATTATGAGTAAACCAATAAATACCACCAGTATGACAATTCCTGTTATTGTGACATGTACAGTAGCCACAATAGCTTGTTATAAGACTTGTGATAACCTAAAATGGGGTAAATCAATAAATAAACCAGCGTGACAGTTTCTGTTATCACGACATGTCCGATATTAGTCATAATAGCGTGTAATAAAACTTGTCGGGACCTAATTATGAGTAAACCAATAAATACCACCAGTATGACAATTCCTGTTATTGTGACATGTACAGTAGCCACAATAGCTTGTTATAAGACTTGTGATAACCTAAAATGGGGTAAATCAATAAATAAACCAGCGTGACAGTTTCTGTTATCACGACATGTCCGATATTAGTCATAATAGCGTGTAATAAAACTTGTCGGGACCTAATTATGAGTAAACCAATAAATACCACCAGTATGACAATTCCTGTTATTGTGACATGTACAGTAGCCACAATAGCTTGTTATAAGACTTGTGATAACCTAAAATGGGGTAAATCAATAAATAAACCAGCGTGACAGTTTCTGTTATCACGACATGTCCGATATTAGTCATAATAGCGTGTAATAAAACTTGTCGGGACCTAATTATGAGTAAACCAATAAATACCACCAGTATGACAATTCCTGTTATTGTGACATGTACAGTAGCCACAATAGCTTGTTATAAGACTTGTGATAACCTAAAATGGGGTAAATCAATAAACTAATATAGATAAATAGCGTGACAATTTCTGTTATAGTGACATGTCCGAAATTAGTCAATAGACAATAGCTTCCAATAAAACTTGCCATAACCTAAAAGGGTGTAACACAATAAACACACCGGTGTGACAGTTCCTATTACAATGATATCTTGTACATGTATAATATTCTAGTGAATAAGACATGATACAGAGTATTATATTACCCAAAACGCCCAAATAATGTCGACCTTACTGTTATTAGTGAAACATTCGTATTTAGCATTGGACTGCCGAACTAAGTCACGGTCACAAAGTATTGTCCACAGATGCCAATTGTCATTTATACATTAAAAATATAAATATACCTACTATTATTAAAGTTTCCTTGTTATTATATCACTTCACAAATAAATTTCAAGGATTCGAAAAGAATATTGATCTAA
The DNA here is from genome assembly GCA_905147385.1 of Limenitis camilla. Classification (NCBI taxonomy): domain Eukaryota; kingdom Metazoa; phylum Arthropoda; class Insecta; order Lepidoptera; family Nymphalidae; genus Limenitis; species Limenitis camilla. Next base: position 1,480,128 of record LR990244.1, read on the forward strand.
AGGAAATGAGAGAAGCTAAATCATTCAGTATTATTAGTGATTATTAAGCAGCATCTAAATCAGAGACACCTAAACTGTTAAAATAAGAATTACATACTGAATGTTTTAAAAACGTAATTAAACATTGAGAAAAGATTATAAAAAAGAAAGATTGATAAGTAAAAAGATCGATAAATAAATAAGAAAGTAACGCAGTTAAACCTTAGACATAAAGGCTACTAAAGTACTTCAAAAAAATTCAAAAAAAAGAAAAAGTAAAAAGTAAAAAAGGAGAGATAAGTGAATATGCTACTTTGCATAATCATTTTATGATTACTTAAGTTTACGAAGCAAATATTTAAGAGGTCACGTGAACCATCACGTTCCAGTTTGGAAACCTTACTAATACTTGGTGATACATTTCGTCGTATAATCCTCTTTAGCTGATTACTTTATTCGCAACACGTTTCAAACAACGTTTAATTTACCTAATTTTCTGTACGCTAAGGCTTCCAAGTTGCTAACGCGGTTCTTATGATCAACAAAATCAATATTCCAACCTTGCAAGATTACATTGCTCTAAACATTAACGACGATCTTAAAGCTACTAATGATCTTAAAACTTTTGACCTCAATCCTTTTCATTTTCATGTTATTGACGATCTAATTGCTATAGCACTAAGTACTATTGAAGATTTAAATAATAAATACTGTTATACTATTGATCAAGATACTTTTACTTTTGATCTTAATACAATTATTCTAAATGCTATTAATCTAAATACTACGGATATAAATAATATTGATCTTACTAGTACTATTAATGGTCTAAATTTTATTGATGATAAAACAAACACTTTTATGAATGATGGTAAGGTCTACTGGCATTGTGTTACGATATAAACAGATTATAATTGTATTCAAATTTCTCGAGGAAAAACTAAATTACGTCACAAATTCCGGTGTTTTGAAAGTAAACGGACGTGTAGTATAATCGGCAATGTAATTAATCATGCATCATTGATATGCAATAATTGATTTCGATCTAAGGAAACGAAAATGTGTAAAATTATCGATAAGCAAACATCTCTTTAGGAATTGATTTTCCGCATGGCTTCTAGAAAAATCTAAAAATTAGTTACTTTAAATTAAATCCCTTTTGATGCAACGATTTGTAAACAAAAAATCCAATTGATTAGTGAAACTCTCATTACTTTTCCATCATCTGCTTTGGGAATTACTACTTCAAAGCACCCTCGCCGTGGGACAACCATAAAAAATAATATAACATGATATTATGTCATAAAACAGTCCCCACCATTAAATAACGCAGTCCACTATCTACTGTAACAGTCGTAAAAATTTTACGATGAATAAACTTTCCTTTATTACAAACCATTACTTTAAACTGAAATAATATGTTGGTGATACACTTGAAAATTATATTTAATATTAAACTAAACATCGCTTCAAAATGGGAAATTATTAATCAGAATTTGATAAACCTTTTACTAATTAAAATGTTTTATTCTCGAGTGATATAGACAGTCTTTCCTTTTTTTTTTACCCCTTGAAGGGGTTATGTGGGACTCCCAGCGATAAGCGCTGGACTACCGCACTAAAACCCACCACCGTCCATGCCGTATGTTAGGCGCCGCAGGAACGCGTTAGCATACTACTGCGGACGCCTCGGCACAACCACCCGTCTGCGGGTACAAGTACCCGCAGTTCAAACCCGCCCATGGGCTCGCTTTACCAAGCACCTAACCGAGGGGGGATGCCAGGACATGTCTACTGAAACACCCAGCCCCCGGAGGAGTCAGAAGCGGCCCATATCCCTCGAGATCAGGTCGCTCACAAGTCATCTCTGCTAACAGAGGAGTACCCGGAGCGACCCGTACCTCCGGCCACCGGACCCCCCTGGACTTAACCGCCGTCTGCGACGCCCAGGGTACGAACGTTGGAGTTTAAGGCCCGCGCCCGTCACGCCGGCGCTCCGCGACTTCCGCGCCCAACCTTGGCGCAAACCTCTGCGCCGGCCGCCCGACCGCTCCTCCCATCCCGGATACGCTACTACACCGAGACAGGAGTCGACGGCGAAACATCCAGCGCAAGAGACACTCGCGCTTACGCGCCTCACCATGACGCTTTCACGCCCACGCATCAGATATGTCCAACTGCCCCCCCGATCATGGAGTACGGTTGGGCCACTGAGTGGCTACCCCACGAACGGAGGCGCAGCGGGACACACAGAACTAGACGCTGCAACGCAGCCACCGCCCACTGCGCCTACGCGCCCCTCTTCTGCGGATATTGGCCTCCGGATAGTAATAGTGGAAAATTACTATCCGTAGTTGCCCAGGGTGCACCGGCCCACAAAATGGTGGGCTCTCGAGGAGGTTTCCGCAGCTAGCACCCCAGACAGTCTTTCCTAACCCAAGGCTGTCAATATTGATGCGATGAGAGCCAATATTGATCCTTGCTATCTAACCTCAATTTTCAATTGCAGATTTTCATTTCCATGTCACTTCTTCTTAGTCCTCTCCGAAAGAATTATTTTCAAATTTTAAATATTGCTACATTAATATGAAGTATTTAAAAACTTAATTTTCGATTGTTCTTTGAGTCAGTTATTATATGAGAAACTGATTTAAAAACATAATGAATACTTTGATCCACTTTCCCTCCAAACAACGGTCTAATAAACTTTTGACCTTTTGACATTCGATCGATATCACAAAAATCTATAAGATAGCATTTAGGCAGGGCATATTTAATAACGGTCGCCATGACGTCAACAGCACAACACTGAAGTCAAACAATACCCTTGAAACCTTCCCAAGGACGAACACACCTACAATTAATTACTCATTTACGTCAACGACCAGTCCGTACTTTACCACGAAATCAACATTTGATATATTTCACAAAACATGTCGACAAACGTTGAAGAGTTGTAGTTATCAGCAAGTTGTGGACGTTGGAAATCTTGGACCAGTCAACATGCTAAGGCGATGCCAATGAGGGAGCTTTATTACAACTTCACATAACATGAAGATGCCACGCCACGTTATAAAAATTGGCATTAAAAGAATTAAAGATAAAAAGTTAAGTATTTAAAAGAAATAGTCCCGCTAAGTTTCTTGCGCCCATTCTTCTCGGGTCTGGGTTAGGTCGTTTCCGAAAGGGTGGTAGATTCCGACGTTCAATAAGAGAATGTAAATTCCAATATTGAATAAACACATTTTTTCTTTGACTTCTTCTCTATCACTTCTTCAAATTGATGGTTTAAAGAAATCTCCTCAGCTACCAATAGTTAGTGGACACAGTTCTAATATAAATAACAGCAATTGCAAGCAAAGACTGTTACAATTTTAATGATCTTATGTATCTTTTTACCCGACTACGACGGGTATGATTATATATATGATCAGAGGAACACTACCATGAAACAGACAATAGGGTGCGACCACGGTTCTACCTTGACCATTTTTATACCTATGCATTTTTAGGGTTCTATCTGATTATTTTCTTGTTTCGTCCTTTTTAGACCACTTTTTTTACGTAGTCGGGTTATAGTTTTTTAAACTTTATTTTTTATTTACGTAGTCGGGTTAAAGTTTTTTAAACTTAATTTTTATTTACGTAGTCGGGTTACAGTTTTTTAAACTTTATTTTTTATTTACGTAGTCGGGTTATAGTTTTTTAAACTTTATTTTTTATTTACGTAGTCGGGTTATAGTTTTTAACTTTATTTTTTTTATTTACGTAGTCGGGTTATAGTTTTTAAACTTTATTTTTTTATTTACGCAGTCGGGTTATAGTTTTTTAAACTTAATTTTTTATTTACGTAGTGGGGTTATAGTTTTTTAAACTTTATTTTTTATTTACGTAGTCGGGTTATAGTTTTATAAACTTTATTTTTTTTGTATAAATTAATAAGATATTTTAAGGCAGATGAAAAACTACCCACACTAAAACACCTTGGACCCTATCTGCGTGCAATGGCTTCAGCAGTTCTAAAGAGGATTAAAATGTATAAAGTTCGCGGTTAGCTTTCGGTCATATGATTTTAGAGACCCTTTCACGTCACCTTGGTTATCCATTAATTACGATTGTCACCGACCATTTTACTTGATAAGCGTAAAGCGGAAATGTTCGCCAATTATATTTTTTCTAGCAGGAAGCCAAGGAAGCGTCCACGGTCAACGATGAGCAACACCAAGTGTTTTAGGATGGAATTTAATTTAATGACGTTTGTTTTTTATTTGTAAATAACTCACAACACGATATAATAGTAACGGAAACTGTCATGTTTGTAACTCCATTATTGGAAATTCTTGTGACCTCAAGTATTATAAGAAGCTATTGTGACTAATGTTGGACATATCACAACGAACACGATACTTTCGCGTTAAAATAAATATAAATTATTTATATTAATTTTTTTAAGAAGCACGCGAGTTAGATAATAATAAGATTTGAATTTATAAACAATTCAACGCGCTTTCTAAGAGATCAATCGATTCGTTAACGAGTCTTTGATGCAAATTATCATAAGAAAGGCCTATTATGATTCTAAAATTCCTCATTGAAATAAAAATTATGTAAAATCTCGACAAGATAATTGATAGTTTTGGTCTTCACATTTTTTAGGATTCACATTTACATAGTTTAGCTTTTAAAGTTAGTAAGAATAGTAACATATAATCTATCGAACAATATTTTACCTTCAGTAGAAAGAGAGAAACTAAAATATTTCTATTCATAAAAATAATGTTATATTGTTACAGCGAGATGAAGAAAAAGCAAGTTTGATTGCTGAATTAACAGCACAGAATTCTCGTCTGACTACTCAACTAAAGGAATCATCAGCTGCAGAGGCACAACTCCTGGCACAATTAGAAAGCTTGAAGGACCAGTGTTCTATAAGAAAAACCGACTTACAGGATCATGTCCAAAGCTTGGAATCGCTGAAATCAGAACTAGCGTTAATGAGTGATAAACGAACAGACCTGGAACGAAGACTGACAACATCACTTCGTGATAAAGAGAGCTTACACCAACAGCTGGAAGAAGCTAATGATAGGATTGCAGCATTAGAGAGGCAGCTAAAAGAACAGGTGAGATGAATTCTTGAATTAGAAAATTGTTGACGGTTTCGTATAAAGTTCAGAAATAAAGAGAAAGGAGTCACTAATTCCAAACTTTCAATTTAATTTCTAGTTTCAGTTGTTAATTTTTAGAGAGTGATAAATTTAACGTGAAATCAATAATTTTATTATTTTTTGTCTATATTAATTCTCCTTATTGTTCATTTATAATTGCTGAAGGAAACTGATGGTCTATCATTAGTGAAAGATAAATTACTCAGGTTCTTCTCGGTTACTACATAATTTACTGGATGATTGATCTATTTCGTTTTATCCGTTATGTCAAGATGATGCAAGACATCTTGGTCAGCTTTTACGGAAGCTATTAAATTTTCTGACAGCCTAACAAGTGGCTAAAGATACGATGAATGGATTTTGCGTGTATGTATTTAACTCTGAAGTTACGTTAAAACTACTGCTACTATAATAGAAATGTTTTTAATATTGACTACTTCAAATTCTCCTGATTCTGCAAAAATGGTCCAATTGGATTAGAAATTAAGACAATTCTAATGTTCTTGTGAACTGCTTTAACTGTAGAGTATTTTTCAGGAACATCTATACCAAAACACTCTCAAGGAGCTGGAACGCCTGCAAAGATCACATGACACTCTTGCAGAACGTGTTGGTGTCGATGCTGTTGAAACCACAGACACTGCCAGGTCGTTACATGCTGAGATGGAAGCAGAACCTGAGGAAGACGAGAATTGGTTACGGAGTGAAGCTGTCCAGGTCTTTAAGCAGTTACGAGCTTTGGCCTTGCAGCTTAACACTGGACATGATGATGATTCAGGTATGTTACATGAAATAATGTTACTGGATATGCTGGAAAACAAAAGTTATGTTGAATTTACGATCCCAGAACAATCATTTAGCTTAATTAGAGTGAGTTTATCGAATCTGCTGTGGAAGACAAAGTTTCTAAATTTATCGAAGTCGTAGCCGGAGCTGAAGCTGCAACTAGAGTAGAGAGTAAACATTAGGTAGATGTAGTCTTAACTGAATATTAATGGCGGACCTAATATATTAAAAAATCCTAGTTATCATATTAGCAGTCAAGAGGTCTTAGGATTCTTTGGCGAAATAAATAGGTATAGATCATTGCCGGATTTAGGGTTCGCAAACGGGCGACAGCCCCGGGTCCCCACAATAGACTACGGATTTTTTAAAATCAATATCCGACTAGTAAACATTAGTAAACATATTTTACTTTGCTGTTTTGCCTTTAGCTACAGTAAGTGCTTTGTACAAACATGATTATATTGTTCTTAAATATTAACAGAAATCATTAATAGAAATTGGTACACTTCAATCAGGCAATCAGTAAAATATCAAAATCTCAAAGAGTCAAATGGCCCTCATTGAGTATCCCAATGGCTCAATGGCTGAGTGGGGTGGTACTTGCCCGCAGCTTCGAAGGTTGGGTAATCGATTCCGTGTTTCAGCTAGTTTTTTTGTAAATTATATATATGTATACGAGACGAGTCTATCAAAGTTTTCTCTCCTAAGCATTGAAAGCGATTTACGTCGGGAACTGGATTTCAGCGAAATCAACAACGATTTTTCGGCAAAAAAACCTCGAAAGATTCCGTTCGTTAACACTTTAATTCCGATAAATCGTTCCGATGTTTCTGATGATTTATATATGTTTGTTAAATACCAAAAGAGTCTAATTGGTTGCACAATAAATTATTAATTAAAAAAGTAGACTGAAATTGTTCATTTTATTTGGAAAATAATTTAATGTTAGGGGGCCTCCATTCGGTTGTTGCCCCGAGGCCTCTAGACAATAAAATCACGTTATAAACTTATCATTCCAAAGTATAAGTTTATGTAAGACTAGGGGCCCGTCCCGGCTTCGCACGGGTGGATAATTTTTTTTTAACATTTTGGCTCCCGCATTCTGTCGCTCCCTCTATCGCCGCGTTACTCGCTGCGCTGCGAGGCACTGCACACCGCGCCGGCGGCCCGTCTGGGATTATTTTTTATTTATCTTGATATTTTTATTTCGTAATATCTTTTGACTGGAATGTCCGATTTCAATAATTCAAAAAGTAATTAACAGGTATTGAAACAGTCTTCATTACGAAATAATCTATTTGGATAAGAATTAATACAAAGTTATGGAAAACATGGTCTGATTTTGATAGGCATTTTTATCAACTTTTAAAATGTAAAAAAGTAGTTATAGTGACTTAACTACAATAGTTGGACATATGGTCTCGCGGAATGTTTTGTAGATATTGATACGTTCTATAATATTGTACAACATTTTTTTGTTCTATCATCAATACTTTTCGCAGCGCATGCGATGAAAGATATTTTATGGCTAATTTTTTTGCACCTTGTGTTGGTTTTAGTGAGAATTTCTGGGGATCTCTAATTTTTTCTAGTAATAAATATACCCTATGTTACTCAGGGATAATATAGCTTTCTAATGGTGAAAGAAATTTTGAAATCGGTCCAGTAGTTTTTACGTTACATACAAAAATACAAATCTTACTTCTTTATAATATTTATGTAAGATAGATAGAGATTTTATCATTAGGTTTTAATAAATGAATATAAGATTTATCCATCAGAATCTGTTATCTTATCACCTGATCTTACCAATTAGTACATTTTAATTTGATGTCACTCAATTAATTTGATTGTTATGTATTTTTTATTTAAAAGATTATTGCTTCATTCCCATGGATTTTATCTTATCTCTATATCAATATTATAAAGAACAAACTTTGTGAGGTTGTAGGGGGTAATCTCTGGATCTACTGAACCGATTTTGAAAATACTTTTACCAATAGAAAGCCACATTATTTGTGAGTGTCACAGAATATATATTAACTCGAAATATTAAAATACTTTTTCGTGGTAGTCGGATTTGCAAAGTAAGTCGGAGAAAAAACGGTCGAACGAAAACGTTTGTTACGAACGCTGCCTTAACGATGAGAGATTTATGATTCATAATTGCTTGAGAGTATGAATAATAAATGAGTGAATGAATGAACAGTATATGTGGTCAAATATCAGAACATAAATTGAACAAGTCCGAAAAATATTTGTACATTCGGTTTTAAATAGTTATATTTCAGTTTAAAAATACATCTGTATAAAGAACCTTCTTCCCATCAGCAGGTTTAGTCCAGCAGTGGGATGTATACAATGTCTACAACCTGTGGTATATTAAAAGATTTGAATAGTACAAAAATGGAAAGCAATTATTTTCGGCCGCGTTACTTACTCTACGTAATGGATAAAGTATAATGTCGACCATAAACTATATTAAGCTAATCTATATAAATAAAAATGAATTGCCTGTATGTATGATTGCACCAAATTGGTCAGTACAAAGGTATTACTTTTTCTTGTTTTTGGTTTGTGCAAAAGAGTAAGACAGAAGATAGGGAGATGGTGAAATCCAGTCCAATAAAAATTTAAGGGAAAATAGTTGCAGGTGGGAGAGTATGAATAAACGAGTAAAGGAATGAGTGTACGAGTGAGTGAGTGAATGATACCAAAGTAATTCAGCGAAACGAGGGCGGGTCATGGATTCCTTATGAGGTCCTTAAATCACGATCACTACATATTATATAACAAAGTCCCACGCCGCCTCTGTCTGTTCGCGATAAACTCGGACAAAACGAAACAAAACACTACTAAACAGATTTTCATGCGATTTTAATAGATAGAGTGATTCATGAGGAAGGTTTAGATGTATAATTAATAATTCTTCAAATTCTCGGAAAAAGTCTAGCCAGCGATAATCAACGTTATCTTATTATATACTAATATATAAAGCTGAAGAGTTTGTTTGTTTGAACGCGCTAATCTCAGGAACTACTGGTCCGATTTGAAAAATTCTTTCAGTCATAGATAGGCCATTTATCGAGGAAGGCTATAGGCTATATATCATCACGCTAGGACCAATAGGAGCGGAGCTACATACGGACGAAATCGCGCGGGTCGACCAGTAATAGATAAATTGGTTGAAAAGGAAAGCTATTGTAAGCTATAAATAAAAATCCTGTAAAGATCCAGCCTGAACTACAAATTAGTCATATCCACGCAATTTTGACCTTTAAAACAATAGCATTAAGGCTTTTCAAGTAAATTTCCACAGAACACGCGATCCAATCGATACTTGTTTATTCACACGCATGTACTGAACTAGTTTCTACTTGTTAATAATGTACTATTGTGTTCTTTCATTGATTTTTTTTATATTCTGTATCTGTGGAATGTTGGCAGAGCAAAAAATTCAGAATTGAATTATAAAATACTAGCCGACCCGCGCGTCTTCGTTCGCGTGTTGCGCCGCTCCTATGGGTCGTAGCGAGATGTTAAATAGCCTAAGTTACTCCTTGTTACATCAGCTATCTCCCAGTAAAAGTCCTGTCATAATCTGTCCTGCCATTTCAGAGATTAGCCGGAACAAACAGACAGACAAAAATTGTAAAAAAAAATGTAGTTACTGGTATATGTGGTGTGTGCGTGTATACATCCATATGCACTTTAAACAGCGGTTATTTTAATATTACAAACAGACACTCCAATTTTATTTATATAATATCACGTGACATGAAACACAATGTGACGTCACAATGTGTGTAATGCTATTGCCATCGATATTTAAATAAAGGTATGAGCAAAGAGATTAGTCTACACAGCATGACGTCACACATTTTTATTTATATATACGGAATCATTTCAATCTATATTTACGGAATTATCAATTAGCGTTATGGACAATTGATCAACTGTAGTTGGCTAACAGCCGAAATTAATAATCTATTTGGATATCTTCTAATTTAACTAATAACTTGCGCTTCGCTGAGGTACAAATATTATAAACGTTCACTCGCTCACACACTTCTCGGTTCGCCACCCACTCATTGGATATTGATTATTACAAATAAGACTATAATATAAAGATTTGATTGTTTGTATGTTTGTTTGTTGCGAATAGGCTCGAAAACTCCAAACCGATTTTGAAAATTCTTTCACTGATAGAAAGCTACATCCTTGCCGGGTAACATTGGCTATGTAGTGTTGCCATAAATATTGTAATTAAAAAGATATGGCCATTTAAGTGTCATAACGTGGCCATTATGTACAGTAAAGGTTTTCTTTGAAATTACTGATCCGATTTTTAAAATTCTTTCACTGATAGAAAGCTACATCCTTGCCGGGTAACATTGGCTATGTAGTGTTGCCATAAATATTGTAATTAAAAAGATATGGTCATTTAAGTACCATAACGTGGCCATTTGATACAGTGAAGGATTTCTCGGGAACTACAGATCCCATTTTAAAAATTCTTTCACAGATAGAATGCTACATCCTTTCCGGGTAACATTGGCTATGTAGTGTTGCCATAAATATTAAATTTAAAAAGATATGGTGATTTAAGTACCATAACGTGGCCATTTTGATTCAGTGAAGGATTTCTCTGGAATTACAGATCTGATTTTAAAAATTCTTTCACTAATAGAAAGCTACACTATTCCTGATTGACGTAAGTTATATAGTGTTGCCATATATATTTATTTATTAATAGAATATGGCTCTCTCTTATCCTCTTTTAAACTTTCATTCTCTTTCTAGCTCTTTTATTACCTGTCTCTTTTCTCGTGAGAGAGTTTTATATGTAGTGATATATTTGTACATATATTTGCTGAACGAATGAAGACAATGACCTTTAATACGTTGCCCTCGATATAACTGACCTAACAAACAGAATTGCTGAATAAGCTACTCTACTACTTCCTGATACAATACAATGGCGCTGTACTCATGATTGCTGGCTCATTTCGCTGGTTGCAACTGGCAACACACTACCATCATTATATACATGTATTTATTTTAAAACAATTTGCTAAGCAAAAAAAAATCCACAGAGATAAACTAACTCAATGTTTGTATAACTTTGTTGATTTGTTTGTGAAGGTTATTGGAATCGCTATTAAATTTCATGTACATTAATTGGTAATTTGATTGACTAGTATAGCAACACTAAAACACAGCTGTAGCTGTCAAAATTTACTATAATCTGTCTCACCATCCCCAGTTAGCAAGACCTGTTGTAATATATTGTGTCAGTGAAAATAAACCAACATTATGTTTGTGTTTCCTCCAGAGATGTATGAGGATGTGTTTGGTACTCGTCCTTGGTGGAAACACAGCCTATATCAGCGCCAACAGTATTATTTAAAACCAGCACCATCTACGATTCCAACGAAAGTTACTGTAAATGATTGTAGTGTAAAAACCTCAGCGAAGTGGAAGCGCTAGTAATTAATAAAATATAGAAATTAAAAACATTTTTCTGTAAGTAATTGTTTTATTCATAATTTAAAAGGAAAATAAATAACCTCAAAATTTACAATAGTAAATGTGCCACAGATTATAACACCAAAAGAAAGAATGTTGGATCATTTTGATATGTAGCTTGCAACATTAAAAAAATTACATTTTCACCTTAGCAGCTCAAACATACTGGCTTCCCTGCTTAATAAGAGTGAGGGAAACGCGTTTTCCCTGCGAGAGTGAGGGAAAGTGATTTGAATTTAGAATGCTGCGAATTATCATTATGTACGAAACACGTCATTCGAAGTTCGATTTATCAAATTTCAGAACACCCAAACAATAAAACGTTCGGAAACTAATAAACCTTTAAAATGAAAATTATTTGGTAACGTTGTAATTAAATATCTAATTAAATAATAAAATATAATGAATACACTGAAAAAAGAAAAAAATAAAGAAAATGTTTTAGAAAAAAGACGAAGTAGTTATGCACAAATAATTTATAGTTTTAAAAATCTTTATTGGTACAACAGAATACTACGGGTGCAGTTTCAGAACGTAACTTTAAAAATAGCGGGAAACAAAAATCAATATTATTTCTTCTTCTTTTGTTTTTCGGTAGGTAACTACTTACAATTAGTGTTGCATATCACAAATTCACAAAATATGAGTGAGTCTAGTGACGAAAACAGCAATTTAACACCTGAAGCGAACGAACGAAGCAATTTTAAATTTTAGTAGATACTTATTGTTTGCAAATATATGTGGTTTCATTTTTATTCATATTGTATCTTTTTATCTCTAATAATGTTCTCGCTGCTAAGGTATGTGTCACGCGAGAGAAAAGTTATTTCCATCTCGTACCTTGGAATCCCTCGCGACGCTCAGGATTCTAATGTAGAATCACTCGCTAACGCTCGTGATTCAATTATTAGAATCCTTCGCTTACTCGGGATTCAAAATTAGCACTCGCTTGGAAAACCAACTTTCCTCTCTAGTTGAACAAATAACTATTACTTCCTAGTACAGACACAATAGAGTTGCATTACTCATAATTTGAATACGCGGAAAAATACTAAATAGATGCTAATAAAACATTCTGATTATTATTTGAGTAAGACATAATTCCAACTACAGTAGGGATGGCGATCCGAGATTGATCAATCGTTGTTACATTAATCAATCTCGGATCGATTTGATCCCATAAAGTAAATAGTCATGTTTTTTAGAGGATGCAATTTAATTGTTGGTATGTTTAGGGGGGTCACTTGGAGCTTAACTCTAATCCTTGTCCCGCGGCTGCCATATTGGAAAATGGGACGCAAACGCCTTTTTCGCTATACCTCCAAAACTATCAATCGGACAGAAAATTTGTAAAGACATAATTTGTAGCAAATCGATTTGTCTACAATTTGGTTTATATTCATTTTTACAATAAAAACCTCAGACTCAATTAGCCTTTTATATTTTTTTGACATACCCATGAGAGAGTCTGTAGGCGCGTTTTTTACGTGGTATCAGTAGACCTAATCCACTAACAACTTCTAGGCGAGATAATCTTGAACATTATCTTATATTTATACCAAATCCAGCTATTCTTTTTTCTTTTTTCGAGTGGCCAGGCTGCGGTTACTATTTTCAGACCTACACAAAAAAAAATGAAAATCAAGGCTTTTAGGAGTTTATATTTCCACCTCTTTGGTATTGTATTGTATGTGGGCTTCTGTTTCCGCACTTAGACTCAAGTTCGGTCCATTGTGCGTGCAGGGATGACTGCCCAGCTCCTTCCAGAAGCGCAGAAGTATCCTGGGAACTTCACAGGCTACTTCTTGGAGCGACCTCATGTCCTTTAGGATTTGTGCCCGTTGTGAGGCGACGCCCATATATTCCAGGACAACGTGGGCAGTCGTCTCTTCTGCCTGTAGTCATCCCCTGCAAATGGGGCTGTCTGTCATGCCTGTAGTAAATAGATGTTTATTAAGTTCGCTTGTCGTTTCCTGTTGATAAAACAAGTCGAGTGGTGGTAGTCCTACGAAAATCTCAATGGCTGCAGTTTAGCCCCCAGGTTCACCACCATTTTGGTAACGTACCATAACAAAAGTGTCATGGCGCTATATATTTGATTCGGAAAAGTTTAAAGGGAAATATTAAGTAGAATTTACTAACCCATTTTTGTCGGAAACCAAACATGATGTCATGATAACTGTTGTGGCGGCTGGCACGGCTGGCACGGCTGGCACGAGCACGCTGTTGCCTTCAAAATGGAGTTTTGAAATGTTTTTCACGAATATTATGAACACAATGGTAAACTTACTCTAATTTGGAATGCCTAAACTAACAAGAGGCTGAGCAGTATCATTATTCGCCTTCACTGTTTGACCTTGTTACCTCACATGTAATTTTACGTGATCTTAATCCTAACTAATATTATAAATGCGAAAGTAACTCTGTCTGTCTGTCGCGCTTTCACGCCAAAACTACTGAACTGATTTAAATTAAAATTGGTATACAGATAGTCTAGAGCCTGAGAAAGGACTTAGGCTACTTTTTAATGTGAAAAAAGGGTTATAAGGGAGTGAAAGGGGGGATGAAAGTTGTATGGAAGTATCGTCATTTTTAGAGCTTTACCTTTTACCCTCAAGGGTGTAAAATAACTATATAGGGGATGAAAGTTTGCATAGAAATATGTGAAACTACTCGTCAAACTAACCAGAGCAGAGAACTACAATAAACCAATGGTAACTAGAACTAACAATACTTTAACCCCGGATGAAAAAACGATTGGATTAAAAGTTTGATGTGTCTGTGTGTGTATCTGTTTGAGGCATCGTAGCTCCCTAACGGATAAACAGATTTTGATTTAATTTTTTTTGTTTGAAAGGTGAATTAGTTGGGAGTATTCTTAGCTGTGTTTCATGAAAAGCGGTCCAAAATGGCCGCCACCAAAAAATGATTTCATATTTTTTCACAACTCCCTCAATAAGGGTATCAAATTAAAAGGCTTGACTAGTAGAATATATACATTATGACAAATTTTAGATCCAAGATGGCTGCCACCACAAAATGGCGAATTACGTTCATACTATTTTTATTATGTTGTGTATGGTTTTTTTTATTTTTTATTTAATACTTATTCAAGTGCCAATAACTAATAAGACTGGTTTAAAACAATCTTATTATTGCCAGTTAACGTAATAGTTAAGTAATTACCGATTTATTAAACTGTATTATGCTGCAGCAGATTATTAAATACTAGTGTTTACTAGTAGTCGAATAGAATACTTCTATTGTAAATATTTTTTTATTAAAACAGAATCTAGACACTAATAAAAAAATAGTTCTTTACATACATATTCGGTTTTATGTCTGTCATGTAATGAACTATGTTAATTAAAAAATGAGAAGAGTGTGGTAGTAGTCTATACGCAGACTAACAGTATGACGGCTTGACTAAAATATCCTCCTGGGGAGTTATATTTTATACTCAGAACTTCAGCGTTAATACTAGAATACTCGCGATGTATTTATATCACTTGTCCAACATTAAATAAATTCCAAGTTGTAAAAATGCTACTCATATCGATCCTACCAACATCAAATAGCAGGATGCTACTCAAATTATAAGTGTTGCCAACATTAATTAACAATTAGTAATCTATATTAGGTTTCTGCACTTCTCTAAATTATCCCAACTTATCCTTACTATATATTATCCTACTGATGTTTGTTACTCATTCACGCAAAAACTACTGAATGGATTTTGATGAAACTTTACAATAACATAGCTTACACATCAGAATAACTCATAGGTTATAATTTAGAATGATATAGTGTGAACTATCCAAAATATAGCGGATGAAACCGCGGGATACAGCTATGTGAAATATATTTTCAATCTGTAGTTCTCCACTACATTTTGGATTGAGATTGGTTAAAAATCTCGGATGTAATCCGATATCCTTACATCGAAAAGTATAATCGCTATATTTTACATATTAATATTTAACATCAACATAATTTATATATACCAAAGACATAAACGGTCATAGAGCTCGATGCACTTCATCCCTTATTTCAACCCTTTAAAGCCTTTTTATCGCGATTAAACGTATGCTATGTCCTTTCCTAAGCCCTAGTTAACCTCTATCCAAATTTCATCAAAATCGATTCAGTAGTTTAAGCGTGAAAGCGAGACAAACAGACACAGTTACTTTAGCATAATGATGAACAATATGAAATCAAATAATTTGGCAATAATAAAGATAATACCAACTAGCAACACATTGCACAACACGTGTTGCAATTACAGTTGTAGTCGTATTGCATTTGCCAGTTAGGATGCTGTTTCAACAATGAATAAAATGCTCTCATTCTCCAAAGGGTTCCGTACCAATATTTTGTAAGGGAGGCTCCCTTAAATATTTATTTGATTCCGTTTTTAGTATTTGTTGTTATAGGGGCAACAGAAATACATCATTTGTGAACATTTCAACTGTCTAGCTATCACGGTTCATGAGATACAGCCTGGTGACAGATAGACAGACGGACGAACAGCAGATTTTTAGTAATAGGGTCCCGCTTTTACCCTTCGGGTGCGAAATCCTAAAAAGAAAGTTGCAGTTAGTGAATCGATTAATAGAGAATCGAGTCCAGTCCTTCGATTCGATTTATAATCGTTTCGCCCTTCCCTAATTTATTGATTACTAGCTACTCTTACTAGCTTGATATTAGTAAACTCTATCCTAGAGTAGTTTGACGAGTAATTTCGTGTAGTAAATGTTGCTGATGTAATGAAATGCTACCTTTATTTTGGATCTCGTTAGTCTATGATTTATTATTTGTTTCGTTATAGTCATACAGTTTATATATAGTGAAGGAGTTGTGTTAACTATCTACAGGGTCTCACACCCCAAGCACTCAAACTCACGAATCATGACTAAAGTAGCAAATATTATTGTCCAGCTATAATTATTAATTGAGCTCCAGCTATGAAATTTCAATCCATTTGATCCAACCACAGATTTCATCTGATTATTTTCATATGCCACGCTTTCGTAATGACATAAGTATAGCAACACTGGCACTCGTGTGGATGTCACAGAAGCCACATCCTTTGTAACTGGATATCATCGAGGCTGCGGTCAACCAGTGGCCACGACATGCTTATGTGTTGAAATTTTCATATTAGATACTAATGATTAAGTTTAATGTGTGTATCTCTATATTTTCGAAGTCCCGGGACACGGGACAGCCTACAATCAAAGTCCCGGGAATTCCCGTGATGTCGAGACTTTTAAAAAAACATATATTTTTTGTTTTTTTTTAACTAGAGTGGTGTGTGTAAAATTTACCATTTTGAAGAATTAAAATTGAGTTAATTTCTGGTAAAACGTATTAAAGAAAGGCTTTTTTTTTTAAATATCAACATTTATTAAACAGTAAGTAAGTCCTGTAATTTGAGACTGTTTTTCATGTTTAATTTTTTTTTTGATTTCGATTGGCAAGATGTTCCAGGCTGTATAAGGCCTGAAGTATTCGACCCTTTTCATGAAATTTGTTTTGGACATAACGAGCACTGTGCTGTTGAATCGTTTTTTTTTTAATGTTGCCACACTTTCACTGGACGTATATGCTCCATATTACACACTCACACCATAAATGAAATTGTCGACTAACAGACACAGTTATAATCCAGACTTCACAGAACAATAATAAACCAATGTGGTGTAATAATGGCGGCGCGGCGAACGCATTTATTGTGTTATGTACTTATTTACTGTATTATGTACTACTAAGTAATTATTAATTAAATTAACAGTTGGCGTTAGGCTCCTTCAATTATTTAAAAATAAAAATAATTACATAACAATTTCGGCAATAATGTCTCGTCTTGAAAACCCCGGGACTCGAGACAAATAAAATTACGAAAAGTCCCACCTTAGTGGCATCGTAGTGTCCAAGATAATGGACCGATTCTGATGAAGTTGTATTTGTTTGAAAGGTAATTTAATCGAGATGGTCCTTAGCTATGTATTGTGAGGATCTGTTCAGCCGTTTGGAGAGTATCAGCTCATTGCTCACTTGAGAGCTGCCTCACAATAGTAATATATTGACAATTATAACAATCTCGTAACCATGGTAACACACTGGTATTGCTTACACTGAGTACACATGAAACTGGATTTTTCGATATCAAGTATCGAATGGTATCGAGTGTCAAGCTTTTTAAAAGTACCCCACAGTAGATATTTTATCTGTCATTTGTTTCTTATGAATGGTATTATCTGCTGTTTACAACAATAAAAAAATCGATTTATACAAGGTAATATCGATTCTTATAAATCGATGTCGTGTGGGTATCGATACTTTATTTAAATTAATAATTAAGTTACGTGTGTCAGTAGTGATGGTATAAACGGCTTAAAATTGACAACGAGTTTTAACGCTTTACGTGCTTTTCACTTATAACGCTTTTTTTATAAAAGACTGTAATCGTTGAGCAAAACGTTACTACGTATTTAAACGCGAACTTTATTTACATATGTTGAAAAAGCGTACAACGTTGTGGTACGGGAGCCAGATTTAAATTCGGTCAATCATTTTCTCTCGAGTGAAAATTCGTATACTGCATATTAAGGAATATATATTATGATTACTCGTGACCGTCAGCTGCGATTCCGTGGGTGGGGAGAGTAGTGGCAGCCTTCCAAACATGTACAATTTTTTTTCAGTCATTTCCTCCCATTTCAAAATTTGTCGGATTATAGTTTACTAGCATCTCGAAGGAAAAATAAAGTCAGCTGAACATAACGTGGTGGATTATACGTCAGCTGGCTTCTTGACCATGTACAATTTTGATTTTTTTAACAAACAGAAGTTTCGTGAGTTTGACTTCGACTCGACGCCCACCCACGGAATCGCAACTAACGGTCACGAGTCATCATAATGTTAACCCCTTATGCATTTCACGAATGTTCGCTTGGGAGGGAGTTGGTCATGAAAATCTGTCACTGGCTCCCGTACCATTATGTTGTGTATACGTTAACAAATCCTCAATATCATCCAAAATTAAGGTATTGCCACTTCTCGATATTTACAATATAGTAAACAGCAATATTATTATTTATACAACACTAATTATTTATACTTTGTTAAGCTAAATTACTTCAGCCACAATTTATTATTATACACTAATCGATAACTTAACCTAAATTATATTTATTATACTATTATATTTTATCTAGTCTATACCTAATTATTAATATTAACACAATCCACCAACAATGCAACGTAACACTACAACAAAAGCAGAGCTTTTTTTAGAGCTTTTCGTTTAAACGTCCACCTCTGTGTGAGTGTGTGTGTGTGTAGATGGGTTTTACATTATCTTATTGAATCGTAAGGATTAACATTATTAAGGTAATTGGATGAGCGCAGTTTAACGCTCGGATTACTATCAAGGTTGTGAAAATATATTAAAAATGTGTTGATGTACCAACATAACTTAAAATGATTTAAAAAATTATGATGCAGTTACAAACTCACTTTCATGTTAAGTTTAACTTTATGACTTAACACATTTCTGTTAATTGTAAACTCGTTGCTCCTCCTCTTTCAACTTTTATCATCTATATGTCTATTTATATAAAAGGAGAAGCTGACTTACATATCAACGCAGGGCCTACACTATAAGGGTTAGAAACTTGAAATTTTGCACAAGGGGTCCTTTTATAACATAGGGGAGCACTAAAAAAGGATTTTTGAAAATTCATCCCCTAAGGGAGTAAAACGGGGGTGCAAAGTTAATATGACTACCTCATAAAATTATTAAATATGTGTAACTTCCAGGTCTCCACTCCGACCTATCAATATCGTCCCTGGATGGCGATGAGGGCGAGACCCTCCGCCGCGGAGCCCTAGCCGCTGCCTGCGAAGACGCAGTGGCCGCCTACGCCACACTGGAGGGCTCCAGAGTCCGGGACTCCATCGCAGCACATGCTCGACGTGCATTGGAGAGGGAGCGACAGATTGATGAGAAGAATGAGATCATTGCTGATTTGTCATCTAAGGTAAGACCTTTTATAATGAGGATTAAAATTTACCTTCGCTATTTACCTAATACAGTCACTTACTCAGGAGTAGGTTTAAGGTTAAAGAAAGAAGTAGGTTTAAGGTTAAAGAAAGAAGTAGGTTTAAGGTTAAAGAAAGAAGTAGGTTTAAGGTTAAAGAAAGAAGTAGGTTTAAGGTTAAACAAAGAAGTAGGTTTAAGGTTAAAGAAAGAAGTAGGTTTAAGGTTAAACAAAGAAGTAGGTTTAAGGTTAAACAAAGAAGTAGGTTTAAGGTTAAAGAAAGAAGTAGGTTTAAGGTTAAACAAAGAAGTAGGTTTAAGGTTAAACAAAGATGTAGGTTTAAGGTTAAAGAAAGAAGTAGGTTTAAGGTTAAAGAAAGAAGTAGGTTTAAGGTTAAAGAAAGAAGTAGGTTTAAGGTTAAACAAAGAAGTAGGTTTAAGGTTAAAGAAAGAAGTAGGTTTAAGGTTAAACAAAGAAGTAGGTTTAAGGTTAAACAAAGAAGTAGGTTTAAGGTTAAAGAAAGAAGTAGGTTTAAGGTTAAACAAAGAAGTAGGTTTAAGGTTAAACAAAGAAGTAGGTTTAAGGTTAAACAAAGAAGTAGGTTTAAGGTTAAACAAAGAAGTAGGTTTAAGGTTAAAGAAAGGAGTAGATTTAAGGTTGAAACTCAAATTAGATTTTCTATATATTGTCGAGATATTGTGTACAGGATGATAATAACTCAAAAATATGAAATTTATTTTGTACTCTACCCTCGTACTCTTGAGTTGTTTGAGTACTCGTAATTTTGATACATCGGAATCACACAGAAATAATTATTGAGGTCTTTTACAATATAGGGTCGCGCCGTTTAAGAATAGAATCGAAATTCGGAATCTATTTTCAATCTGTAATCCGAAATCAATATCCCGAAATTTAAATATATCGATAGTAAATATTGTTAAATTGCAGTTAGTATTAACGGTTCTCTTATTCTCACCGCTGGTTATTCACCAGCGACCACACGGACAGACACTCAGACGGTTATTGTTCACGGTTATATCTGTAATTGTAGTACCGTTCAGTTTAAATTGAAAAATATAATTCAACTAGTCGACTGTCCAGGCTACGCCGTATATTATGTATACTGGTCGACTTGCGTGACTTTGTCCGCGTAATGCTCCGCTCCTATTGGTCTTAGCGTGATGATATATAGCCTATAGCCTTCCTCGATAAATGGGCTATCTAACACTGAGAGAATTTTTTAAATCGGACCAGTAGTTCCTGAGATTAGCGCGTTCAAGCAAACAAACAAATTCTTCAGCTTGATATATTAGTATAGATATCGGATAAATTATTAGAATGAAGAGAAGAGAAGATAGAACATGCAATCTATCAATAAGCATCCTATGTGGACAATGTATGGTCAGGATATAACTAAACGTTAAGATCTCGTACTATTCTGACAGGAACCTAAGCAGTGCCTTGGACTTGAGACCAAGGTGTAGGTTTAAGGAGCTCCTTTAAGTAATTACAATACTCTCTATAAACCTAACCTAACACAAGGCACCATTACCATTTTTTTTTTTTTTTTTTTAACGGTTGAAAATGCTTTTACGCATCCCCTCCGTGCGATGAAGGGGTATGTGGGGCTCACAGCGAGTGCTGAACTACCCACTAAAAACCACCGAATCCACCGCCGTCATGAGGCAGGCACCACAGGAACGCTTTCAGCACACAACCATGTTGCCTAGACGGAGACCGACCTGAAGAGCCATGCTCCTCAATCCCTCATGGAGAAGCAGCTGTCATCTCCAATTGCTTCCTCAGGAACCATGGACTTGCAGACGCTAAAAATGACGTCTGCGCACCCCTATCCGCTTTCTGCGACGCGGTACTGCAGCAGGATCAGCTTCTCTTTCCCGCTGAGGCAACTACATTGTAACAGCAGTGATGGCCAAGTGGTTGAGACTTCAATGTCTTACTCGGGAGGTCCGAGTTCGATCCCCCACACACGCACACACCTCTGATTTCTGAGTTATGTGTGTTTTAAGCAATTAAATATCACTTGCTTTAACGGTGAAGGAAACCTGCACTCCTGAGAGTTCCCTAAAGTTCTCAAAGGTGTGTGAAGTCTGCCAACCCGCACTGGGCCAGCGTGGTGGATTATGGCCTAATACCCTCCTCTTCTAAGGACAACACTGGACTCAACACCTTCACCAGCACTACCCAGATAATATCCACTCCTTGAGAGACCGCGAGCAACACTAAGAGTCCAGTCCGACTGTCGAGACTATATAAAGATTGGAGACTGTGATAACGATGAAAGTGATTATTATTTTACTTTAGCGCCATAGATGGTGATGACGATTCGATTATTTGATAATCGCTTACTCGTTCCCGACATATGTTATGCTCATTGTTAGTGCTGGGAGTACTATCCAATTAATTTCAATGTACTTTACTGGTGGTAATTAATTGCCACTCCGTCAGGTTAGGTTAGCCTTCTGTAAGGTTAGGTTTATATTAGCCTAACCATAGACTTACATAGTGATTCCCTTATTTTGCGCCGACATATACTGTCACATCTCTCGACGTCTAAGAGGGAGAGAGTTGCTATATTATGTATATTTTTTAAATTACTATTAGATATTAAATAAATCGTGTAACGGGATTTTTATACGATTATGTTAATAATAAAAAGTAATAATACATTTACGACAGTACTTCATTGAATTTCTTCACGTTCACGTACAGACAACACGATGCAGCAATTATTTTAACATTAAGCATCTTTGCTAATATCTTATATTCTTTTATCATTTTATGCTAAATAGAAATTGCAATATGACGTATGAAGAAAGATGTTACTTATTTTAATAATTACGTATGATAAAATATAGTCGTGTCATTCTGTTCACGATAAACTCAAAAATAATTTAATTTTCATGTGGTTATATCATTTGTAGGCCTTAAGCTGGGGACTGAGCAACGTTACGAGGTGTAATGTAACATGTTACACAGCGAGCATTCATGCAGTCAATACGTAGTGTTATGGGAATCCTTTGTCTGTGTCGTCATGACTTCTCCAGTAATCGTTTGGTTTTTTAATATTGCTATCAATAACAAACCACCAGATACGTCTCTGTTTCTAAATAAGTTTGATGTCCAACAACGTTTTTTCTTCTTCTTAATTTAGATCAAACTATAGTTTAGTAAAATCAAAGATCCCAACACAACCTCTCTGTAGGATATCTGGACTGAGAGTGGCTGGCGAATATGGAGCACAGAGTTTAAACGAGCATGATACGCCGATGTTATAACACAGTGTAACATGCTCGATGCGTAACATGTTCGATGCGAACATTACACCTCGTAACATGATCAGTACACAGGTTTAGCTTGCATTTTTAGAGGACGCAATTTTATTGTTGGGATGTGTAGGGGGGGTCACTAGGAGCTTTGTGGGGTAGCAACTCTTTACCCGTGGCCGCCATATTGGAAAAAGGCAGAAAAAAGCAGACAGAAAATTTGTAAAAACATAATTTTGACAAAATTGTTTTAAAATTTAAACGTGTAAACGGTTAACGTTTAAAAATAAGAAGTACGACGATGTAAACGATGCGCATATTTCAAATGTCTGTGTGGTGATTATTTTCGGTCACGTGACACGTGAGACCCCTCTTTTATTTTTGATATCTAGAAAATTTTTATGTATTCTCTTAAGGTCGAATTTAAAATCTCAATCCTAAACCTTTAGATTATGGTTTAAAAGTAGATTACAATTTTTGGAATCTATTTCAATCTGTAATTCAAAATCCTCAGATTTAAGATAGAGTAGCAGTTAGTTTTGCTCATGTCCGTTGTCAACATGACCATATAAAATAATCATAAATTTATAATGACCAATATCATCCCACGGATAGACAATTATCTTCTTTCCTAATACAAACTAGACCATATTTGATATAACTTGTTTCTTTATGTTTAAAGGCAAGTGAGTGGGAGTTTAATGTATAATTGGATTATTATATTCAAGGTGAAACGTGTAAGGACATTTTCCATATAAATACACTTTTGTTTATATGATGACTCTATTTGTGCACGTATCACATTAAAACGGCTGAACCGATTTGAATCAAATTCGATACACTGATACTTTATAATCTTGGTTAATAAATACCATGTCCCATTTATAAACACAGTTCCTATGGGATTGACAGGAACTGTTCATTTTACATATGATTAATTCCCAAAGACAGCTCGACATGCACTTCCCCCCCCACGTCGATAGATGGCGTACGAGCACACTCATTTTTTTCGCAACAAAACATAGCCTATATCCTTCTTCAAGGTCTACTTTATCTCTATATCATATTTCATCAAAATTAATTCAGTAACTTAAACTTGATTGTGTATCAAATAAGACAGACTATCTATCTGACAATAGATGGCGTAAGTAGTATATTTAATCGCGCTTTCGTTTAAGTATACAACTGGTTCTATTTGAAAAATTCTTTCAGTGTTAGATAGACCATTTATCGAGGAAGACTATAGGCCATATATCATCACCCTTCGACCCATAGGGGTGGATGATCACACCAAGTCATAGAAAACATCCTAAATCTATATATATAAAAGGAGAAAATCTATAAGGGTTGGAAACTTGAAATTTTGCACAGGGGGTCCTTTTATAACGTAGTTGAGCACTATGAAAGGTTTTTTTAAAATTCACCCCCTAAGGAGGTAAAACAGTGGTTCAAAGTTAGTTTGAAACTTTGCCGTTTTTGAAGTTATTCAAATGAAATTCAGTATGAAGGTTCTTCATTGAAAGTCATGAAACACGTGTAAAATATTTTTTCGCCAATCATCCCTTAAGGGGGTAAAAGGGGGGGAGGGAGTTAGTATGACTACCTCATAAAATTATTAAATATTTAACCATGTTGGTTTCCCATAACAATGTGTCGAGTGCAGTGCTGAGTGCATGAGCATCAGTGGGGGCAACGACTCCACGCCATTTATATTCAATGCAGAGGTTTCGTGATGCATTCAACGGAATACAGATCTTGTGGGTACAAAAAGAACACTTCTATATCTACAGGTTTTTGCCAATATTTTTTTTTTTACCCCTCCTAGTAAGCTCGCATGCTTGTGTGAGGAGTGGGTCTGGGATCGTGAATTTTTACATAACACAGATCACTTAAACATATAAGACGTATTCACCATGAAGACCCTCCCCCATTCCGTATGCCATCAAAAATAATCAAATCAAGGACCCCCCTCACTGCCTCCAATCTACAAATCACTATTATCTGAATAAGAAAAATCGATTTTTAATAAATGGATTATATTACAACTGCGTTATAGTTATAGGGTTATACCTGTGTAGCCAGACCACATTTAAATCAATTATTACTAACCAAAGAAAAAGGTTTTATTTATTAGGATTAATGTTTAATTTTATTTTGGTTCTAGTAAAATGATACATGGTACTAATTATACTAATAACTTAATGTTCAAACTTGTATTTTGGTTTTTGAAGTGAAACTTCTTTAGAATCGTTGTGATTTCAAACCGGATGCAACGGAAAAAACGACAGGTAAGAGACAAAAATACAAAAATGTGTAGGAAAGAATGAGACAGAAATATACAAAACGACAGGTAAGAGACACAAATACAAAAATGTGTAGGAAAGAATGAGACAGAAATATACAAAACGACAGGTAAGAGACAAAAATACAAAAATGTGTAGGAAAGAATGAGACAGAAATATACAAAACGACAGGTAAGAGACAAAAATACAAAAATGTGTAGGAAAGAATGAGACAGAAATATACAAAACGACAGGTAAGAGACAAAAATACAAAAATGTGTAGGAAAGAATGAGACAGAAATATACAAAACGACAGGTAAGAGACAAAAATACAAAAATGTGTAGGAAAGAATGAGACAGAAATATACAAAACGACAGGTAAGAGACACAAATACAAAAATGTGTAGGAAAGAATGAGACAGAAATATACAAAACGACAGGTAAGAGACAAAAATACAAAAATGTGTAGGAAAGAATGAGACAGAAATATACAAAACGACAGGTAAGAGACAAAAATACAAAAATGTGTAGGAAAGAATGAGACAGAAATATACAAAACGACAGGTAAGAGACACAAATACAAAAATGTGTAGGAAAGAATGAGACAGAAATATACAAAACGACAGGTAAGAGACAAAAATACAAAAATGTGTAGGAAAGAATGAGACAGAAATATACAAAACGACAGGTAAGAGACAAAAATACAAAAATGTGTAGGAAAGAATGAGACAGAAATATACAAAACGACAGGTAAGAGACAAAAATACAAAAATGTGTAGGAAAGAATGAGACAGAAATATACAAAACGACAGGTAAGAGACAAAAATACAAAAATGTGTAGGAAAGAATGAGACAGAAATATACAAAACGACAGGTAAGAGACAAAAATACAAAAATGTGTAGGAAAGAATGAGACAGAAATATACAAAACGACAGGTAAGAGACACAAATACAAAAATGTGTAGGAAAGAATGAGACAGAAATATACAAAACGACAGGTAAGAGACACAAATACAAAAATGTGTAGGAAAGAATGAGACAGAAATATACAAAACGACAGGTAAGAGACACAAATACAAAAATGTGTAGGAAAGAATGAGACAGAAATATACAAAACGACAGGTAAGAGACAAAAATACAAAAATGTGTAGGAAAGAATGAGACAGAAATATACAAAACGACAGGTAAGAGACAAAAATACAAAAATGTGTAGGAAAGAATGAGACAGAAATATACAAAACGACAGGTAAGAGACAAAAATACAAAAATGTGTAGGAAAGAATGAGACAGAAATATACAAAACGACAGGTAAGAGACACAAATACAAAAATGTGTAGGAAAGAATGAGACAGAAATATACAAAACGACAGGTAAGAGACACAAATACAAAAATGTGTAGGAAAGAATGAGACAGAAATATACAAAACGACAGGTAAGAGAAAAAAATACAAAAATGTGTAGGAAAGAATGAGACAGAAATATACAAAACGACAGGTAAGAGACACAAATACAAAAATGTGTAGGAAAGAATGAGACAGAAATATACAAAACGACAGGTAAGAGACAAAAATACAAAAATGTGTAGGAAAGAATGAGACAGAAATATACAAAACGACAGGTAAGAGACACAAATACAAAAATGTGTAGGAAAGAATGAGACAGAAATATACAAAACGACAGGTAAGAGACAAAAATACAAAAATGTGTAGGAAAGAATGAGACAGAAATATACAAAACGACAGGTAAGAGACAAAAATACAAAAATGTGTAGGAAAGAATGAGACAGAAATATACAAAACGACAGGTAAGAGACAAAAATACAAAAATGTGTAGGAAAGAATGAGACAGAAATATACAAAACGACAGGTAAGAGACAAAAATACAAAAATGTGTAGGAAAGAATGAGACAGAAATATACAAAACGACAGGTAAGAGACACAAATACAAAAATGTGTAGGAAAGAATGAGACAGAAATATACAAAACGACAGGTAAGAGACACAAATACAAAAATGTGTAGGAAAGAATGAGACAGAAATATACAAAACGACAGGTAAGAGACAAAAATACAAAAATGTGTAGGAAAGAATGAGACAGAAATATACAAAACGACAGGTAAGAGACACAAATACAAAAATGTGTAGGAAAGAATGAGACAGAAATATACAAAACGACAGGTAAGAGACACAAATACAAAAATGTGTAGGAAAGAATGAGACAGAAATATACAAAACGACAGGTAAGAGACAAAAATACAAAAATGTGTAGGAAAGAATGAGACAGAAATATACAAAACGACAGGTAAGAGACACAAATACAAAAATGTGTAGGAAAGAATGAGACAGAAATATACAAAACGACAGGTAAGAGACACAAATACAAAAATGTGTAGGAAAGAATGAGACAGAAATATACAAAACGACAGGTAAGAGACAAAAATACAAAAATGTGTAGGAAAGAATGAGACAGAAATATACAAAACGACAGGTAAGAGACACAAATACAAAAATGTGTAGGAAAGAATGAGACAGAAATATACAAAACGACAGGTAAGAGACACAAATACAAAAATGTGTAGGAAAGAATGAGACAGAAATATACAAAACGACAGGTAAGAGACACAAATACAAAAAAGTGTAGGAAAGAATGAGACAGAAATATACATACTATTTTATATTATTATATATATTCATCTCATTCTTTTGTCGATTTACTGAAGATTCACTTCTATCGTGTGTGAATCGCACACACACCTTTTTTTTGGTTTTAAGACTAATACATAGTTATTTCATCCTTTTGTATTAATTGTTTTATTTATATACATTCGAATAAAATATTAAATAATACTTAAAATTAGTGGCAATAATTTTATTCAGTTTCCTCATTATTTAAGACTAAAGGGCTGCCCTCGCTTCGCTCCGGGTATTTAAAGCAATATTATAATTGATCTCCTTAAATTGTCACTCTGTAATTGTGTAGTTTTCCGTTATTTGAAAAAAGAGTAATAGAAAGAAAAAGAAAAGCAACAGATAATAAAAGAGGGAGGACAAAGCAAAAATAATATTGAATAGGTAAAAGAGATAGAGCGAAAAAGAGAGGGGGCAGAGAGAGGATGAGAGACGGAAATTTTAAAATCGGATTAGAAACAATAAAAGTGCCATATTCTATTAATTAAAAAATGTATATGGCAACACTAAATCACCTTTGTTACTCACGAATAGTGTAGTTTTCTATCGGTGGAAGAATTTTCAAAATCGGTTCAGTATTTTTCGAGCCTATTCGCAACAAACAAACAAACATTTTGTCTGTTTGTTTTTCCCCCTAAAAGTCACATCTCTAATGAGAAGACATAGAATCTATTGAAAATTGAAAACTTCACGCGTAAAAGAAAATATTTTAATCTATCGACTCGCCCCGACTTCGATACACGAGAAAAGAGAGAGAGAGAGAGAGAATAATAGGAGCGTTTTATATTATAACACGACGCCATCTATTGGATGATTACGCAAGCTAGATAACATTAATCAATTAACTTACACCGCCATCTGTTTAAGCTTTAGGAACTTACTAAAGCTGCTGAACGGATTTTAATGAAATTTGGTAGGCAGATACAGTAGGGTCTGTATTAACACATTGACTACATTTTATCCCGGAAAAATTCAGGGTTCCTGTGGGATAATAATCACTATAGATTATATATATTTATTTATTATTATATTTATTTTAGGCTATATTTTGGATAATTCAAACTATATCATTATAAATTACAGCCTATGTGTTATTCTGATGTGAAAGCTATAGTATTGTAAAGTTTCATCAAAATCCATTCAGTAGTTTTTGCGTGAAAGAGTAACAAACATTCTCACAAAATTTCTCGTTTATAATAACAGTATTTTTTTTTATACGTGGATATATTGTATCCGTGCAAAGTAAGGAGGGGGGGGGGGGGGGGGGGGATGACTAGTAATTAAAGTTTATTTCTTTTACGATATTTTAATATTCCACTAACGAGCCTCGTATGTCGCTTATTATCCTTGATATTTAATGTTAACAAACTTTCATTTTTATTGAGGACATCTGGGACATTACAACGTTAAAGACCATACAAAACCTCACTTCGCTCAGGTATTATTGCTTTTAACCAGATATAAACTTTGCGTGTATCTCCGCTCCAATTGGTCGTAGCGTGTTGATATATAGCCTATAGCCTTCCTCGATAAATGGGCTATCTAACACTGAAAGAATTTTTCAAACCGGACCAGTAGTTCCTGAGATTAGCGCGTTTAAGCAAACAAACAAATTCTCCAGCAATAATTTCCATAATATAGATTGTATATTTTAATATTAATCTGTTTTAGTTCGTATACTCATATCACTCCTAATTTTAGTTATAAATTAACCAAAGTATTCGCGGGTAGTTTCTTTTCTTTTGTTTCAAGTATACCTTTAGTGCGATAGATTAGTCTCAGTCTCTCTGGAGTTGTCGCGCAGTGTAGATGGAAGTTAGTGTTTAGAGTCGTGGTTAAGGTCACCCTTCCTGAGGTCCACGTAGGTTTACTTTATTATCTAGCGACCAAGCTGCTCGACTGCCTGAATTGCATGTGTAACATATTGCTGTACAGTAACTTAACCGAACTTGTTTTAACTTAACCGACCATAAGCGGAAATACAAAGATGTCTGAAGTGATCGGCGTTTTGGATCTTCTCATATGGTATACGTTAGGAATGATAATATTAAACAGCTGCTGTCTGTGTGCTTTTATTGTAAACTAGTCGACCCGACCCGGCTTCGCCCGGGTGCAATTTAAAACGTGTATTTAGCCGTAACCGCTATGTCCCTGCATTTTGAATCTGTAATATCTTCGAAAGTATTTATTTAAATTTCATGCTGTAAAGGGCCATATTGATCTATATTAAATGCATAAGTATTTAATGTACCTAATTGGATAAGGATTAATGCTGTATTGTTTAAAATCGCTTCGTAAATAAGCCATTATTTCTCATAAAAAGTAAAGGATAAAAAATGTTTATTGTGGGTTATCCCTAAGAGATAGACATATACCATCGCAGACTTTTTTGTAGACCTTTTTAAGGTGTACAATACTGTAGTACATTATTTTGATTTATCTCATAAGGTTCAGCCAGCGTTTGCAATGTAAGTGCAAAAAATGTGTTTATTTACGACATCACATTTAAAACCTCTAAATTTATCAGTGTTTCTCTAATATATTATGTATGTATTATACATATAAACCTTCCTCTTGAATCACTCTATCTATTAAAAAATACCGCATCAAAATCCATTGCGTAGTTTTAAAGATCTAAGCATACATAGGGACTTTGTTTTAAACTATATAGTGACTTCCAGAAGAGTATTCATTCCTTGCAACTTTTATCCTATTAAAATTTACATTTAAAATTTATTACATACAACACTCGTCGGTATAATAAACGCGAGCATCCCATATTTGTTTTATTGAAGACTGAAGTAAAATGGACGATAAACTGTATCTAAATCTGTCTAGTCGTATAACCTTCCTCAATAATTCATCAATTGCAAAATGAATATTATAAACTGATTGGTAGTGTATAATTTGTTTAAGATATAGAATTAAAAGATCTCAAGTCTACAGTTTCATTTTTTTTTTTAATTATATAATGGGCTTACTCTTGACCTCAGTCTAGCTCTAGAGCAGAGACGAGGTCGAAGATGGAGCAAGCTCGCCCAGAAGAAGCCTCTTCGCTCCTCGCTTAAAAAGCATTCGGGTTATACGTACTCGGAAATACAGACGCCGGCAGGGAATTCCATTCCTTGGCCGTGCGCATTTAAAAAGATGACTTGAAGCGCTTTGTACGTATGAAGGGTATATCAATTAGGTGGGGATGAAAGCTAACTTCTTTCCAGCAAGTACAATTGATATGAACTTGACCCGACATGACACACCAGACAATCCCCGTGTTCCGAAATACCCTGAAAGCATTGGCCAGTGCTCTCAGTGGTCAGAAATGTGTTCCGTTATAACTGTCAGTATACTGGCGCAGTATCATATGGAAATCCATGACGTCATCAATCGACGCCTTTTTTGTACTGAAACCACTGGAGCTACCGAGCTACAGTGCTCCCAGTGTTTTGATCACGTGATCAATAGGGTGAAGAAATGATCGCTTAATGCTTGTACTATTGATAATAAATAATTATTTAAATTGTTATCTTAAGAAATCGGGCCTTATAAAAAATGTAAAATCGTAATATTATTAAAGAAACCTTTAAACATGAATAACATTGACAGATGACAGTATACATACTGGTCTGCCGTTCCGTTTTAAACAGTGGTCCAGTGTAGCTAACTATTAAGGAACAGCTTTCCAGTGTACTGAAGTGACGACAGTGACGTATGGAGCTGAAACTGGCGGCGACCTAGCAGCGGTCATATTGTAAAATCAGGGTTGCCACACCGCGTCGTTTTCCGCTCGCGCCCAATGCTTACTTTATGTAATATTTTACATTATCCTACATTAAATTAATGAAAGGTAATCATTACATTTAATTAAGGAAATAAAATTATTAATATAATATAGAAATTTATTTTATCGAGTCATAAAATGAACGCGTTTCAATTAATATTTTCTATTTAATATTTTATTTCTCGTCAATATATTTATAGCAAATTTATTATAAGTTAAAATAAAATTTATAAGTATGAAACATTTTATTTAATTTAGTATTTTAGTAAGATGTGGATGCGGTTGAGTATGAGAGAACGCGGCAGAAGAAATTCCAAAAAAAAAAAAAACTATGTCTTCATCCTCTACAATTATTTTATTATATGTCAGATATATAGTATATTAATCAAAATCCCAGAAGCTGAACATAGCAGCAGTATGCTTTCTATGTTTATTAGAAGGCTAAAGTAACCGCGTTCGACCATAAGACATCGCTGAAGAAATAGTTTAAAAAAAATATACTAAGTCTTGATTCTCCCCAATTGTTTTATTATTTGTTAGATATATAGTATATCAATCAAATAACAAAAGCTGAATATAGCAGCAGTTTGCTTTCTATGTTTATTAGAAGGCTAAAGTACCCACTGTCGAGTATAAGATTGCGTTGCATTAAAATTTATAAAAAAAATAAACTAAGACTTGATTCTCTCCAATTGTTTTATTATATGTTAGATATATAGTATATCAGTCAAATACCAAAAGCTGAATATAGCAGCAGTTTGCTTTCAATGTTTATTAGAAGGCTAAAGTACCCACTGTCGAGTATAAGATTGCGCGAAATTAAAATTTATAAAAAAAATAAACTAAGCCTTGATTCTCCCCAATTGTTTTATTATTTGTTAGATATATAGTATATCAATCAAATAACAAAAGCTGAATATAGCAGCAGTTTGCTTTCTATGTTTATTAGAAGGCTAAAGTACCCACCGTCGAGTATAAGATTGCGTTGCATTAAAATTAATAAAAAAAATAAACTAAGCCTTGTTTCTCTCTAATTGTTTTATTATATGTTAGATATATAGTATATCAATCAAATACCAGAAGCTGAATATAGCAGCAGTTTGCTTTCTATGTTTATTAGAAGGCTAAAGTACCCACCGTCGAGTATAAGATTGCGTTGCATTAAAATTTATAAAAAAAATAAACTAAGCCTTGATTCTCCCCAATTGTTTTATTATTTGTTAGATATATAGTATATCAATCAGATACCAGAAGCTAAATATAGCAGCAGTTTGCTTTCTATGTTTATTAGAAGGCTAAAGTACCCACTGTCGAGTATAAGATTGCGCGGCATTAAAATTTATAAAAAAAATAAACTAAGCCTTGATTCTCCCCAATTGTTTTATTATTTGTTAGATATATAGTATATCAATCAAATACCAGAAGCTGAATACAGCAGCAGTTTGCTTTCTATGTTTATTAGAAGGTTAAAGTAGCCGCGTTCGACCATAAGACACCGCTGAAGAAATAGTTAAAAAAAAATAAACTAAGTCTTGATTCTCCCCAATTGTTTTATTATTTGTTAGATATATAGTATATCAATCAGATACCAAAAGCTGAATATAGCAGCAGTTTGCTTTCTATGTTTATTAGAAGGCTAAAGTACCCATCGTCGAGTATAAGATTGCGTTGCATTAAAATTTATAAAAAAAATAAACTAAGCCTTGATTCTCCCCAATTGTTTTATTATTTGTTAGATATATAGTATATCAATCAAATGCCAGAAGCTGAATATAGCAGCAGTTTGCTTTCAATGTTTATTAGAAGGCTAAAGTACCCACCGTCGAGTATAAGATTGCGCGGCATTAAAATTTATAAAAAAAATAAACTAAGCCTTGATTCTCTCCAATTGTTTTATTATATGTTAGATATATAGTATATCAATCAAATACCAAAAGCTGAATATAGCAGCAGTTTGCTTTCTTTGTTTATTAGAAGGCTAAAGTACCCACTGTCGAGAATAAGATTGCGCGGCATTAAAATTTATAAAAAAATAAACTAAGTCTTGATTCTCTCCAATTGTTTTTTTATATGTTAGATATATAGTATATCAATCAAATACCAGAAGCTGAATATAGCAGCAGTTTGCTTTCTATGTTTATTAGAAGGCTAAAGTACCCACTGTCGAGTATAAGATTGCGCGGCATTAAAATTTATAAAAAAAATAAACTAAGCCTTGATTCTCCCCAATTGTTTTATTATTTGTTAGATATATAGTATATCAATCAAATACCAGAAGCTGAATACAGCAGCAGTTTGCTTTCTATGTTTATTAGAAGGCTAAAGTACCCACTGTCGAGTATAAGATTGCGCGGCATTAAAATTTATAAAAAAAATAAACTAAGTCTTGATTCTCCCCAATTGTTTTATTATATGTTAGATATATAGTATATCAATCAAATACCAAAAGCTGAATATAGCAGCAGTTTGCTTTCTATGTTTATTAGAAGGTTAAAGTAGCCGCGTTCGACCATAAGACACCGCTGAAGAAATAGTTAAAAAAAAATAAACTAAGTCTTGATTCTCCCCAATTGTTTTATTTTTTGTTAGATATATAGTATATCAATCAGATACCAAAAGCTGAATATAGCAGCAGTTTGCTTTCTATGTTTATTAGAAGGCTAAAGTACCGATCGTCGAGTATAAGATTGCGTTGCATTAAAATTTATAAAAAAAATAAACTAAGCCTTGATTCTCCCCAATTGTTTTATTATTTGTTAGATATATAGTATATCAATCAAATGCCAGAAGCTGAATATAGCAGCAGTTTGCTTTCAATGTTTATTAGAAGGCTAAAGTACCCACCGTCGAGTATAAGATTGCGCGGCATTAAAATTTATAAAAAAAATAAACTAAGCCTTGATTCTCTCCAATTGTTTTATTATATGTTAGATATATAGTATATCAATCAAATACCAAAAGCTGAATATAGCAGCAGTTTGCTTTCTTTGTTTATTAGAAGGCTAAAGTACCCACTGTCGAGAATAAGATTGCGCGGCATTAAAATTTATAAAAAAAATAAACTAAGTCTTGATTCTCTCCAATTGTTTTTTTATATGTTAGATATATAGTATATCAATCAGATACCAAAAGCTGAATATAGCAGCAGTTTGCTTTCTATGTTTATTAGAAGGCTAAAGTACCCACTGTCGAGTATAAGATTGCGCGGCATTAAAATTTATAAAAAAAATAAACTAAGCCTTGATTCTCCCCAATTGTTTTATTATATGTTAGATATATAGTATATCAATCAAATACCAAAAGCTGAATATAGCAGCAGTTTGCTTTCTATGTTTATTAGAAGGCTAAAGTACCCACCGTCGAGTATAAGATTGCGCGGCATTAAAATTTATAAAAAAAATAAACTAAGCCTTGATTCTCTCCAATTGTTTTATTATATGTTAGATATATAGTATATCAATCAAATACCAAAAGCTGAATATAGCAGCAGTTTGCTTTCTATGTTTATTAGAAGGTTAAAGTAGCCGCGTTCGACCATAAGACACCGCTGAAGAAATAGTTAAAAAAAAATAAACTAAGTCTTGATTCTCCCCAATTGTTTTATTTTTTGTTAGATATATAGTATATCAATCAGATACCAAAAGCTGAATATAGCAGCAGTTTGCTTTCTATGTTTATTAGAAGGTTAAAGTAGCCGCGTTCGACCATAAGACACCGCTGAAGAAATAGTTAAAAAAAAATAAACTAAGTCTTGATTCTCCCCAATTGTTTTATTTTTTGTTAGATATATAGTATATCAATCAGATACCAAAAGCTGAATATAGCAGCAGTTTGCTTTCTATGTTTATTAGAAGGCTAAAGTACCCATCGTCGAGTATAAGATTGCGTTGCATTAAAATTTATAAAAAAAATAAACTAAGCCTTGATTCTCCCCAATTGTTTTATTATTTGTTAGATATATAGTATATCAATCAAATGCCAGAAGCTGAATATAGCAGCAGTTTGCTTTCAATGTTTATTAGAAGGCTAAAGTACCCACCGTCGAGTATAAGATTGCGCGGCATTAAAATTTATAAAAAAAATAAACTAAGCCTTGATTCTCTCCAATTGTTTTATTATATGTTAGATATATAGTATATCAATCAAATACCAAAAGCTGAATATAGCAGCAGTTTGCTTTCTTTGTTTATTAGAAGGCTAAAGTACCCACTGTCGAGAATAAGATTGCGCGGCATTAAAATTTATAAAAAAAATAAACTAAGCATTGATTCTCTCCAATTGTTTTATTATATGTTAGATATATAGTATATCAATCAGATACCAAAAGCTGAATATAGCAGCAGTTTGCTTTCTATGTTTATTAGAAGGCTAAAGTACCCATCGTCGAGTATAAGATTGCGTTGCATTAAAATTTATAAAAAAAATAAACTAAGCCTTGATTCTCCCCAATTGTTTTATTATTTGTTAGATATATAGTATATCAATCAAATGCCAGAAGCTGAATATAGCAGCAGTTTGCTTTCAATGTTTATTAGAAGGCTAAAGTACCCACCGTCGAGTATAAGATTGCGCGGCATTAAAATTTATAAAAAAAATAAACTAAGCCTTGATTCTCTCCAATTGTTTTATTATATGTTAGATATATAGTATATCAATCAAATACCAAAAGCTGAATATAGCAGCAGTTTGCTTTCTATGTTTATTAGAAGGTTAAAGTAGCCGCGTTCGACCATAAGACACCGCTGAAGAAATAGTTAAAAAAAAATAAACTAAGTCTTGATTCTCCCCAATTGTTTTATTTTTTGTTAGATATATAGTATATCAATCAGATACCAAAAGCTGAATATAGCAGCAGTTTGCTTTCTATGTTTATTAGAAGGCTAAAGTACCCATCGTCGAGTATAAGATTGCGCGGCATTAAAATTTATAAAAAAAATAAACTAAGCCTTGATTCTCTCCAATTGTTTTATTATATGTTAGATATATAGTATATCAATCAAATACCAAAAGCTGAATATAGCAGCAGTTTGCTTTCTATGTTTATTAGAAGGTTAAAGTAGCCGCATTCGACCATAAGACACCGCTGAAGAAATAGTTAAAAAAAATAAACTAAGTCTTGATTCTCCCCAATTGTTTTATTTTTTGTTAGATATATAGTATATCAATCAGATACCAAAAGCTGAATATAGCAGCAGTTTGCTTTCTATGTTTATTAGAAGGCTAAAGTACCCATCGTCGAGTATAAGATTGCGTTGCATTAAAATTTATAAAAAAAATAAACTAAGCCTTGATTCTCCCCAATTGTTTTATTATTTGTTAGATATATAGTATATCAATTAAATACCAAAAGCTGAATATAGCAGCAGTTTGCTTTCTATGTTTATTAGAAGGTTAAAGTAGCCGCGTTCGACCATAAGACACCGCTGAAGAAATAGTTAAAAAAAAATAAACTAAGTCTTGATTCTCCCCAATTGTTTTATTATTTGTTAGATATATAGTATATCAATCAAATACCAAAAGCTGAATATAGCAGCAGTTTGCTTTCTATGTTTATTAGAAGGCTAAAGTACCCACCGTCGAGTATAAGATTGCGCGGCATTAAAATTTATAAAAAAAATAAACGAAGCCTTGATTCTCTCCAATTGTTTTAATATATGTTAGATATATAGTATATCAATCAAATACCAAAAGCTGAATATAGCAGCAGTTTGCTTTCTATGTTTATTAGAAGGTTAAAGTAGCCGCGTGCGACCATAAGACACCGCTGAAGAAATAGTTAAAAAAAAATAAACTAAGTCTTGATTCTCCCCAATTGTTTTATTATTTGTTAGATATATAGTATATCAATCAGATACCAAAAGCTGAATATAGCAGCAGTTTGCTTTCTATGTTTATTAGAAGGCTAAAGTACCCATCGTCGAGTAAAAGATTGCGTTGCATTAAAATTTATAAAAAAAATAAACTAAGCCTTGATTCTCCCCAATTGTTTTATTATATGTTAGATATATAGTATATCAATCAAATACCAAAAGCTGAATATAGCAGCAGTTTGCTTTCTATGTTTATTAGAAGGTTAAAGTAGCCGCGTTCGACCATAAGACACCGCTGAAGAAATAGTTAAAAAAAAATAAACTAAGTCTTGATTCTCCCCAATTGTTTTATTTTTTGTTAGATATATAGTATATCAATCAGATACCAAAAGCTGAATATAGCAGCAGTTTGCTTTCTATGTTTATTAGAAGGCTAAAGTACCCATCGTCGAGTATAAGATTGCGTTGCATTAAAATTTATAAAAAAAATAAACTAAGCCTTGATTCTCCCCAATTGTTTTATTATTTGTTAGATATATAGTATATCAATCAAATGCCAGAAGCTGAATATAGCAGCAGTTTGCTTTCAATGTTTATTAGAAGGCTAAAGTACCCACCGTCGAGTATAAGATTGCGCGGCATTAAAATTTATAAAAAAAATAAACTAAGCCTTGATTCTCTCCAATTGTTTTATTATATGTTAGATATATAGTATATCAATCAAATACCAAAAGCTGAATATAGCAGCAGTTTGCTTTCTTTGTTTATTAGAAGGCTAAAGTACCCACTGTCGAGAATAAGATTGCGCGGCATTAAAATTTATAAAAAAAATAAACTAAGTCTTGATTCTCTCCAATTGTTTTTTTATATGTTAGATATATAGTATATCAATCAGATACCAAAAGCTGAATATAGCAGCAGTTTGCTTTCTATGTTTATTAGAAGGCTAAAGTACCCACCGTCGAGTATAAGATTGCGCGGCATTAAAATTTATAAAAAAAATAAACTAAGCCTTGATTCTCCCCAATTGTTTTATTATATGTTAGATATATAGTATATCAATCAAATACCAAAAGCTGAATATAGCAGCAGTTTGCTTTCTATGTTTATTAGAAGGCTAAAGTACCCACCGTCGAGTATAAGATTGCGCGGCATTAAAATTTATAAAAAAAATAAACTAAGCCTTGATTCTCTCCAATTGTTTTATTATATGTTAGATATATAGTATATCAATCAAATACCAAAAGCTGAATATAGCAGCAGTTTGCTTTCTATGTTTATTAGAAGGCTAAAGTACCCACTGTCGAGTATAAGATTGCGCGGCATTAAAATTTATAAAAAAAATAAACTAAGCCTTGATTCTCCCCAATTGTTTTATTTTTTGTTAGATATATAGTATATCAATCAGATACCAAAAGCTGAATATAGCAGCAGTTTGCTTTCTATGTTTATTAGAAGGTTAAAGTAGCCGCGTTCGACCATAAGACACCGCTGAAGAAATAGTTAAAAAAAAATAAACTAAGTCTTGATTCTCCCCAATTGTTTTATTTTTTGTTAGATATATAGTATATCAATCAGATACCAAAAGCTGAATATAGCAGCAGTTTGCTTTCTATGTTTATTAGAAGGCTAAAGTACCCATCGTCGAGTATAAGATTGCGTTGCATTAAAATTTATAAAAAAAATAAACTAAGCCTTGATTCTCCCCAATTGTTTTATTATTTGTTAGATATATAGTATATCAATCAAATGCCAGAAGCTGAATATAGCAGCAGTTTGCTTTCAATGTTTATTAGAAGGCTAAAGTACCCACCGTCGAGTATAAGATTGCGCGGCATTAAAATTTATAAAAAAAATAAACTAAGCCTTGATTCTCTCCAATTGTTTTATTATATGTTAGATATATAGTATATCAATCAAATACCAAAAGCTGAATATAGCAGCAGTTTGCTTTCTATGTTTATTAGAAGGTTAAAGTAGCCGCGTTCGACCATAAGACACCGCTGAAGAAATAGTTAAAAAAAAATAAACTAAGTCTTGATTCTCCCCAATTGTTTTATTTTTTGTTAGATATATAGTATATCAATCAGATACCAAAAGCTGAATATAGCAGCAGTTTGCTTTCTATGTTTATTAGAAGGCTAAAGTACCCATCGTCGAGTATAAGATTGCGCGGCATTAAAATTTATAAAAAAAATAAACTAAGCCTTGATTCTCTCCAATTGTTTTATTATATGTTAGATATATAGTATATCAATCAAATACCAAAAGCTGAATATAGCAGCAGTTTGCTTTCTATGTTTATTAGAAGGTTAAAGTAGCCGCATTCGACCATAAGACACCGCTGAAGAAATAGTTAAAAAAAATAAACTAAGTCTTGATTCTCCCCAATTGTTTTATTTTTTGTTAGATATATAGTATATCAATCAGATACCAAAAGCTGAATATAGCAGCAGTTTGCTTTCTATGTTTATTAGAAGGCTAAAGTACCCATCGTCGAGTATAAGATTGCGTTGCATTAAAATTTATAAAAAAAATAAACTAAGCCTTGATTCTCCCCAATTGTTTTATTATTTGTTAGATATATAGTATATCAATTAAATACCAAAAGCTGAATATAGCAGCAGTTTGCTTTCTATGTTTATTAGAAGGTTAAAGTAGCCGCGTTCGACCATAAGACACCGCTGAAGAAATAGTTAAAAAAAAATAAACTAAGTCTTGATTCTCCCCAATTGTTTTATTATTTGTTAGATATATAGTATATCAATCAAATACCAAAAGCTGAATATAGCAGCAGTTTGCTTTCTATGTTTATTAGAAGGCTAAAGTACCCACCGTCGAGTATAAGATTGCGCGGCATTAAAATTTATAAAAAAAATAAACGAAGCCTTGATTCTCTCCAATTGTTTTAATATATGTTAGATATATAGTATATCAATCAAATACCAAAAGCTGAATATAGCAGCAGTTTGCTTTCTATGTTTATTAGAAGGTTAAAGTAGCCGCGTGCGACCATAAGACACCGCTGAAGAAATAGTTAAAAAAAAATAAACTAAGTCTTGATTCTCCCCAATTGTTTTATTATTTGTTAGATATATAGTATATCAATCAGATACCAAAAGCTGAATATAGCAGCAGTTTGCTTTCTATGTTTATTAGAAGGCTAAAGTACCCATCGTCGAGTAAAAGATTGCGTTGCATTAAAATTTATAAAAAAAATAAACTAAGTCTTGATTCTCCCCAATTGTTTTATTTTTTGTTAGATATATAGTATATCAATCAGATACCAAAAGCTGAATATAGCAGCAGTTTGCTTTCTATGTTTATTAGAAGGCTAAAGTACCCATCGTCGAGTATAAGATTGCGTTGCATTAAAATTTATAAAAAAAATAAACTAAGCCTTGATTCTCCCCAATTGTTTTATTATTTGTTAGATATATAGTATATCAATCAAATGCCAGAAGCTGAATATAGCAGCAGTTTGCTTTCAATGTTTATTAGAAGGCTAAAGTACCCACCGTCGAGTATAAGATTGCGCGGCATTAAAATTTATAAAAAAAATAAACTAAGCCTTGATTCTCTCCAATTGTTTTATTATATGTTAGATATATAGTATATCAATCAAATACCAAAAGCTGAATATAGCAGCAGTTTGCTTTCTTTGTTTATTAGAAGGCTAAAGTACCCACTGTCGAGAATAAGATTGCGCGGCATTAAAATTTATAAAAAAAATAAACTAAGTCTTGATTCTCTCCAATTGTTTTTTTATATGTTAGATATATAGTATATCAATCAGATACCAAAAGCTGAATATAGCAGCAGTTTGCTTTCTATGTTTATTAGAAGGCTAAAGTACCCACCGTCGAGTATAAGATTGCGCGGCATTAAAATTTATAAAAAAAATAAACTAAGCCTTGATTCTCCCCAATTGTTTTATTATATGTTAGATATATAGTATATCAATCAAATACCAAAAGCTGAATATAGCAGCAGTTTGCTTTCTATGTTTATTAGAAGGCTAAAGTACCCACCGTCGAGTATAAGATTGCGCGGCATTAAAATTTATAAAAAAAATAAACTAAGCCTTGATTCTCTCCAATTGTTTTATTATATGTTAGATATATAGTATATCAATCAAATACCAAAAGCTGAATATAGCAGCAGTTTGCTTTCTATGTTTATTAGAAGGCTAAAGTACCCACTGTCGAGTATAAGATTGCGCGGCATTAAAATTTATAAAAAAAATAAACTAAGCCTTGATTCTCCCCAATTGTTTTATTTTTTGTTAGATATATAGTATATCAATCAGATACCAAAAGCTGAATATAGCAGCAGTTTGCTTTCTATGTTTATTAGAAGGTTAAAGTAGCCGCGTTCGACCATAAGACACCGCTGAAGAAATAGTTAAAAAAAAATAAACTAAGTCTTGATTCTCCCCAATTGTTTTATTTTTTGTTAGATATATAGTATATCAATCAGATACCAAAAGCTGAATATAGCAGCAGTTTGCTTTCTATGTTTATTAGAAGGCTAAAGTACCCACCGTCGAGTATAAGATTGCGTTGCATTAAAATTTATAAAAAAAAAAAACTAAGCCTTGATTCTCCCCAATTGTTTTATTATTTGTTAGATATATAGTATATCAATCAAATGCCAGAAGCTGAATATAGCAGCAGTTTGCTTTCAATGTTTATTAGAAGGCTAAAGTACCCACCGTCGAGTATAAGATTGCGCGGCATTAAAATTTATAAAAAAAATAAACTAAGCCTTGATTCTCTCCAATTGTTTTATTATATGTTAGATATATAGTATATCAATCAAATACCAAAAGCTGAATATAGCAGCAGTTTGCTTTCTATGTTTATTAGAAGGTTAAAGTAGCCGCGTTCGACCATAAGACACCGCTGAAGAAATAGTTAAAAAAAAATAAACTAAGTCTTGATTCTCCCCAATTGTTTTATTTTTTGTTAGATATATAGTATATCAATCAGATACCAAAAGCTGAATATAGCAGCAGTTTGCTTTCTATGTTTATTAGAAGGCTAAAGTACCCATCGTCGAGTATAAGATTGCGCGGCATTAAAATTTATAAAAAAAATAAACTAAGCCTTGATTCTCTCCAATTGTTTTATTATATGTTAGATATATAGTATATCAATCAAATACCAAAAGCTGAATATAGCAGCAGTTTGCTTTCTATGTTTATTAGAAGGTTAAAGTAGCCGCATTCGACCATAAGACACCGCTGAAGAAATAGTTAAAAAAAATAAACTAAGTCTTGATTCTCCCCAATTGTTTTATTTTTTGTTAGATATATAGTATATCAATCAGATACCAAAAGCTGAATATAGCAGCAGTTTGCTTTCTATGTTTATTAGAAGGCTAAAGTACCCATCGTCGAGTATAAGATTGCGTTGCATTAAAATTTATAAAAAAAATAAACTAAGCCTTGATTCTCCCCAATTGTTTTATTATTTGTTAGATATATAGTATATCAATTAAATACCAAAAGCTGAATATAGCAGCAGTTTGCTTTCTATGTTTATTAGAAGGTTAAAGTAGCCGCGTTCGACCATAAGACACCGCTGAAGAAATAGTTAAAAAAAAATAAACTAAGTCTTGATTCTCCCCAATTGTTTTATTATTTGTTAGATATATAGTATATCAATCAAATACCAAAAGCTGAATATAGCAGCAGTTTGCTTTCTATGTTTATTAGAAGGCTAAAGTACCCACCGTCGAGTATAAGATTGCGCGGCATTAAAATTTATAAAAAAAATAAACGAAGCCTTGATTCTCTCCAATTGTTTTAATATATGTTAGATATATAGTATATCAATCAAATACCAAAAGCTGAATATAGCAGCAGTTTGCTTTCTATGTTTATTAGAAGGTTAAAGTAGCCGCGTGCGACCATAAGACACCGCTGAAGAAATAGTTAAAAAAAAATAAACTAAGTCTTGATTCTCCCCAATTGTTTTATTATTTGTTAGATATATAGTATATCAATCAGATACCAAAAGCTGAATATAGCAGCAGTTTGCTTTCTATGTTTATTAGAAGGCTAAAGTACCCATCGTCGAGTAAAAGATTGCGTTGCATTAAAATTTATAAAAAAAATAAACTAAGCCTTGATTCTCCCCAATTGTTTTATTATTTGTTAGATATATAGTATATCAATCAAATACCAGAAGCTGAATATAGCAGCAGTTTGCTTTCAATGTTTATTAGAAGGCTAAAGTACCCACTGTCAATTATAAGATTGCGCGAAATTAAAATTCATAAAAAAAATAAACTAAGCGTTGATTCTCTCCAATTGTTTTTTTATATGTTAGATATATAGTATATCAATCAAATACCAGAAGCTGAATATAGCAGCAGTTTGCTTTCAATGTTTATTAGAAGGCTAAAATACCCACTGTCAATTATAAGATTGCGCGAAATTAAAATTCATAAAAAAAATAAACTAAGCCTTGATTCTCTCCAATTGTGTTTTTTATATGTTAGATATATAGTATATCAATCAAATACCAGAAGCTGAATATAGCAGCAGTTTGCTTTCAATGTTTATTAGAAGGCTAAAATACCCACTGTCAATTATAAGATTGCGCGAAATTAAAATTCATAAAAAAAATAAACTAAGCCGTGATTCTCTCCAATTGTTTTATTATATGTTAGATATATAGTATATCAATCAGATACCAGAAGCTGAATATAGCAGCAGTTTGCTTTCTATGTTTATTAGAAGGCTAAAGTACCCACCGTCGAGTATAAGATTGCGTTGCATTAAAATTTATAAAAAAAATAAACTAAGCCTTGATTCTCTCCAATTGTTTTATTATATGTTAGATATATAGTATATCAATCAAATACCAAAAGCTGAATATAGCAGCAGTTTGCTTTCTATGTTTATTAGAAGGCTAAAGTACCCACTGTCGAGTATAAGATTGCGCGGCATTAAAATTTATAAAAAAAATAAACTAAGTCTTGATTCTCCCCAATTGTTTTATTATTTGTTAGATATATAGTATATCAATCAAATACCAAAAGCTGAATATAGCAGCAGTTTGCTTCCTATGTTTATTAGAAGGCTAAAGTACCCACCGTCGAGTATAAGATTGCTCGGCATTAAAATTTATAACAAAAATAAACTAAGCCTTGATTCTCTCCAATTGTTTTATTATATGTTAGATATATAGTATATCAATCAAATACCAAAAGCTGAATATAGCAGCAGTTTGCTTTCTATGTTTATTAGAAGGCTAAAGTACCCACCGTCGAGTATAAGATTGCGCGGCATTAAAATTTATAAAAAAAATAAACTAAGCCTTGATTCTCTCCAATTGTTTTATTATATGTTAG
The DNA here is from genome assembly GCA_905147385.1 of Limenitis camilla. Classification (NCBI taxonomy): domain Eukaryota; kingdom Metazoa; phylum Arthropoda; class Insecta; order Lepidoptera; family Nymphalidae; genus Limenitis; species Limenitis camilla. Next base: position 1,524,840 of record LR990244.1, read on the forward strand.
ATATATAGTATATCAATCAAATACCAAAAGCTGAATATAGCAGCAGTTTGCTTTCTATGTTTATTAGAAGGTTAAAGTAGCCGCGTTCGACCATAAGACACCGCTGAAGTCTTGATTCTCCCCAATTGTTTTATTATATGTTAGATATATAGTATATCAATCAAATACCAAAAGCTGAATATAGCAGCAGTTTGCTTTCTATGTTTATTAGAAGGCTAAAGTACCCACCGTCGAGTATAAGATTGCGTTGCATTAAAATTTATAAAAAAAATAAACTAAGCCTTGATTCTCTCCAATTGTTTTATTATTTGTTAGATATATAGTATATCAATCAAATACCAGAAGCTGAATATAGCAGGAGTTTGCTTTCAATGTTTATTAGAAGGCTAAAGTACCCACTGTTAATTATAAGATTGCGCGAAATTAAAATTCATAAAAAAAATAAACTAAGCCTTGATTCTCTCCAATTGTTTTATTATATGTTAGATATATAGTATATCAATCAAATACCAAAAGCTGAATATAGCAGCAGTTTGCTTTCTTTGTTTATTAGAAGGCTAAAGTACCCACTGTCGAGAATAAGATTGCGCGGCATTAAAATTTATAAAAAAAATAAACTAAGCCTTGATTCTCTCCAATTGTTTTATTATATGTTAGATATATAGTATATCAATCAAATACCAAAAGCTGAATATAGCAGCAGTTTGCTTTCTATGTTTATTAGAAGGCTAAAGTACCCACTGTCGAGTATATGATTGCGCGGCATTAAAATTTATAAAAAAAAATAAACTAAGCCTTGATTCTCTCCAATTGTTTTATTATATGTTAGATATATAGTATATCAATCAAATACCAAAAGCTGAATATAGCAGCAGTTTGCTTTCTATGTTTATTAGAAGGCTAAAGTACCCACTGTCGAGTATATGATTGCGCGGCATTAAAATTTATAAAAAAAATAAACTAAGCCCTTGATTCTCCCCAATCGTTTTATTATATGTTAGATATATAGTATATCAATCAAATAGCAAAAGCTGAATATAGCAGCAGTTTGCTTTCTATGTTTATTAGAAGGCTAAAGTACCCACCGTCGAGTATAAGATTGCGTTGCATTAAAATTTATAAAAAAAATAAACTAAGCCTTGATTCTCTCCAATTGTTTTATTATATGTTAGATATATAGTATATCAATCAGATACCAGAAGCTGAATATAGCAGCAGTTTGCTTTCTTTGTTTATTAGAAGGCTAAAGTACCCACTGTCGAGAATAAGATTGCGCGGCATTAAAATTTATAAAAAAAATAAACTAAGTCTTGATTCTCCCCAATTGTTTTTTTATATGTTAGATATATAGTATATCAATCAGATACCAAAAGCTGAATATAGCAGCAGTTTGCTTTCTTTGTTTATTAGAAGGTTAAATAAAGTAGTCTCTAACACATGGGATACGCATGTACTTACATAATAATTATGATAATATTATATTTTAATGTTTTTAACATACAGAATATAAAAAATATTGTTTGACCTGTAATAAAAATATGAAATAGTATATAATAACTAGAAAAACTTAGATTTTTGTGATCAAATGTAGTTATACTGGATTGTGACAACCCTATGCGTTCGGCCGCTAGCTCTCGCCGCTAATTTCAGTTCCATCAGTGACGTCACACCCTACAGTGTTTCAGTGCATTTCGGAACACGGCCAATAGTTCTTAACCATAGATAATAAACATTATACATATACAATAACTACACAGATTAAACATTACACAACACATAGTTCTATAGATTTGCACAATACAACTATGACCATAAATTTACAAATAAAATATTCTATTGAATTAAGAAAACTAAGTCAGGAAAAGGAAATGAAAGCTAAAATAAAGCATTTTCTATGCATAAAATGAAATATATAAGATTCCTTCTTTTACTGTACAAATTACTTGAGTAAAAATTGTAATAAATTCTATAAAATATGTAACCAAATCCTTTTCACATATAAAAATTAATTAGTAAAAATATATGATGTAAGAAATTCTATACAGACAAGTTCTAAATAAGTAAATTTCATTAAATCCATTATTATGTAATTGTTCAATTGTATTTATTTCGTTGACAATTGAAGAAATAAAAAAAAAACTTGAACATTAACGCTGTGCGTAGGCCAAAATTCTAATAATTTTGAAAGTTTTGGACCGACGCAATAACTTTCAAAATATAGAAATTATTTAATTAATAAAAAGACGTTTTATTGAAAAAAATCAAAAAAACAAACTGTATTATAGAGATCTGACGCTTACGAATTTTTAATCAGGTCTCGTGTCAGAGACCCTTGCCGTCCTCAAATGGATATCGATACTGTTTCACAGCGTAAGGCAGTTCCCGTGACTGATATCACAGCAGAATCCGTGGCTAAAGCCTTTCTCTCGTGTTGGATTTGTTGGTTTGGTTGTCCAGTAGATATAGTGACAGAACGAGGTAAACAATTTGATTCAGCTCTTCTTGAGCAAGTGTCAAAGTTGATCGAATTCCAGCATCGTAAGACCAATGTCTATCATCCACAATCTGAATCTGACGCTTACGAATTTTTGATCAAGTTTCGTGTCCTGACGCGAGTTTAACATTTTTTACCCATCCCAAAAAAGTTTACACTTCAAAAATCTCAAAAATAGGGTATAAATATAACTTTTTTTCTCTTCCAGTTATCTGTAGCTGAAGTTGAACTCCGTGCTGCCGCAGAGGAGAAGGACAAATTGATGAACGATGTAACCTACAGCAGCTTGCAGCACGACGAAGCTGTCACCAAGGCCAGGCAGGAGAGAGACGAAGCTATTGAGAGGAAGAAAGCTACTGAGGTAAGAACAACCACATACAAAAGTCACAGACTTCATTCTATGTTACTCTATTCTTCTGCATTAAATCCTGTTCTACTATGTTGAATTCTATTCTATTCTGTCTTACTCTGTTCTACTCCACTCCATTCTATTGTATGGGGATAATATCTCTTAAGAAACTTTCTACTAGGAAATTGATGAAGATTCCCCGGTTTTTGGATACATGTCGAAGGTCTGAGAGACCTTAAGAGTCTCTGTGAGGAATTTTACTTAAGGTCCTTCCAAGAATATACCTATACCTAATATGAATATTGTGCAAATTTGCAGGTGTCTCTAGCAAAGACCAGGGTAGAGCTGATGCAGGCCAACAGTCAACTCTATGAGGCTGTCCGTCAAAAGATTGATCTTGGACAGCAGCTGGAGCAGTGGCAGGTATGGAAAATCATTTATATTATTATATCTATTTTTTGATTAGTTATTTTTTTATGGTAGACAAGGTGCAAACAAGCAGATGGTCCACCTGATGGTAAGTGGCCACCATCGCCTATGGACGTTGTTGCATCCTCGAAGATAGAGTGGGGAGGAGGGCTGAAGAAAAAAATGCTGCGGTTTCAGCGGAACCTGAGCAAGAGCCCAGAGTCTATTAGATCCGCAGCATTAATGGAATGGGAGAGGGAGGGGGTAAGTCTGGCCCACATGCGACTCGATCGGTACACGTCTATAACACTGCAGGAAGTCGCAAGCCAGTTGGAGAACAGATCACCTACCACCAAGGAAGTTAAATGCTTTTGATGAAACGAGGAATTATTTCTTTCCAGATGGACATGCAGGAGTTGATCGACGAGCAGATGAAGCATAAGCTCACCACACAAGAGAAACGGCGGAAGCTACCAGAACCAGTTCCAACCAGAACCTCCAGGATATTAGGATTTTTTCAACGATGATCACCCTACTAATATTCCGCGCCATAACCATTAAACACAACCTAACTCTGACAGTCACGTACAAATCATCTGTCATTACATCCGCCATTTTGTCCTGGGAACACAAAATGGCCGCTATACTAATTTCAGCAACATGTTTATATAAGCACTTAATTTTATTTATTATAAAACAAGGAAATATCATTCCATTGACGTTAACGGTTTTGACGTACAAAGATTATTTATCTGTCGTGATGGCAGCCATTTTGTGTGATATTAAGATGGCGGCGTTTTTTATTTCCGCAGTACTTTTCTACAAACCGTGTGATGGATACACGCTTGCAGTGATAGTTAGTGTCGTAGTTATATTGTTTTTAGCGAGTTTACGTATCATTTTTAATGTTTTACTAAGTTTTATATTGTAATGCACTGAGTTGACGCTTCTTGTAGATTTTTAAATGAATTATTAAAAATCTACAATAACCGGTATTTGTTAGATTTGGGCATTCCGTACAAAGTTATATTTAAGAAACATCATTCCATACGATGGGTTTTGCCACAAACTATCGAAATACGATACATGTAAATAGCACTAGTTATAGCGGTCTATTTAAAGTTCCGGTAATCGTACTTAATTTGTAATCATAGAGACAGCATGATCGGAGAGCGAAGCATTATCGTTGTAATATTCACTATTTATTTGTCAGACAATTTATTGTCACTGTTGAATTATTTTCTGACACACTTGTTTTTTTATACAATTTGATAATTCACTAACGCCATCTATTGACACTTCTCAAAGTCGAGAAATGTCATAATAAATGAGTAGAATTTATAACCACCTAAAATAGCGCTCTTTTTAGTTCGCAATCCAATGACGAACTAGTTCGCTCTTTTAGTTCGTTACTTCTTTTTTTAAATAATTTAGTAGAAATAATAAATATAGGAAAAAAACGATATTCTCAAAAGTGAAACATCGATGTTTATGAATAATATAATGATGTTTCTTTCACTTCTTAAATATATAAGTAAATATATATATAATTTTAAAAAATTAAATATAATCCACTCTTTTTATTATTACACATTTATTTTTATAGAAAACAAGTAGTCAAGTGTGGATGAAAATAATTCGATCTAAAAAAAAATAAGAACTAAAAAGAACTAAGAGCGAGATCATCGACGAACTAGTTCGTATAGTTCACCTAAAGGACTAGGTCGTTCGTGAACTACCCAAGATTAGTTGATTAATAAATATCCAAAAGTTAAGTTCTACATTCAGTCAGAACAAGAGAGAATAGGAGCATAGACAAACTATTATTTAATATCTTAAATGACAGGCAAAAGCACAATCTCATACAGCTAACTCATCCAACATTTTCATAGTAATGTTTTTAAAACAAAGATAAGATACAAAAAATATTTAGAATTATTGAATAATCGCAACACAAAATTACACTTTATTTGGTTGAGAAACAAATAATATTTTAAAAATGAAATCTTTGCCCAGAAATATTATATTAATTGAAACAAACATCTCCTGAGAAAGCAAAAGACTCAATAGTGATTGTTTTGAGTTATTAGGGTAGAAAAAGGAAAAGTATTACCTATTATTCAATATACAATTTTCAACCGACTTCAAAAAAAAGCAATAGTACAGAGAGTAGTAGTATAACAGTACAATCGTACACACTATCTCGTTACAGGTTCGTCCAATGGATATACCTATTACTATTCTCTCTCACTACACGTCTGTTCCCCTGGCTGGGCTGGCTGGCACCGACTTCAAAAATATCAATTATTGTATATTATTGTCCTAATAAAGGGAGGTTAATAAATAACGCAATTATTTCTTACTTTTTAGTACATTTTTTAGAGTTTGAAATCGGTTCAATTTTTTGTTAAAAATGTTTTATATATGTCGGGGATTTTAAAACGATGTGAAAGGAAATGGAAGGAGGAAGATGGGGAATATTGGGGAACACTAAAAGGGGGTGATGGTATTGAATGGAATGTTGGGTAAACGCAACGTAGATACTCCTACTGAACCGATAAATGATCAAATATGATCTCTAACAATTACGAGAGAAACCTAAGCAGTGCCTTGGACTTGTGACCAAGGTGTAGGCTTAAGGAATTCCTTTAAGTAATTACGACACTCACCTCCACTGCTCAGGCTCTCTGTTTAAACCCAAGGGTAATCTCACATAAACCTAACCGAACACAAGGCTAAACTAACCTAAGGCTAACCTAACCTAACATAAGACGAGGTAATTACATTGTAAGGTACTCACGTGACCTTGATCGGACAGCACTCCTAGCACTAACACAACACTGCACAACACTATCACTATTTAGACACTACTTCACTTCTTGAGAGACCGCGCACGACTAAGACTTCAGTTAGACTGTCGACCGCATATAAAGGGTCGAGGGTAGAGACTGTCAAAACAACGGAAGTGACTACTACCCCACTCCAACGCCATAGACAACGATAACGATTCGATTAATCGATAATCTTTTACTATGCTCCGACATATATACAACAAATATAAATAGATATTGTCACACAATTTTATACTTTATGATATTGAAATACTACCGCCATCTATTGGTGCTAAATCAAAAGTGAAATATTACAACGATAACATTTTCGTGCTTAAAATAATTTATAGAAATAATTTCAATGTAGTTTTTCTTTTAATTTCTCTCTTACGCCCATTTTAAAAATTGTATATAAAATAGTTTTAATCACTACAAGTGAGATTCGGTGCACCTTAGGGTTAGTACTCATTTACCAACCGACGCTGTGCATGTGCAGGAAGTTGCAATGAGTGTTATAGTAAATTAGTTCACGAACGTCATAGCCATATTAATACAATTAGTATAACGATCTGCAATGTTAGACTATATAGGTTATTTGCAATATTTTAGTGGAATCGATGGAAAATCGATTAAAAATTGGGTAATCAATATCACGCTATCACGATGCCTTTCAAAGTGCCTTTAAAATCGGAGTCAATTACATTACTAATTAATGCATTATTAATTATTATACTTACTCTAATTTTTTTTTGAATCAGTGGGGGGTTATTGGATTTACAGTTGAGAGTACGTGAGTTCCAATAATTAAATTAAATACCTATTAAGAACCTAACCTAAAATGTATTCATATTACTTACATTGCACAAGAAACTGCACGACGGCGTCAGGGTAGAAAAGGTGCAGCCAAGGTTTGGGAGGGAGGATTTAAATAAAAAAAACTTACTTGAAAAAGCGGGAGGGGACCAATCAGACTATTGTAGGCGAGCCAAGACAGATTTCCTTTCGTGCGTGCCTACTTCTTCTATATATACAGTAATAACCCCCATTTTAGGCCTCTCCATTGAACAAATATATAAACCAGTAGCACAAATAACTGTTGTGACTGACTGTTTGTCCCAAAACCCATGAACTCATAGTGAATCCAATAACTCAACCATCAAGCTACTGCAATATATTACAATTTTATAATTCTTGACTAATATACTAAAATTTATTTTAAATACGAATACGAAATACGAATTTTTACTTAGTACTGTATAATTTTAGGTTATATTTTATTTGAATATTAAATATATGAACACAGTGAGTATGTGCCTTAATATTTAATATATGTCATTCTACTGCTAGCATTGTCTCGTGAATGAGACCTAAGAAAGAAACGTTCACTTCCAGGCAGTGCTGTACAGTTACAGGAACAATCAATGAGTGGTAACCATTATGATTATTAAATAAATTAAGTTTATGAAAGCAATGTCTATATCGCTCTGTTTTTGTAAAAGCAAAAATGTATGTTTGCGAATATTTGGTATTGTTCAAATAAATAAATTTATTTTAATCATTTTAATTATTAACATCGGTCAATATACGATTTGAGTTTGATTTCTAAATATCGAAAGGGAAAATACTTTAAGATTAAAGTTTGTTTTTTTTTTAGAAAATCTAGCAATGTTTGGACGCCATTTTGTGACCCAACAATGTACATTAAATACAGTTGTAAAAGACATAGTACATTACGCAACTTGCCGCCATTTTGTTTACGGCAGAAATTAATAATCTGTACCAGTTCGAAATCGTTGAATTATTAATTAAAAAATAGATTCTTTCTTCAAATATTATGGATTATAGATTAAAAATATATTCCAAATTCAAATTTGTGTACATAAATGTTGGATTACAGATTAAAAATAAATTCAAAATTGGGTACAAAAATGTTGGGTTGCAGATTAAAAATAGATTCCAAATTCAAATTTGTGTACAACGATTTGGGATTACAGATTCGAAATTCAAATTTGTGTGCAAAAATGTTGGTTTACAGATTCAAAATAAATTCAAAATTCAAATTTGTGTACAAAAATGTTGGTTTACAGATTCAAAATAAATTCAAAATTCAAATTTGTGTACAAAAATGTTGGTTTACAGATTCAAAATAAATTCAAAATTCAAATTTGTGTACAAAAATGTTGGGTTACAGATTAAAAATAAATTCTAAATTGGGTACAAAAATTTTGGGTTACATATTAAAAATAAATTCAAAAATAGATTCGAAATTCAAATTTATGTGCAAAGATTTTGGAACCCATTTTAAAAATTGATACACAAATTTAAATTTGGAATCTATTTTCAATTTCACTTGTTTATTAATTTCGGACCGATAATTATCAACGTCGAGCAAACTTTTTAAGTCAAAAACTTATATCCAGATTCTTTCCGATATTTAGAATCAAAATATATACATTATGCAATTTCAAAAAAAAAATAGTAATAATTTCACTGCACAAATTCCATTTCTATTTTCGACAGCGCATCTCTATAGAGTAAAATATTAATAGAAAATTGAACTCTATTTCCGTTGAGTAAGGTACTAATTTCTGTCACGTGGCTTGGACCACGTCAATGTCATTGTGACAGTTCGCCCTTCGATGGATGGTTCAATATACAATCTGTTTTACTATTAATTTTAAAGGAGACCTTGCAATATGCTTCGTATTACTGAAACTGATTTAATGATTTTATGCCGGCAACTGTCACATCACAAGCTTTTAGAGATTGGACAGAGTCTGTTGTCTATTGTAGCTATGTAGATATTTTTATTAAAAAAAAAAAGTAAGAAGTCAAAAATTATTTACATATTTTATTAATCCAAATATATTTATTAAAAAAAGAATGAAATTATAAATGAGGTGCAAATATTTTATTTTCTGTTCTTATTTCATAATAAAAAATGAAAAGGTATTACACCGTACAGCCTTGTAGACAAATAATAACTATTTTAAGAAAAATATAACATATATAAATAATGATGAGTTTTCGGTGAAAAAATTCATTTAAAAATATGTCGATCATCGACATCGATATTTCGATATTTTATCAACAGTCGTATACTATAATAGAAAATATATTTTTGAGTTGGCAATACTGACTTTATGGGCAGTCTGTTAGCTATGATGTCGGCAACATTAATCAGAGTAACATTTAATTTTAGAAGTTACATTCGGTAGTGCCAACGTAAAGATAAAAGCTAACAAAATAAATACGCTGCCATGACAGAATTCATTATTATTACATCGCTGAAGGACTGCGTCTAAAGTCTATCCCTCGGGAGTAATATTCTAGATTTTACAATTTATATACAGGTATAGACACCATTCCATTCCGGTAAACATTCAAAGCTGTAGCAAGGTCTCCTTTATGGCAACACCGGTAGCATCTCGTGTACTTAATATTATAACTTAATTTTAGATCTATAACTAGATTGTATTCTATCAATAATGTGAAATTATTAAATAAATAAATTGAGAGTTTTATTATATGTTTTTTATTTTATACTCGACAGTCGAAAAGTGAGATAATACCGTCAAACACTGACGAAATTCGTCACAATGGAGTCTCAGCTTGTGCTCACTAATATTATAATAATAATAATAAATAAAGAGACATTAGGTATTAGGTCACGTGACAGCGAACACCGATCAGAAAGTGTTACGTCACGCCACGCATAACATTGTTGTTGTTGACGTTTCCATACAGAGCAGGTTACTTCGCAGACTGTGACGTCATTCAAGACGCCATGACTCTTCAGCGTTTTCGAAGGAAATCTAAATTGCTTTTTTTAAATACAAAATACTTTGTCTTTTCTTTAAAATACAGGTTTTTTTGAGATAAAATAGATTTAGTCAACCAGCTTATTGTGCAGCCACAATATTACCGGGCGAGCTCCGTATGTGGGTAATTGAAATAAAATAAAGAAAAGTACTTGCCAATACAGCCAAGTTGTAAACGGTGTTGCCATCTCTATAAAATTTTATTTTATTTTCTAGTTCAATGTTAATCTTTTGCAGTTAACATTAAGCAGAAACGACAGATATGACGATAATGTTGCCACTTAATAAATTAAAAATTTACCTGCGGATAGTGCTTAAAATTTTGCTATTCATTATCCAAAACGCGTTACGATGAGGGGATGGGTTAGAATACTATTCCCCGTAAGAGCCGAGTATATCTAACGCCTTCCGGTCGTGCCGCATGTATGCCAGACTTACCCCCTCCCTCTCCCATCTATTAATGCTGAAGATTTAGTGGACTCTGGGCTCTAGCTCAGGATCCGCTGATACCGCAGCATTTTTTTCTTAACTTCCCCTCCCCACTCTTCTTCCAGGATGCAACGCTGTTTTATCAATGTCCATAAGCGATGGTGGCCACTTACCATCATGGACCATCTGCTCGTTTGACCATAAAAATACCTTTCATTATAAAAAGGCAAAAAATTATTGATAAAATTTCTACCATTACCAAAAAGTTTTATAAAGTTTGCTGTAAAACCTTGAAGGCAATTGGTTTGAAAAATTAAAAAAAAATTCATCTGTCAGTTTGCAATATTCTGCGTGTTTTGCTAGAGAAATATATTTGTTTGTATTTAATTTAAAAAGGAATTAATCACAATGCCGGCGCAAGTGGAGCAGAAGACCGTCGACCCTGAGGCTGAACTCAGCAATGTACAGAGAATGGTAAGACATATTCGTCAGAGAATGAGAGAGGAACGTTACAGGTTTAAAGAGCTCTTTCATAATATATTAACTGTCACCTCCACCACTCGACCTCGCTAACGACAACAGATAATAAAGTAAACTTACGTGGACCTCGAGAAGGGTAACCTTAATCACGACACTATAACACTAACTTCCATGTTCACTACACGACAACACCAGAGAGACTGACTCTAATCTATCGCACTAATGGTTATATATTGTCTACACGTAGGTATGCTTGACATAATATAAAAGGAACTACCCGCGAATATTAATTTATAAACGCTATTACTAACATTTTTAGTTTTTATCGTTACGTTGGCACAACCGAATGATATTCAATTTCACCAACATCTAAAAACGAATGTCACTGGATTAGTGTTGTTGCCAGCATCAAAACTAATAGAATGCTACTTAAAGTAGTGTTGCCAATATCATAATTAGAAATAAAAATATCAGTCTGTTTATTTAATGACAATTAAAGTAGTCGTTTTTTATTAGTGATCGATTTGTTCATACAAAAGATATCTGTCATCTACATGCGATCGATACCACACAATGACAGCCATAATGGTCACCGGGCGAGCCCCGTTTGACAGCTGGCTCAAGTGTATCGGAACAGTGTTTATAAGTATACAGTTTTGGAATGACATAAAAACTTCCCCCCGAATATAACTAGATTTATCAATATTGCTGCTAATACTTATCACATTAAATGTTAATATCTTTACTGCCATATTTACTCAAGAGATGGCGTTACGTGTCTATTAAATGCATCATCAGAAAAATACTGTTAGTATTAGTATTATTACTGTTTCACATCGATCTTATAATAATACGAATTTAGGACAAAAAAAGACAAAAAAAGAACTACATTATGCTTTGAGTATTTAAAATATTTTGTCTACCCTCACACAATCACGTAAAGTGACTATTTTATTTTTCACTCACAGGATAGGACAACGAGACGGGAGTCTTTCAGACATCCACGAGTGAAAAGACAAATCTAAATCAAACAGAACAATTTCTCCTTTTTTCACCAAAAAAATAAACAAATAATAATAATAAATCCATAACCTTCCATTTGGTGAAGTTATGAGGTATCTCTAGTATTTTCTGTGCAATAGGGATCGTCCGGTCTCATGAGGTAATTTTCTCGTGAAGCTATCTATCGGGATAACGGGACTAATAACCGAATAACGGGACTCGTTCAAAACAGATCATGTGGAGCATTAACTATGCATTTCTTTAAAAGATTACTAGCAATATGTATCACATACTACTAGTATTCCTTAACCCGTCCAACTAAACTAAATGCTTGTGTTAGGAGTGTCCAGACGTAGACAACTGCTGACGAGGTTGCGGAGCAATCCAATACCCCGTGACCTCGTCCTATTAGCAGTGAAGTGAATCACCCCGGAGGTTTAGTGAGTCTGGCTGTCTCCTTCTGAAGCAGATCCCAACCCCGCATAACCATCCTGAGTCCCCGCTTGGGATGGTATCTGTTGACCAGATTCCTGCCGAGTTAAAAAAAAGGGGCACGTCAGTAGTCAAATGAGTATGATACATTAAATTTTACACAGCAGCAACTTGCATCTGTAATAAAAATATTTGCACGATAAATCAAAGATTAAGTATGTTTTAATATCATTCTTTTAGTTTCAAAAACTCGCGCCAATGTGCAGCGTGGAGAAGCGAGCTGGAGGAATACCCCAGCTGGCGCCGCAGGAGAAGCAGCTCTCCATCCTCGCACACGAGCTCAGGGAGACTCTACTCTGTATTAATGTTAGTCAAAATAATTCGTAATTTATGCCTACCTTCACATAAATTATTCAACACTTCTCTTTCTTGTCGAATTCAAATCTATTTTCGTGCATTTGAATGAATGAATAAACTCAAACTCAAAATATTTTCTACAAAAGTACCTTTGGCACGTCAGAATTTGGTCGGTCTGTCAGTTAGTCTGAAGGGTTGCCATTTATGTGTTTATGTGATGTGTTTGCAATATATCATCATGTCCAGTTAGCCAAAAAGGGACAGCATGCTCTACGCGACAACATCACCAAGACTGGCACACGCAAGTCCATCGTCGAGTATGAACATTTGGAGAGTGAGTTGAGAGACGAGAGAGCGCAGCAGGCAGAGCTGGACTGCCTCAACTATCTAGCCCAGAAGCAACTCGTGGAGCTGTTGAAGAAGGTGCCAACCGAGGCTGATGTTAGTAAAATAACTATTTTGTGTTGTTCTACCTAACAGTATCTTTTTCAGGAATAAATAGTTTGATTCTTTAAAAAAATGCATTAAAAGCAAACGTTTTGTTCCACCTTAATCTACTCTCTCTTTCTGTAAGTAAATAAATAAAACTCTACGAGTCCACTTAGAAAAGAAAAAACAACCTCCCTCTCTTAATAACCTACAAGTCCATCAATCATTGTACTATTAGTTTTTTTTAGGAATTAGCAATGATAGAGAACGCTAACAACCGTCTTCGACGAATGGAGAACAGATTGGATCTGGCGACGAAGAGATTCTGTCTAGTCAATACGGATAATAAGCAAGTTCGAGAGGAAATCCATCGTCTGCTTGTTGAAAGGTTGTCTACATCCTTCCTAAACCACTTATGGTCCATCGTAACTTACCTGGCAGCATGTAGTATGAATCCTTTATTATCACGAAATCATCGAGATCACCATCGTCATCTTAGCTCATTAATGGCTTACTATCGAGCACTTTCACACCTTTAAGGTTTACTTCAGAATATATACAATTTTCAGTTATAAATAAATAGGGATAATGGCGGTGGTTTATATCCTCAACGTCATGGTCCATACATAGTTAATTATAATCTGATCCTTCTGTAGAAACGATTTCAACATCCAATGGAACCGCACCATTGGCAAATTGGTGAAAGGCAAGGAGTACCTGATGGACATATTCGAGATCGCTGCAAATGCATTTGGAGACAGAGACGAGTGCTGCAGGAAGCTGGAGGCTTTGAAGTGGAAGGGACTCTTTCAACTTAATAGAGATATATCGGTTTGTATCAAGTTGGCTTTTTCCCAGGGTTTTAATTCTAATATGGCGGACGGCCAAAGTTGTCCTACTAATTATTTTTTGTGTCAAATGAAAAAGTTTGCTGAGAAGAATACGAAAATTAAAATTAATTTATTTTAAGTACAATATGGCGGACCGCCCAAGTTGGTGGACTTTTTATTTTAGCCTCGTCCTGTAGTTACTAATTAATTTATCTTGTCTTTTTATCTTATACTTCTCAATACTTTATAGGAAATGCAATCATATGAAGGAGAACTAAATCATTTGGCAAAATTAGAAGAGTTTCTTCGTGTAAAAGGTTCTAGAAGAATCTGTGAGGCTGATGAAATAGAGGAGATGAAGAGACAAGAAGAGATACAGCGGTGTGAGCAGGAAATCGCTAGATACGACGCACTGTTGGAAGAAATATTTGTAAGCAAGTTAAATTATATTTCCACAGTAATTTAGTAAAAGGAGGAGGGAGAAGTTGAATATTAAATGATACTGACAGACATTTAAATTTTAAAAATTCTGATATTAATGGCTCTGGCTGTGTATCGTTCCAGAGTTACGCTGGTTCTGATAGACTGAAAACAATCATCAACAATTTCAAAGCCACAGAAATCCAAAACTTCTCCATTTTCGTTCTCCTTTGCGAAGAGTTACAAGAGTCTATTTTCATCAGAAAAGAACTTGAGATGTTGCGACAGAGGATTAGTAAGTGCCGTTACTGTAGCCAATTTCGTTAATGTCTCAGTAATGGTTTATTTATGTAATGTATTTATTTCAGTGGATCAACGTGATATAAATGAAGCTCGTGAAGAAAGTCAGGATAAAAAATTAGCGGAGTTAAAACTGGGCCTGGAAAGAAAGCATCAGAAAACTCAATATGTTCACGAGTTGAATGACAACGCTGACGCTACTATCACTAAGGTTCTAAAAGGAATTGATGATCTTGTAAGGTACAAAGGTGCAGTGCCTTCAGTAGATAACGAATATTGGATTGGTCTAAAAACTTAATCGAAAAGCCATCATTAGACCAAGTTTCAGTAGTCTGAGAGGTTTTCTGTAATTCATGAGGGTTTTATAGTCCATTGTACAGTTCAAAAGATCAGTCCCCGTAGTCCAAAGTCCTTTTGTAGTTGAAGAGACTTAAACAGTCCAAGATCATCCAATAGACCTCGACTAGTGTAGTCCTTCTATAGTTCTTTTTTTTTAATGATAGATAAAGGTCAAACGAGGATAAGGTCCACCTGATGGAAACGTCGCCCACGTTCGACAAAACTAGAGGGTATCTCTTGTTTTGTCGATGCGTACTCGTTGAAGATAAGAGTGAGTAAGGGGAGCGAAGAGAAGACTGCTGCGGTTTCAATGGACTTCGAGCAAGAACCCGGTGTTCATTGGAACCGCAGCAGTAATAGGATGGGGGAGGGAGGGGTAGATCTGGCCCACATGTGGCTGGGCCGGAACGCGTCAGAGACACTTGGCGGTCGGATTCGCATGCTGGTGGTCAACAGATCCCCTACCACCAAGGGGGTTCCGGGTCACTAGCCTCTTACGAGATGCTCTCCCAGCGGCACAGGGGAATGTATTCTAGCCCGTCCCCTCAGCAAAACGGGTTCTTAAGCAATTTAATTTGTTATTGAGAAGAAAAATATGTAGACCGTTATAAATGACCTAAATACCATATTATGTAACGTGAATCCTTACCAGCATCGCTTAACTAAATAAGCGCTAAGTGATCTTAATAACCACTACCGTCCTCAGATTAGCGAAGTGTGACGTCACTCCGCTGCTCTCACTCCTGGGTAACCATAAGGAGGTTACTAAGTGGAACGTTCGTAAATTCCTCAGAATTCTTGAGGCGGACGTTAAGAGTCTTATTGAAGTTGTCTATGGTGCTGTTAAGGTATTAACTATAGACAAATTGTTTTTTTGAAATATGTCTAATAATCTGCAATGGATCTGGCAACACTGTTTTTGATAGGAGTTCACAGTTTGTATACTAGCAACATTGTACTTCCTTTGTAACAGGTATGTGGCGGCTTCATGTTTAAATCTAATAAAGTTAATATTAATTAAATACGTGGTATCAATTTAAATATATTATAGAGTCTAAGACCTATTAAAAATGTAATACTTAAAACTCATTGAAATTTTAATAAAATTTATTAATATTTATGTATATTTAAAGCCTCCAGCACCAACCCCGAAAGCTCGGAAAGGTCCACCGCCCGTCACCACTAAGCTTGTAGCGGATCCGTACGTGGAAACCCTTCGGCCTAACAGAATTGAAAAACTTGTCCCTTATCAGCCATGTGCTTAGTAAGTTATGATTTTAAAATATTATACAAGAAGGGAAATCAGTTTTTATAACTACAACTAGGAATGGTACGGGAGCCAGTGACAGATTTTCATGACCAAGTCCCTCCCAAGCGAAAATTCGTTAAATGGATAAGGGGTTAACATTATGATGACTCGTGACCGTCAGCTGCGATTCCGTGGATGGGGCGAGCAGTGGAAGACTTCCAAACATGAAGAAAATAAAAAATTGAGTAATTTCCTCCCATTTGAAAATTTCTCGGATTATAGTTTTCCTAGTATCTTGAAGTAAAAATAAAGTCAGCTGACCATAACGTGGTGGAATATACGTCAGCTGGCTGCTTGACCATGTAACATTTTGATTTTTTATAGCAAAATCACAGTTACCATTTAAGTAGCTTTTTACAAACAGGAGTTTCGTAAGTATTTTCAAACCGGGAAAATAATTAAATTTTGATACAAAATTACGCGTGACCGTGAGTCATGATGGGTAGTGGCGTCAAGATGGCGACGGGGTGGCGACAGCGTCTGTTCTTGTTATGTTTCATAATCATAATATAATATTGATTAAATGTTTTCAGTTGTGTCGAAGATTACATAATGAATTTAGTGTTTGAGACGCCAGCAGTTCCAGCTGATAAAGAATATATCGAGAGTATATTCCATCTGAAAGACGTTAATACTAAATTTGGAATTTTCACTTTAACTATTCCAGCGTAAGTTTTAAATAGGAATAAGTTGCAGTATACCCTATAAGGCTGCGTTTCCACCAGAGACGAGCGAGGATGTGTAGCGAGACGTGTATTTGTTAAGAACTAATAGAATCGCTTAATTTGATACCTTGGCCGAAGGTAGAGAAACGGCTCTGATGAAAACGCAGCCTAAGAAAATCACAGAGTAAGTGCAATGATTCTACTTCTTATGTCAGTCTTAATATTAGATTATTTTTTCAGAAAACGTCATCCATACAGAGGGCCGAAGAAAGAATAAATTTATATTATTATTTATTACAGAATTATTTATTTTATTTATTTAGTTTTTGATAAAAAAATGTACAATAAAATTTACAAAAATTATATTGTTGTTTATTTACAAAACATACACTTTTTTTTAATCATGTTTAATGCGTCAACTATTTTGTAACAATTTGTTAAATTTAATAGCAGATAACAGTTTTAATTAATAATATTTATTAAAATAATATCAATTCATATCCACCTGCAGTAAAAAATAAGCAGAATAGTAAATTAAGCACTGCAACACTACAAGTTATATTATATGTTGCCAGCCATTACAAGATTTTTCCCGGCTGCTTTTAAATAATTTTTAATTAAGTACTAGGATTTCGATTATTTAAGTTAAAATAGTAAATTGTATATTTACTAAAACTTATCTATGACAGGCTATATCAAAGTATGTTTATTTTTCTAAGATCAACTACTCCAACATACCCACGTAAATAAACTAAGCTATTCAACGCACATGTTTAATATTTTGAATACTTTTAAATTAAAAAAATTGTAATCATTTTTTTTGGCCGCCAATACTAAGAGGCCTTGTTTCATGCAGTGTTGCCATTAAAGTGAAGTTTCTTATTTATATAGATGCTCTGTTTTTTTTAAAGTATAAACTATTATAATTTTAGTCTCTATCCTCCAGAAGTTTTATAACAATTATTATAATTTATTTACCAAAAAGAAAGTTACATAAATATCAGTATTAATATTAACACGAAGCCATTCTTCTTTACAATTTAGAAGCATTCGCTGCTGAGCTAGGAAATATCTGTGGATCTGCTAACGGTGCCTAAACCCCCTTGAAAATGTACACACATTATAATTTATGGCTGTCGATTAATTTAGCCATAATTTTTTTAACAACTATATGTTGTAATTAAATAATTTAACTGTTGTTTTATTAAAAAACAATCCAAATTGTACTACAGTTTAGTCGACATTGCAATCAAAATTTGAAATTATTAAGCCTTTGAGCAAAATCCATCTTTGATAATTACTCTTATTAAATAACGTATTCCATGAAGTTTTTAATTTGCGAATTTCCCCACAAATAGGGAAATTTCCGTAAAAGTGTTAAGCTAAAACCCTCGCTCTAGCAACACTATAGTGTAGTATGAGTGTGTGAGTGATGTCTTGGACTCTCCGTCCGCCATTGAATTTCATTTTAACCGAGAATTGAAATAGGTTGTGCCTTTCGTAATCGGCAATAATCTTAACAATCACTTTTCTATTACTTATTATATTTAGTCATACTTCGTGCACAAACATATCCGATGGCAGACAGAGACTCAGATGAATTAAACATCGATAATGTTATAAAAAAATTGTTAAAAGGTAAAGCCTAATTTTAACAAGTTTTCAAAGTGTTTATTGTGAAAATATATCGATCTATTAGTGTTTATAGTGTTATTTATTTAAAGAAAATTGTGTGTTTTGTGGATTTAATGTTGATGTCACTCCGGTGTTTGAATGCAAAACAACACGTCGATACGTTGAAAGAAGGACAAACTAACAAAATAGTAAATACGGGATTGGTTGAATGTTTTGTGTTTACGCTTATAGATAAAATATTTAAAAAAAGTTACATTATATTTGTTTCAAATTTAAAAAAAACTAATACGTGAAATTATATGCATTCAACCAAAATGAAAAAAAAAATACTAAAAATTTTTTTTACAATTTTTGTCTGTCTGTTTGTTTCGGTTAATCTCTACCCATAGGATCTAGTTTATATATAAAATGTGTAGGATGTGTTGTGAAGTTGTAATCTGTTTTCAGTGCGGGGCGAGAAGCCCGGCATGAATGTACAGTTAACGGAAATAGAGATTAAAGGGCTATGTTTGAAATCAAGAGAAATATTCCTGTCGCAACCGATATTACTTGAATTAGAAGCCCCGTTGAAGATATGCGGTAAGTTTATTTATATATACGCTTTCCAACTTTCTAATATACCCACTTTCAACTTTTTAAAAACATTGTGTATAAAATATCTACTTTTTTTTTTAATTAAAAACTACATGGTAATGGTAAATTTTATAATATCAGATAAGATTACATCATTTCCGTAAAGATAGTACAAATGCTTTCACAAGAATCATTTCACAATTATTAACTTTATTATACAATGGATGTAAAAACAAGTTTGTATATGCTTGTATTTATATAGATAATCTGTGACTGTTCCAATTTTGAAAATTCTTCCACTTGCACAAAGCTATGTGTGTGTATGACTCAGTCTGTCCCTATGTATGCTTAGATCTTTAAAACTATGCAACGGATTTTGATGGGGTTTTTTTTAATAGATAGACTGATTCGAGAGAAAGGTTTATATGTAGGTATAATACATACATAATATAGTAGCGAAAGTATCGAAGCTAAGCCAGAGCGGGTCTCTAGTTTTTAACATAAATGATTGATATAAATTTTGGCACTTCTTTAGAATAGGGCACCCCTCCAATTTTTTTTAAATATTTTTTTTTAGATAATATTTACAATCCTTAGTGTGTTTCTGAAATCCATTTTTTAGGAAATTTATAGTTTACAAGATATAATTTTTTTGAATAACCTCGTTTTCATAGTAATTTCTGAGGCGTGACATTGAAATTTTTTTTTAGGTAATATATACCACAGTAAATGTTTTTGTGAAATCCATTTTTTCAGAAAATTCATAGTTTTCCAGATATGATTTTTTGAAAATTTAGTAAACACCACTACCCACATGCCATTTCATTTCAGTAATTAGAAAGAACAGAAGTTCTAATACACTGACCAGATCTTATCTCGAAAGCTTCAGAAATACAAGTAGAATTATTACTATTATCGAAAAAAAAAATAAAAAAAATTGGGGGGGGGGTGGGTGCCTTATTCTAAAGTACCTAAAATTCAGTTATTTAAACAGCTAGGTGTATTTGTAAAGCAATTCAAAGTCATGCTGAATTCATGTCAAACTTTCCCTCCCTATTAAACATATACCATATAATTAAACACCTTTTAATTTCACCATGATTTTTATAAGTGCACACAAAATAGATTAAATACTACCCTACATCTACATTTGCTTATTATAAAAATAATTCTATAACACCCCCTTTTTCATATAAATTTAATTAACTCTAGTTGTTAAAAGTAAAATAAATGGATCGGATATTGGTTTAGTATTTTACATTCAATTTATACAATTAATTAATTTATTAAAAACATTGGAAATAATAAACAACATTTGTTTATATTTATATCATTCTGTTTGAAAACATACTTATCTATATAATAGTTATTTAATTAAAGTGTTTTTCTCTATCACTTTCCTGATTTTAATTAAATTTATTGAAACGAACTTAAATACCGGACCTAGTTTTTCACAAGATCAGGTAAAATTTTTTCAATAACAAATATTGCATCAAACATTGTTTTTTTTTAATTTATTTAATAGAAATGTTAAATGTAGTACATAATATTAATCATTATTCTACTAACATCTATTATATAATATTCTCATGTCACAATGTTAGTTACAAAACTCCTTCGAAATGGTTTGACCGATTTTTATGTAATTTTGTGGGAACGTCGTGTAGGTCTGTGAATCAGTCAACATCAACTTTTTATACCCCTAAGTGATAAGGGTGGGCCACCCCGAATTTTTTAAATAATGGCAAAACAATGCCATCCTGGTCATCTAGTGTCATATAACAATGTTAATGCCTTACTTTTTTCCAACAGGTGACATTCACGGACAATACTATGACTTGTTAAGGTTGTTTGAATATGGCGGTTTTCCACCAGAGTCAAATTATTTGTTCCTTGGAGACTATGTGGACCGCGGCAAGCAGTCACTGGAGACAATATGCTTGCTACTCGCTTATAAGATAAAATATCCAGAGAACTTCTTCTTATTAAGAGGGAATCACGAGTGCGCTAGCATTAATAGGATTTATGGGTAAGTCATAAAGAATTATTTTGCCATTCACAGTAGATTGTGGGTTCTCATTCTAATTGCATTGAAACCGTAGCCTTCTTCTCTTCATTCCCCCTTTTCACTCTGTCTTCAACTTAAAATAAGAGTCTGCAAAATAAGAGACATTCTCTTGCATTGTCGATGTCCATGGGAAATGGTGGCTACTTACACCATCAGGTGGACGGTCTGCTCGTCTGTTTGTTTAGGGGTATTACTTATCATTAAAGCCTGTATGAATTTCATTTTTTAGTAAGATTACATTTTCATGCAATTTTGTACAAAAACAACATTTCACCATATTATGCAATATCAGTCATGATCTAATAATGTTTTATCTAATAATATAATAAACAATTCAATTAAGGTAGGACCCAATTACACTCTTATATTATTTTAAATATATATAAAAAACTGACTGACTGACATATCAACGCAGGGCCTAAACTATAAGTGTTAGGAACTTGCACAGTGGTTCCTTTTATAAGAGGGAGCACTAAGAAAGGATTATCGAAAATTCACCCCGTAAGGAGTAAAATGGGGGTACAAAGTTAGTATGACTATCTCATAATATTATTAAATATGTCTACAGACGATCTACTTTAGGCTAATATCGCAAAAGAAGTTGCGGATGAATGCTAGTTGTGTATAGTTTTTACATTAACATGCTTAGATTCTAGCTAATATTATAATCTTTAAAGTAACACTTAAGAAACGTAGGAAGTAAACAGACGAAACTGCGATTTAGTATACTACTTACGCCATCTATTGACGGATATATGGTCTGTCTGTCTGTTACACAATCAGGCTTAAATCACCAAACCGTGTTTGATGAAATATGATACAGAGATAAAGTAGAGTATGAAGGAAGGACATTGGCTATGTTTTATCGCCAAAAAAATACTTAAAAATACGTAGTAAACAAATAAGTGTGCTCGTACGCCATCTAGTGACGTGGGGGTGAAGTGCATGTCGAGCTGTGTGGCCGTTTTATGTCTTTGGGAAATATTTTCTTGTGGGATTTATCTGCAATCAGTTCCACTATTATTCCACATTTCCACAGATTTGTTGGTAATGATTATGGCATTATGGGTGAGCCCTCCTCTTCCCTTTAGGTCTAAGAGCGTCATTCTATTGGAGAATGTGCTTTCTTTTCAATCTTTTATTTTATCTTCGGTCGGTCAACTTTGCTACTAATTCATTTGGGTTAAAGCAATTGATATATTTTTAAAATGTAATATATAATAAATATTATGTTTGTCATGGGAATCAATTGTCTCACCGCAATGACTCACAATTGTATTTCATTTTTAATATTATTTAATTTTATTGTTTGTATAATTCCGATGAGAATTTTAATGTAATTAATTAATTAGGAATATTACCAAAAAGTACTGTGCCATTTTTTCCATGTGTAAAAAATATTTTGAATCACTTATATTAATGTAGTGATTTTCAATGATTCATAGTTGCTATAGATGATGCAATATAAGGTAAAAGTGTTGATTTTATTATGCGTATTGGTTACACATACATAACTGTTTTCAAACTTATAGCAATACACAAAATCGTAAAGATGTAATTTCCATAGAAAAACGACCTTATAAGGGCAATTCGGCATTGTTTCTGCTGAATAGCTGTTAATATAAATTGCGCAATTTTTGTAACTCAGAGCTTCCAAAACTTTATTGATTAGACCACTTACAAATACACAAATTCAACTCTTAGTGTGATCAAGGCAGAATGACAAAACCCCCTGAACCCCGTTGTTGGTGTTTTTGAATCACCGTTTTAACCTTAATCGTTTCAATTTACTTTCTATCTTGAATAGTTATGAAGAAAGCGGTTTTTTTTAATTTAGAGAAAATGCGAGCAATTTATTAATTTAAATTAGTCGCGACCTCCGATTAGGTATTTGTGGAATGATGTCTAACATTGAAATAGCTAAAGCTACCTCTTTTAAATATCACATTTTTGTCATTTGATATTTACATTTACATAAGTGTCACTGTTTTATAAATGGATTTTTTTTTACATTCGATTTAAATGAAATAAATAAATACCTCTCCAAACCTATCTTTAGATTGTGTATTGAAAATGGATTCCAAATTCAAATTCGTAAATTGAAAATTCAAATTTATCTCTTGTCAATCCGGGGATTTTGGGTTGAGATTGATTAGAATTTTGGCCGATAGATAAACCGTACCACACTAACAGACAAACAGACAAAACATGGTGTTGAAACTACTTCAATAGGATTGTGATTCAATAATCATTCTCAATCCAAAATTATTGGATTATAGAATGCACATTTAATTACGGCTGTAAATAGCTTAAATTACGTTTCGCATATTTCGGAAACCATAAATCCAGAAATTCCACTCGGAAAGTAGTTTCTGGAATACACTATCATAGACCTCTGTTTACATCCCACAGACTCCAATCAGCCCCTGGGGGTCAATATTTTATATAGTTGTAAAGAAAGTTGATTTTTTAAATGGACCCCTTAAATTACTTCGTCCAGCTTTTGGAATCGCTGCATTTATGTAAATACATCAGATTATTTTGTTTATTCTTGATATATTTTTACGAGTATGAGGAAGTATTGTAAAAGAATACAAGAGTAAAACGAACTTGAAATATAATCGACCTTCGGATGAATCAGAGCAATGACTCACGTGTTGGCGAGGGGTCACGTATGTAACCATCCGCCCTCGCTTCGCTTTGGTACTACATTTACCTCTAACGTAGTGATTCTTTTTTAAGAGTTAAGTATTACGTAAGCATTAAACGTAGAGCGGTGGAGTCCTTGCTTTACTTATCCTTCGTGCATATCCCTGTTCAGATTGAGGAGGGAGAAAAATGCATGCATCAATTTACCCGGGGGGGTGGGGGGTTGGGTTTGGGGCTGGTTGCCTTAAGTCCTGTCTTGGATATTTATTCTCGTATTTAAGTCCTGTCTTGGATATTTATTCTCGTATTTAAGTCCTGTCTTGGATATTTATGCTCGTATTTAAGTCCTGTCTTGGATATTTATTCTCGTATTTAAGTCCTGTCTTGGATATTTATGCTCGTATTTAAGTCCTGTCTTGGATATTTATTCTCCTATTTAATTCCTGTCTTTCCTCGTTCCTTTCCTTGTTCTCGTATTTAAGTCATGACTTGGATATTTATTCTCGTATTTAAGTCCTGTCTTGGATATTTATTCTCGTATTTAAGTCCTGTCTTGGATATTTATGCTCGTATTTAAGTCCTGTCTTGGATATTTATTCTCCTATTTAATTCCTGTCTTTCCTCGTTCCTTTCCTTGTTCTCGTATTTAAGTCATGACTTGGATATTTATTCTCGTATTTAAGTCCTGTCTTGGATATTTATGCTCGTATTTAAGTCATGTCTTGGATATTTATTCTCCTATTTAATTCCTGTCTTTCCTCGTTCCTTTCCTTGTTCTCGTATTTAAGTCATGTCTTGGATATTTATTCTCCTATTTAATTCCTGTCTTTCCTCGTTCCTTTCCTTGTTCTCGTATTTAAGTCATGACTTGGATATTTATTCTCGTATTTAAGTCCTGTCTTGGATATTTATGCTCGTATTTAAGTCCTGTCTTGGATATTTATGCACGTATTTAAGTCCTGTTTTGGATATTTATGCTCGTATTTAAGTCCTGTCTTGGATATTTATGCTCGTATTTAAGTCCTGTCTTGGATATTTATTCTCGTATTTAAGTCCTGTCTTGGATATTTATTCTCCTATTTAATTCTCTTCTCCTTCTCCTAAAAAATATCTGTAGGTAGTAGGTTCAAATTTTAAGCAATTCTCTTTCCTGTTTTTTTGTTTATGACTTGTTTTTCAAATAAATATAATATAAATTTTGGACCGACCGATTAATCTGTCTTACTATGTCGCATAATTTCAACATCTACCTTATAGGTAGGTTTTCGTTCTATTCATTTATCTATAACCAATACATTACCTTGTTACGTAAATGCAGATATACCGTGTTACGAATTTCTTCGACGTCACAATACACACTGATAAAGTTCAATCGTTGCCTTACATTACTTAGCTTCTCCCTCCCCTCAGCCGCAAAATCAGCACTACACGTAAGTGTTTTGAAAAATTAAATGAACTAGATTGTCTCTCCCTAAAGACACCAACCTACCTATATAAACCTTGAAGAACGAAGGATTGCGACATCCTTGGTTTTTACCTTGGAATGATTAAAAGATGTAAAGGATTTGGGACTGACGATCCATGCCTTATGGTGACCACTGACCATGATCTGCTTTAACTATTTGTCGTAAAAACTAGTTGCAGTCATACAATATTCTCTCTCTCTCTCTCTGCGTCGTGTTCCTTATTACTGAAGGTCGTGACCCCTTCCACTGACGACTTTCTTTCGAACGATGTTGCGCCATGTTGCTCTGTGGGTTGTAGTGCATCGTGGACTTTCGTATCAAATGCGGTGCGGATTTGACCTGACCAAGGCATCGGGCTCCGTCCTCGAGGTCTCTTTCCATCCACTTTGCCGGTGATAACAATCTGCTCCAGGTTGCTACCATCTTTGCGGGCAATGTGACCGAAGTACTCAAGAATCCTCTGTAGGCAGGTGGTGGATAGCCTTTTCGTCACTTTGAGTTGTCTCAATATCGATAAGTGGGTTCTGTGTGCTGTCCATGCAATATTACATGCAGATAAAACATTATTCAATATTTGCCTTTCTTTCAAAGAAATTGTAATTACTTAAGCGTTATCATCTTTACGACAGCTCTGTCACATTAATGACACTCCAGGAGCGATAACCTTCAACATTGAGGTAGAGTTACAAAGAAAGGTTTTTTTTTTATTTCTTTATTTATTTTGGGACTTTTACACAAAGTGTGAATGTCAGTCCCATCGTTCCCAAAAACAATAACCATAATATCCTTTTATGTAGGTACTATTTAAATTTAAAATTATAAAGCATTCTGGCTATCTCCGAAGAAGGAAAAGCCAGAATGCTTTGGAAGATTCCAATGTCTAATATATCTTCTCCTCCCTGCGTTACGAGCACACTCCACTAAAAAATGTTGCACATCTTCAATCACACCACAAATGTCACAATTAAGCGAATTTGTTTTCTTCATCATGAACGCAAATTTATTTAGTGGAATATGCCCAGAACGCAACCTGAGGCCCATAACAACTTGTTTTCCATCTCCAAACCATGGGACATGAGGAGTCTCACTTTGTAACCTCTTAAATCTCTCATCGAAATACTCTTTCCAAGTGTTGTAGCTTAAAGAAAGATATATTTGAATGAACTACATCTATAAGGTTGGCTACACCCCCTCTGCTTCGCACGGGTAGTAGAACTGCTAATGTCAAGAGTCTCAACAATTACCGCCACAAAACCTAAACCTTTCTCATGAATGACACTATCTATTGATGAAAACCTCATGAAGGTCTGTTCTGTGGTTCATTAGTTTGTCGTGAACCATTGCTGATGTATGTGTAATGGTCAAATCTGCTTTTTATATCTCATAAGCCCCTTCCTTCCCCTTCCCTTTTGATTCACGCCTGCAACTTGTCATAGACTCCTAGAGGTCAATATAGATGTTTTTATAGTTAAATATATTTTCCAAAGTAGTTTAATCAGAACAATATTTGTCTTATGGAAAGTGACGTCACAGTATACAAAATTAACAAGTGAGTAGTTTTTAGCCATGACCATATTAGTATTTCCATTTTTTGTGTTCCATGATGTAATTGGTCGTAAACTAAATAACATTGATATTGAACATACTATCTGTATATACGCCGTTGATTGTTATTATAGATCATGACGTCACAACTGTACTGAATTTTAATTTTTTATTGAAATACTGCCTAAAATTAGTTAGTTTTTGTCGAAAAGTCATGTGCTACTGAAAGAGTCTGGCTTTCATGCGGAGTTATCAAATTATTAACCAGAGATGGTTAAAAATCATGATGTACGAGCGGGTCGTATATCTTGTCAAAATCTCAAGATTAGAAGATGATGTAATACCGTCTGATATATTTTAATCTCCAATAATGCATGAGTACAAAGTCACTAATTCGAAAGTATTTAGAGACTAGTATCCGCCATTTTTAATTTTTTTATGATGGGTGACATGAAGTCGTAATATTCATATGAACTTTTCGTAACTAAAATATACTACTACTAAATAATGATTTTAATTAAATTACTATTCTATAACTCAAACAAAGTCGTCTCTCTGCGACGTAGGGTTTCCCTACTTTCCATTCTTCTCCCTTCCCAGTCAGTCATCCAGAGTAGACCACACAAATATACAAGTATAAGAATATTTAAATAGTCTATTTTTCGTTTCTAGAAATCTGCTTATCAATTGCAGATTGTATGGAATTATCTTAAATACTTATCAATAGTTGGGTATAGAACGATAAAATATTTGCGACGTTAGCAATATATAGGTATGTTAGATACACGAATATAGAAAAGAGTACATTTTTAGTATCTAATATAAAAAGGAAATTGTTTTTTATAGATAAAAAGTATGTGAAATTTAGTGCCTTCGATCACTAATAACTTGATATATCAGCATCAAAAATACCTTGACTAAACTGACAACATTTTGGTTGTCGTTTAGTGTTTATTGTATAAACAGGTCACAGTACAGTATAGAACATTAAACTACACACCGGCTCTATAATCAGATTTGAGTCGACGCCATTTTGAAGTCATCAGTGGAACGATTGCATTCATAATCGATATGTGATCATTTCTACAGACCTGCTCTATTATCAGATTTGAGTCGACGCCATTTTGAAGTCATCAGTGGAACGATTGCATTCATAATCGATATGTGATCATTTCTACAGACCTGCTCTATTATCAGATTTGAGTCGACGCCATTTTGAAGTCATCAGTGGAACGATTGCATTCATAATCGATATGTGATCATTTCTACAGACCTGCTCTATTATCAGATTTGAGTCGACGCCATTTTGAAGTCATCAGTGGAACGATTGCATTCATAATCGATATGTGATCATTTCTCTACAGACCTGCTCTATTATCAGGTTTGAGTTGACGCCATTTTGAATTCATCAGTGGAACGATTGCATTCATAATCGATATGTGATCATTTCTCTACAGACCTGCTCTATTATCAGGTTTGAGTTGACGCCATTTTGAATTCATCAATGGAACGATTGCATTCAAAATCTATATGTGATCATTTCTACACACCGGCTCTATTATCAGGTTTGAGTTGACGCCATTTTGAAGTCATCAGTGGAACGATTGCATTCATAATCGATATGTGATCATTCCTACAGACCTGCTCTATTATCAGGTTTGAGTCGACGCCATTTTGAAATAATCAGTGGAACGCTTACATTCAAAATCTATATGTGATCATTTCTACACACCGGCTCTATTATCAGGTTTGAGTCGACGCCATTTTGAATTCATCAGTGGAACGATTGCATTCAAAATCTATATGTGATCATTTCTACACACCGGCTCTATTATCAGGTTTGAGTCGACGCCATTTTGAATTCATCAGTGGAACGATTGCATTCATAATCGATATGTGATCATTCCTACAGACCTGCTCTATTATCAGGTTTGAGTCGACGCCATTTTGAAATAATCAGTGGAACGCTTACATTCAAAATCTATATGTGATCATTTCTACACACCGGCTCTATTATCAGGTTTGAGTTGACGCCATTTTGAAGTCATCAGTGGAACGATTGCATTCATAATCGATATGTGATCATTCCTACAGACCTGCTCTATTATCAGGTTTGAGTCGACGCCATTTTGAATTCATCAGTGGAACGATTGCATTCATAATCGATATGTGATCATTCCTACAGACCTGCTCTATTATCAGGTTTGAGTCGACGCCATTTTGAAATAATCAGTGGAACGCTTACATTCAAAATCTATGTGATCATTTCTACACACCGGCTCTATTATCAGGTTTGAGTCGACGCCATTTTGAATTCATCAGTGGAACGATTGCATTCATAATCGATATGTGATCATTTCTCTACAGACCTGCTCTATTATCAGGTTTGAGTTGACGCCATTTTGAATTCATCGGTGGAACGATTGCATTCAAAATCTATATGTGATCATTTCTA
Source organism: Limenitis camilla (assembly GCA_905147385.1). Lineage (NCBI taxonomy): Eukaryota > Metazoa > Arthropoda > Insecta > Lepidoptera > Nymphalidae > Limenitis > Limenitis camilla. The sequence goes on from LR990244.1 coordinate 1,554,126, forward strand.
CACACCGGCTCTATTATCAGGTTGGAGTCGAACGATTGCACCTAAAATCAGTCTATGACAAGGGAAGGTATCTATAATGATATTGATGAACATGAACAATGTCACGGGCGTCACTAGTATAATATAATAACATTACCTTGCAAACTACGTATTACGGCGATGAGTACACAGAGAGTGTTGATATTTATGTGCGATAAGATAAACGGGTGTGTCACTACTCACTTCAGAAGTTCAAGAGCGTCTATGTAATATGGAGTCAATATAGGCTAGAAAATGTTTTCAACCATATATTATGATACCAGCGTTTCTCAACTTTTTATCCCTCTCTGGGAGCCCTTAACAAAATCAATTACATTAATTAATAATAATATTATTTTGATGACTAATCATTAAAGCCTTCAAGAGCAAAGAAGGATGATTTTTCAGTTGGAGACTTTGAATTTCCAAAACACACAGGTTATTGAGATATTGGCTAAGCTACTGTTTTGTGTACGATAGCCTACCATTACATAAGAGAGAGAGAGACAGAGTGAGTGTGGCGTAGGCACCTATAATACTAAAGGAGCTGAAACTTTCTTTTTTTTATCGGCGTTTAGGGAGCGCACGGAACGAAAGCTCATTGATGCTCTGCTCCTATAGGTCGTAGCGTGATGTTATAGCCCCCCTCAATATATAAGTTGTCCTAAACTAAAAGTTTTTTTTCAATTCCAACTAACAGTTCCTGAGATTAGCGCCTTTAACCAAACAAACTCTTCAGCTTTACAATATAATTACAGATTTAATTCTGGAATCAAGTAGTCTTAAAGTTATCTGTAACAAATAAATATCGTTGTTACAGAGGAATAAAATTTATTGTCCCTAGAATATAGATGTCAGAATAATGTTCTTTATGTCTGGCATGGTCGTCGAACTCCAGACATTTAATACGTTAAGTCGAAAGTTACTCCCTCGTATATCTTGCAAATGTTCCAGACTTGAGCATTACGTGTAATGGCTCTGTATTAAAAAGTTATATTACATTTGCTTGGTTGTTTATTAAAATTGCAGATGTAAAAGAATTTTATGTTTTCGTACAAATGGGATGAGTATGATTTAATATTTATTTTTGGAATCTTCCATTGCAATTTTTCCGTTTTTTTCATAGCTGCCGGCACGCAAGTATAGGTTTGACCTTGAATGCGCAAAAGTCACTATTAGGGGCAAGAGGAACGCGTCTCAGTTCCCGCGCGTCTTCTACGTCAGGCTCACAATGCGCTACTTTCCCCCACTATTTGTTCTCAGACCTATAGTTATTTGCCGGCTACTATATACATATACGGTTCAAATCATGTACCTAATAATTTAATAATTCTAATCCAAAGAGCATATATGTTTGGTTTGGATGACTACCCATGGATAACTAAGTGATACTTAAATCCAATATGGCGGACTGCTAAAGATGAAAGACCAATTATTTCTTATGCTAATTCTTTATAATGGATACATTGTGTTCTTGTTTAGTATCAAAATTATTAACAGAATGTGTATGCATAACATAAGGAGGTTGGTTAACTGAGTACTAAAGATACCAAAATTTTGACTGTAGTTGTTTATTATGACGTAGAGAAAGTTTCGAAATCAACCCCTAAGGGATTAATCCCCATTGATAGTGTGATGCAAAGAAAAAATTTCACAATTTTAGCGTTTGCCAAATTTTCTTCCCAAAGTGTATAAAAACGAATGGATAAAATCTACTTTAACTCAGTGATGCTAGAAGAATAAGAAGTCTGGATGGTCCCTTCAGTATCACTCTTTTGATGTAAACAAATTTACAATGTTTAATTAATTCATGACAAAAGCTTAAGTGTTAGCTCTCAAACGAAGTTTTCTCAATGGCGTCACGAGAATTTCATTAAATTTTAAACTCCAATCAATAGGCTCGTAATATTCAACGCATTGCTTCTTGGATTCGAGCCAATAATTCTACCACACTGATGACTCAGGGGCAGGGTTGCCAACTCTTAAATCAGAAAACCCGGACAAAACTTTAAAAACTGAAGTTTTAAGGTTCAAACCCAGGCATGGTTTTAATGTTCAAGTTGCTTTGTGTTATTAGACAGTTCTGCAAGCAGTTACATATCCTTTCTGTTTTAATTTAAAAAAAAACATTAACAACGCATAATTGTTTAAGACGTACACTCTCAATGTCAAGAATTAGACCTCTCTGTGGACGTTAGAGATCTTCAGGGGCGGTAGGAGACCTGAGAGCGAAATAGGGACCATGGGAAAAGGGAAAAAATGCTAATCATGTGAACTAGTTTCTTATAGTCTGTTGTGTTTATATTGATGACTACAAATTAGTGGGAGGGGGGCACTTAAACACAACAAGGTCAGAAACTAGTTTTGTTTTGCATAAATCAAAAATATTAAAAACCCGAGTATCCGGACACACTGTACAAACTCAACTCACAAACTGACAAATCCCGATAAACTCTGATAAATGGCAACCCTACTCTAGTTAGGCAGAGTTCGCGTGTTTGTATAACGTAATATATATTATAGGCTCCGGGCACGTGTCTGTCTGTGTGCAGTGCTGATGTAATGATGAAGTACAAACGTACAGAGACGAACAAAAATTATAAAAATATATATTCCTTTAATATATCACATAAAAAATTTCAATATATTTTTGACAAATAAAAATATTCAGAAGTGTAATTTGTTAATCCAGGTTATAATCTATCTGTGTGCAAAATGTCATTGAAATCCGTTCAGCCGTTTTAGTGTAATTAAGTAACAAACACCTAAACATACAAAATCCGACCGCCAAGCGTCTTTGACGCGTTCCGGCCGAGCCGCATGTGGGCCAGATCTAACTCTCCCTCTTCCATCCCATTACTGGTGCGGTTCCAGTGAACACCGGGTTCTTGCTCGGGGTCCATTGAAACCGCAGCAGTCTTCTCTTCGCTCCCCCTCCTCACTCTATCGACAAAACAAGAGATACCCTCTAGTTTGACGATGTTCATGGGCAACGGTAACCACATTTCCATCAGGTAGAGCGTCTGCTCATTATCCCTTATCTATCATAAAAAAAAAAAAATTAGAAATCCTTGAATCTATAAAGGTTGTGCTGCCTCATCATCCGGGCCTTTAAAGTGTCCGCAGGAAATGAGGGCCATTTCTGTTTTAATATCATAGTAACTGTCTTTATGAGAGCACCTTTTTAATGTCTCGAGTAACGTGGGGGAAAAATCATGTTTCATATTTTTAGTTTCACTTTTTCATAATATATATTGGCGTGAATACCATACTAAAAGATTGGGAAAGTGTATTAATGTACACAGTAAGCTTTTATAATCCCCCATAAAATACAAGCCTTTTAATCTACCTGAAAAGGCTCATAAAGTAGGGCGGAGCTATTTTGGTTCTTTTCATCGTCAACACATCAAAGAGAATACAATATTGAATGGAAATAATACTGAATCCAGTTTATTTGCTCTACGGGCTCAAACATATTGTTTTTCCTTGCATTATTGAGGTCGCTGAATCTTTGAAAGTAAATATAAATTATATAAAGGAACCTCGCTGCTTTGAGGAGTAAGAAATCTATTAGACAAAATCGTTTTCAAAAGCTCATCACTCGTTAATTTTAAACTAGAACCATAGTATAGAAGTATTAACAACAAAAATATTAAAACAATAGACATTTAGATTAGCGATTCCCAAAGTGTTCTGTATGGAACCCCCCGGTCGTTAACAAGTTACCGGGATCCACGTAAAATAAATAGGATGTCGGAAGGATGTCTATGGTTTAGGTCAATGATAGTTTATTTAATTTTTGGAAGTAATTCAGAACATAATTTTATTTAACCACAGTCTCTATATTACAATTACTTTTTTTTTGGTTTTCGAGATTGTTTATATCGTTTGGTTTAGACAGTTTTGGAATTGTGTATATCAAAGATGTCTAGTTCAAATAAGACTAGAAATGTCTGATTTAAACAACATTAAGATATAATTTTTCCACTCAGACAAACAAACTCGTCTCGCCAATATCTAACTCGTAATCTGATGAATGATCTAGGAACGCAAATAAGGAAAAAAACTATTTATTTTTATATTTACACTTATTTAAAATAAACAAGTTTATTCTCTCTTAACGTGTTATGCTAAGTTTAAAGTTTATATTTGTCAACAGATTCTACGACGAATGCAAAAGGAGGTACAACATCAAGTTATGGAAAACTTTCACGGACTGCTTCAACTGTTTACCTGTCGCTGCGATAGGTGAGTTTCATTTATTCACTTTTAGGCATTTCCGTCGTACATTTCTTATGGTGTTGAAGGATTAGGAAGTTCCAAAGGAAAGGGAGAATTTTCCTTCTATGATATATAATCTTTATGCCCATAGTAGAAAAGGATTTTTTTCATGGTAGATAAAGTGCAAAAGAGGAGATTGTCTATCTGATGGTATGTAGCCATCGTTCATGGACATCGGATACTCTATAAGATAGTGGAGAGAGGGAGTGAAGACAATAATACTGCGGTTTCAGCTGACCCTAAGCAAGGATACTTACCCCCTCTCTCTCTCTATCTAAGCGGCGAATAGTATTCTAACCCGCGTCTCAATAGTGCTCGTTTCCGAAAAAAAAATTAAGCATAACAAAACAAGTGGTTTGCGGTACCCTTGAAGGTTGATAACAGCTTGTAATATAGATTCAATGTCCTAACTTCTGTAGGCTCGTCTCCGTAAGGGTTACGCAATTATGTTAGCACGACTTGTACGATTGAACGAGCTTCGACCTATTTCTCTTAATTGTAATATCGATCGGTAACTTTGTAAATAGGGCCTAGATGTGCTAGGCACCATTGCTGACGTTGATATGTATGACATCATTTAATATGGCCGCCAGACCTACAGTAAAGAGTACCAACGTTAAAAATTTAAAAATAATATCCAATTGCCGTTTAAATGACGTCATAGTTTAAAATCAGACTTTATTATATCGTATTAATATTGTATGGTTCGAACAACCTGCTTGAATCAGAAGATGCGAATTTAATTTTAAAGGCGTCTTGCAGAAAGGGCAGACTGAATTTTCTTTTATTAACGGGCAGGCATTGGCTGTTAAAATCTTCCCCTATGTAAATGATCTTTAACTAAATCAAATATTGTGTAATATATTATTGTCGATTTTATGAAAGGTGACTTTATTTGAACACGCAATTCCAAAGTTCCTACAGAGCTTTTGAAGGATACAATATCACGGCCTATAGAAGGATGAAGCATGATTTACTTTAGCTGCTTTTAATTTATACATTTTACTAATTTTATTCCATATTCATTTGATTAACTGCTCATTTAACCGTGAACAGCTCTTGTTAGCGTCGTAAGAGTGGATCATATTATTTTGATACACTATATAATAATTCTTATTAATTTATTGTTACATTTTGACGTGTTATTTTAATAACGTCATGCAAATGTTTACGTATAATGACGTCTTTTATCACCGCTTTTTATAAGAGGTTCAGGTCTAATGGGAGACAATGTCAAAAACGTAAATAAGTATACCAAAGGCTTCCAAATTTAATATTACTCGAACATTTGCATGACCCCTAGACTGTCTCGAATAAAAAGTATATCCTAGTTCACCAACCCTTAGATCCCTTTTTATTTTACTTGGATCCCCTGTATCTCGTCATCGACCTTTGGGATTGGTAGGTATAAAACACTGGGTATCTCTGGTTTAAATGGTTCTGTAACCCGTGCTCTTTTATTGCTGAGAAAAGAAACCATTGTATTCGCAAACAAATTTGTCTTGAATATAGAAGTTTCTCGATTTCCCGCCGCTAAATAATGAATAGATATTTATATATTCAATGATGGTGTAATTATTGTATTAGAGTTTATATCGAGCGAATTTATAATTAGATTCAATGGTGAGACAAGAGACAACGCCGCACATTTGCATGTCTGCGGCTTAACCGCAAGGACGTTAATTGCATATGTGTACACAACACGACGAACAACTGCGGTATTTGTATTATATCCAATACCTTATGAAGAGGCTTATATAAGTGGTCTAAAAAACCAAAAAAATTTGAGAAACTGATCAAGTTAATACAGTGTAATAGTAGGACACTTAAGTTACCGAGTACTACTTTTGGGCGTTTTTGAAAGTTGTTCTTTAACAGAGAGTAATAAATCAACTATGAGTGACGGGGTAATATTCACAATAACAGAAATCAGGATGTTTACCACACCTAGTTTACAAAATATCTTGAAGTGTTGTTTCTATAAAGTAATTTACACCGCCATCTTTTAGAAACCTAATAATCTTATGGATACAGCTCTTCATTCTAAATGTTTCAGTTACAATTCAAAATATTAACGTCTTTAATCAAGATAAAAACAATCCTATCTCTCAAGTTGTACCGAAATACATTCAGTGTGCTACATCTTAATCGGTGTCAGTAGTTTCAGAGTAAATCGCAGACAAACATAAAGGCAAGAGGTTTTTTGTACATATTTAGAACATTTGCTTTAATAACTGTAATGCACCTTAATGCGCTCTAAACGTTATTTAGGTGACCTTTTATGTATGACTCGTAAATGCACAAAGCATTGCAGTGTAAATACTTTGGGGCGGTCGGTGACCTCACTAGTTTTATTGCCAAGTCTATTCAGCTTAAAAATTGTTATGATTGAGTAGGTTTCAGTTTAAGAATTACGAAAATATCTTCTTTCAAAGAATCGATGATAAATTTGAAGTTTATAACTTTAGATTACATTTATCGCAATCTATCCCTCATGTGTTAAATACCAACTAAATCCCAAAGTGGTATTTATGTGTCCCAAGAGAACCCAAAAGTATTGGGTCTATGACATTAAAGAAAGGTCTACTGCCATGACTTTCTATGTGTTACTTATCTAGAATTTCTATAATTAGTCATTATTATTCATTTTTGGAGAAGGATTTATCGTCATCATTATGTCGCCGAATTAGCTATCATAATGTTATAAATCCATCACTGAATGGACTTTTTGCGATGAATATAAATGTAGGATGATCGAGAGTTATCGTGTCAAAACATAAACATGAAAACACCGGCGACCTAGTTCCATTAAGTAGAAAAGTCCAATTTCGAGATAACGTAGCTTATGTGCTAAGTGCTTATATCAGCTGTTGACATTTGGGGTTAAGGACTTCACCTAAACTATCTCTAACACTGTTCTAGGTTGAATTTCCATAATAAATTGTAGATTTTTATGTCGAGTTATTTCGATGTAGTTTGATTATTATTCAATTTGCGTCTAACCATTGTCTCATTGTATCTAATTTATAAGCAACTTACTACAACGGTAATATATAAGAACAATAGAGGTCCCGAGAAAACTCCCTTGGGATACTCCACAGTCCTTATGATACTATTAAATAGTTCGTTAAGTTATTTCAGAATAATATTAGGTAAATGAAAAAGAAAATAAAGATTCATAAATAAGAGATTTCTGTCCCATAAATGGCAATGATTTAACAGGTACTATCTCATTCATACCAAAGCGAAGGCAAGTCAGGAAACTAATTAGATATTTTATTGGTAGTTCTATTCACAATATTATGATCTCACTTATTTATTGCTTTCCCGAGGCCTGGGGGTGTAATTCCTCGTATTTATATTATTGCGGACCCTTGGCCTACTCTCCTGGACAGGAAATTAACTGCAGAATTATTAAGACATTTGTAGGTTTTGTAGATCACTTAGTTTTTATGTTGCCCATTAATATCAGATACTATTAAGGATTGAAGGTTTCCCTCGCAGGTTGCATTATTAGTTAGATCATAAATATTGACATTTTTAGGTCATCTTGTAAATAACAAACAAATCTACTGTATTACGCTATTTACAAGAATAATATTGTTCGCGATATAATGCTACACAACAGAGAATCAAATTATCGGATAATACCTCTCGAAGTTTACAAATTTTAATTACAACTATTGTGACTAATGTCGCTCATGTTACAATGACAGAAACTACCACACCGATGTTTTTATTGTGTGCACCTATCTGAGGTTACGACAAGTTTAATTGAAAAGTTTTTTGACTAATGTCGGTCATATCACAATAACAGATACTATTCCGATCTATTTATGGATTTAATCCTGTATAGGTTACGAGTTTTCAAGTCTATTTAGACTAATGTCGGCCATGTCTAATAGACATTTTTATATAGATTATTTTTAATAGTATCTATGCAGCTAATTTATATCTTGCTTCATTTAGTTTGTGGATCGAGGACAATCTAATAATATAACATTGTGTTTAATAGAATTTCTTTTTATAACTTTAATTAAACACCTAATGTATTCCATCAAGGAGCTTTGGTATCTGAATTCAGCTAGGAATACTTACTTCCATTGATGATTTACATTTTACGATTGATTTTATCCTAAATTTAAATGTTTGATAAGTTAACCTTTTGTACTGTAGATAAGCTGTAATAAATAATCATTTTTGTAATATGATGTGCGTATCTACATTTTATTTATGGGTTTGTTGAACCTAACATTACAAACAAAATTAACAATAATACCATGTAATAAAAAATTACTATTTGAAATAGTTATTTGCCTTTATAAATTACTTTTTTCATGAAGTTTCCTCTTCATATTATATTCTACTGACCCGTAACTCAATGTGAACTTAGAAATTGGCTTTGGAGCCAAAGAAAAATGAAAATCCCAAACTTTCCACTTACTACTTTTATATATTTTACATTTTGTCTATTTTCTATAAATTATTCTATATTTCCGACCATATGTGTGTGCCAAACTTCATTCTAATGCTCTTAGCCGTATTTGCGTTATCGACTAACATTTATTCATGCAAATACCTTCACGTCGGCCATCTTTGACAATCGCCGTATATTTTGACTATTATCGGTCATAAGTCCTAACAAATATGCATTAATGTTTATACGCTATACTCTCACTGAGAAGTGATTGTCTTTAAATCCTTCCTACAATTACGTACCAAGTCGTGATCAGGATTCAACTACAGAATGTGAATTGCTTATTCATATCACGATTACTTTGCTTTACAATTTATTATTTTATAGTTGAGATAATTCTTGCTAAATGAAAGGTGCTACACGTAGAGTATACTTGAAACCTTCGCCATTTTGTTTCAAGGGGTAAAACGTCATTTAAAGAGTTCTTCAAAGAGTGGCAAAGTATTTCAGTTGACGCATCATATTTTAATTGGGTGGAAAAGGTCAAGTCTCAAACATTAGAATATTCTCAGGGTGTTTTTCCTTTGTTATTCCTTTATTGATTGATTTATCGAGGAAATTATTGCTGATTTGTTTATACGCATTGTTATTCTTATAATGATGGGCAAACTTTACTTGCTTGCTTTTGTCGAGATTTTGATCTTTCCCGTCACGTTTTGCTCTGGTAGAAAATATATTAAAAAATTTTGTTATAAAGTTATATTTATCGTTAGTCTTAAGTTACTTATTTGGTGTTTCTTACTTAGTCTTGGTTTTGCTCCTGAAGTGTTGACCAAGTCTTTGCCTTGTTTATCACTGTTCTTTGAAAGATTTACTAGTGCTTAACTTATCTAAAAGCTTTTACCACAGTGAGTGGAAAAAGACCCCACTGCCTCTCGATCGCGAAACCAATTATTGTTTTTTCTAAAAGAAAGTTTGGTGTAGTCAAAGGTAGAGAAACCTTTTGACATCTTTGAAGGTTGTCTTCATTAAAATCCACACGTGAGTGACACTTGAATGTCTCTTATACACCTTTAATTAAAGCACACTTAGTTCTGACGCTAATTAATTGAAACGAAGGTCTGACGTCTGCACCACAATGATACTCCCTCCATTTTCTATACTTGTACTTAAGTTGAGTATATTAATATTTTAGAACAAAAAAGGGCTATCGTAAAATATAAGACTATACGATTCTCTGAGTTGACGCCCAATATTTTCAAAATAATTAGGATAGGCTTGACTGAACGTTTCATATATATTTCTAAGTACAAAAGTAGCGTAGCGAGTATGTAATTGAATCCTCGCGTTGATGGCCATGAAATGCCATCTATGAAAATTATCGCTTTATTAAATATTTGTCTACTTTATTGCTAAACAAGAAACAAACACTGTGACATATTAAATATCATGGTTAGGGTGGGTTAGCCTTGAGTTATGACCTGATGGTACAGGGTACCCATCCAGCAGGGGTGAGTGTTTACATGTGGCAGGGATGAATTAAACCTATACGCTTGGTCACAAGTCCCCATATCACGCTCGTAGCTTTTGAGATAGAGATCCTAATCTCCCTAGTATTTTAATCCTCACCCTCTCTATCCTCCGACATACGTCTGTTTCTGTGTATGGTATGTAGTATGAATGTATATTAGGGTGATTTCTTTTTCGGTCCCTTCTTATTCGTTATTAGTCAATACTATATTAAAATTTTCAGCTAGCGCTACTCCCTTTACCACAGTGTCGTTTACTACTTTTAAATTTTTAAATGTATCAGTGGCCCGTATTGCCCCGCCGGTGTGAGTTACGACTTTGCCGCAACGGGCACTTTTGTAGAGCGTTTAATTCTGAGAAAAAACCATCTTCGTTTAAAGCGATCCCATAAAATGCCGTTAAGCTATAGAAATTTAAAAATACAAAATTAGAGAGAGAGTTTTTATGTATTTTCAATGGGAAATCTTCACACGCCTTGGTCGAGGACTTAAAATTAATTTTAAGGGCTCAAACTTTCAGGGAATTTTATTTTGGATATTTTCAACAAATTTCACGATGGGACCGAAAAAGAAAAAAGTCACCCTAATGTATATGTAAAATTTTTTGTGCATATAATTTTTTGATTGTATCTACCTCTCGTTATAGTAACTGGGCAGTTTTAATTTTGGGATGTTACAGCGACTAATATGCCTTAGTCTTAAATTGCTGTTTTAAGAGATATTCGTATCTTTACGCCAGTATGTAAGTAAATAGACTGATTAAAAGCAATTACAGTGATATACAGTAAATAACGTTTGCTCGTGATCGTAAAATGTCGCGCCCTTGAAATGTCGCAAACACGCCTAGTAGCAAATCATCCAGTTTGACCCAGAATGTAAGACCTTGGAGGGAAAGCGAGTTTTTGCGAGTATTAAAGAGTTAGAAACCCAAAGTATTTTATTTTGTTTTGCTTTAAACAGAATTCTATAAAACACTGTAGTTTAACTTTTTCACTTTGTAGTCGAAATTTGACTAAAGCCTACCTAGTAATAATACAAATAGAAAACAATACGAATAATTAATTTATATTGTGTAAAAAAAAAAATAGATATTCCAATGGATAAGAACGAACGATGTTATTTTGATTGGCCTTCGTTATCTATATTCATAGTTCTCTCTCTCTCATGTGTGTGAAGTTTCACTTCACAGCTCTAAAGAATGTTACTCTAAACAACGTGACTACTATTTACATGCACTATAAGTGCACGAGTGTTGTGGGTAGTTAATTGATTAACACTCTTAAAAAAAAACGATAAAAAACTAACATCGCACATGGCACACGGCACACTTTGTCCAAGGCTACGTTTTCATCAGAAATGTGATGGTTAAGAACCAATAGAATCGCTTCATTTGACGCACTCTGAACGAGGCTAGGTGAATGAAGCGATTATATTGGTTTCTTGGTCTTATATCTCACAAGTTTTTACTACTAACAAAGTTCTCCAGTTCAGGGTGTACTTTCATCCTCTATTACATTGGATTCAAGTTTTATTTTAGCGACAAAAAGTAGCAAACAAACAGAACAATGTTCTATAATCGCATCAAATATAAAGTTTTTGACGTGACAACGTCTTATAAATTGGTTTGCCGGGTGACACTTCAAGAAACTGCGTTACGCTCCGCTCACGTTATGCGCTCACAATGAGAGCGAGTGAGAGGCACGCGTCCCTTCCACTCGCGCATGGTTAGCCCGCCTAAGAGCGAGAGAGACAGACATAAAAAGTGAAAGGCACGCGTCCCTTCCATACGTATGTATGTGTAAAGGTAAAAATAAAATTTTGTTAATATGAAATTCAGTGCGAGATTCTTTGTATAAATTAATGTTTTAAATTGTTACTATTATTTCATCCTTCTTCCTACTATACGAATGAATATTCACATTAAAATTATTTTACCACTCAAAGTCGTTGTCACGTAAAACTTTCGCCCGTATACCGACTTTACAGGCAACCAATTTTTACTTTTTTCTTCATTAATCACAGCTAAAATTTTAGGAACCAATTTTTAAGAATTTTGTTCCAAGAAGTGAAAGCAAATTTTAATCACGGATCGGAATATTTTATAGAAATCGTTCTCTTCATGTATGTATTAGAAGTCTAAGAAATTCACTCCATTTGGGAGGCAACCCGAAAGAGGTAATATTGAACGGTGTCAGGATCATTGTATATCTGCACTTAGTCACATAACCAGAAATTCTAAATAGTTCAATGTTCGAGCATGCGTGGGTGAGGTGAGGTGAGGTGTGAGAAGAAAAGAAACTAATGCTTTACCTCAAAAATAAATATATCGAGGAACTGTACAATGACCAAGGTCGAGGGCAAATGATTCTTTACGCACTGTTTAAATACTAAAATTAAAAAAAAAAATTAACCTTCAAAAAATAAATACTGAAAGTAAAAAATAGTCAAATTTAGATTTTTAACACTAGGTGTGTCCTACTGATCAGTTTCAAGTCGGTACCGGTGTATAGGATACAATTTTATGAAAAAATTTTTTTTCCCTCTACAGTCTACACTGTCGTATTCGTCTATCTTCGTCCAACTTCGCGAGTAGTGTAGAGGCTTTACAAACTTTCATCCCCCTATACTAGGTTACTATATCACTCTTCGCTAGGTTTCCAGGTGGCTAGTTCGTTAGGTTAGGTTAGGTGGCCATGTGGGTAGAAAGCTATGCGGCTGGTTCGCTATGGGGCTAAGTGGCTAGGTAGGTAGGTAGTTCTTGTCGCGATAAAACATAGCCTATATCCTTTCTGTAAGTCTGTATCAAAATTTATAAAAAAATTTCATCGGTTTAAGCGTGATTAAGTAACAGACAGACAGTTACTTTCGCATTTCTAATGTTAGTTAGGATTATGTTAATGTGGGATAGATATGTTAGTTAGTCAACTGTTTTGTAATGAGAATTTTTTACTTTTATCGTGATGTAAGGATCCCTCAGTAGGATCATTTAAGTGCAAATTAAAAAAGTTTTACTCTAATATGTAGGTTGTATCGTCATTTTTGGTATGATTATAAATACAAATATATTTATTGTATAAATAAATTTATGTGTATGTTTATATGTCTATATGTATGTATGTATGTATGTATGTATGTATGTATGTATGTGTAAAGTTTATGTTTGTAGTGTATCGTATCGTATTTACGATCTGCCCATAATAAATTAATTATCCTCTCAGTTATTCTAAGGTTGACTGGTAGAGATTCCCAAGTGGAATAAGTCCGCCTTTGTACATGAATTCATCACGCATGTATTATTACTAAGCACCTATTTGTTTCTTATAGTATTTTTTTTTCCTTTTGTTATAAAATTGTAGAATGTGTGTTTGTGTACAATAAAGAGATTAAAATAAAAAAAAAATTTAAAGGAAATTTTAGAATCTCGAACAATAATTTTGCGGATGAATTTCTTCTTGTGTTCATATTAAGTATTTTGGCATAGTTAATAAAATATACAAATAATATTTAAAATTAAAAATCATGATTAGTCAGTCATAGGAAACTTTCGTCAATTTAATTTATGACTATGACTAATGATGCAGGCGCTTTGGCGATTGAGCTTTGCTCAGCTTAACCCCCGCGTAACGCCATCTATTAGGGTTTTGAGGTACCAGTGTGGGAACATCCAATATACATTACAATTGACCACTTGAAAACAAATCTTATATACTTCTTCTAATATATAAAGCTGAAGAGTTTGTTTGTTTGAACGCGCTAATCTCAGGAACTACTGGTCCGATTTGAAAAATTCTTTCAGTGTTAGATAGCCCATTTATCGACTAAGGCTATAGGCTATATATCATCAGGCGAAAACCAATAGGAGCGGAGCATCACGCGGACTAAGTCGCGCAGGTTTAACCACATTCTGATAATTCCTTGAAAGATTATGAGGAAGATAAACTGCAAAATTGTTATGAGTCAACGACTGAGTAATAAGTTATCAGAAATTATAACGGAAACCTTTGTATCGAACCTAATTCTTTTATGTAGGCTTATTATAAAATAAATATACAATTTTATTTTTTTTGCTCCATTTTCATGAATACATTTTATTAAGAGACGTTTGTTAAACTTCTCAGGGAAAATGGACGCTTAAATATAATTACATCAGTGGAAGAACCTATTTGTAACGTTTCTGTCTAAATAAATATTTTATAAAATGTAGGTACTTTAACAATAATTATTTTTTGTGATCCCAACTATAACTGTAAATGAAATATTGTATTTTAAGTTTTCACGATTTAACAGACTATTTTTTGTAAAAAAATGTATGTACAATAAACAACTAAAACTATATAATTATAAAATCCGCTTCCTAAGAGGGTTTGCTTGTATTTATGACATGACAGACAGTAGAACAGTGTCTGGGATTTGTGATTGTGGTGCAGGTTTATGCAGGACACGTGTTTTCATTCATCTTTCAGTCAATATATCCGTATAGGACGGAGCCATTGTGGGTCAAAAACACCAATAAGAACTACTACCCAACCAAAGGCTATCAAAAGTAGCTGAGTGTTGCCATTGTTAAAGGCAAAGTAAGTAAATCAAGTGACTTGAGCAATAAACATTTCATAGTAACTTCTTTAGGCGTGTAAAGGCCAACTAAGTGTTATGGCATGAAAACAACGCCCAATCATGTAAATGGGATTACGGTAAAAAAGCTTGGCGGGATTCCAAGCTACGTCATGAAAATTCATGATATTTTTCCATACAAATTTGCCATTTTTACTTCGTAAAGACTATAAATCTGATAGGTGATAAAATGATAATTTTCGAAGAGGCGTCGGCCTTTGACGTAATTGTTCAAGTAACTTTTCAATGCTTTATTCAAGTATTTCGTACAAGACCTGACGGATGGCGGCAAGACGGATTCGTTTAATATGGAAAGAGAAATTTAGATATTCAACCAAGTTCCTATCTCCCGGCTCCATGGTCAAATCAATTCACGCTATTTATACAAACAGATAAGCCAAATTTTCAATCGAACAAAGAGGAAGTGGTTGAAAAAAGCTATGCTTTTAACGGACTTTAACGGACATCTTACGATTCTTGTAAATAAATTTTATTTCAATCTAAAATTAAACTTTTTTTAAAGTCGAGGAGAAGCTAGCGCGGGTTACTATAATAACAATTCTATTTATATAACTACATACGTAGAAAGTGATGCTAAAAATATACGCTTACTACAAACGTTGTAGTATTCGGTATTCGAAGTGGGTTACTATTATACCTTCCGAGAAGTTTGATCAAGGGTGAGTGGGCGACGGCCTAAGGGTTGGGTCGGTAAATATCATTATACCATTTCTACTTACTCTACACACGTGTCAACACACTATTGATTATCCTACCTGCTCAGTCCTATGGTTTATAGCATGATGAGAAAAACTCAATAGACAGACAGATAGTTGAACGTAACAATTATACTACTTAATCATTTTTTCATTTTGAGATACGGAAACTTAACCCTAGATCACTAAACATTAGTCTCACAGACTACTCTCACTAGACTCCGCAAGGTTAAGATATTTATACCTGTTGTCTGTGGAAAGTGCCTCAGTCTGCAATGAGTATAAAGAATAGTTTTTTTTGGTTTTTATAATATTTTCACTTGAATTTAATAAATATTCTTTCATATTACATATTTCGTCATCACGACCCGTTAATGGCCCACTTCTGAGCCGGGTCTCCTCGTCAGAATAAGGATGGTATTAGGCCATAGTCGACCTCACTGTCCCAGTGCTGGTTGGCAGACTTCACACACCTTTGAGTACATAGAGAACTCTCAGGAGTGCAGGTTCCTTCACCGTTAAAGCAAATGATATTTAATTACTTAAAACACACATAGACATATTATTTAGTTTTCAGCTAATACAAAACATGAAGTGTATTTTGATAGTCTCTGAGACTAATGTAGCGTAACTCGAAAATATGATTAGTGACCTAAGGTTAAAGAAAAGATCATTGGATTTTTTGACCAATTTTAAATTAGAAATAGCTAACTAATAAACTGTATTTGTGTGTAATATTAGTATAACAGATATTTTAAAATAAAACGTATTAATATACGATCGTAGAACTTTCAAAATTAGCATTCATTATACTAATGAGTTGCTCGCACGGACGGACACTCCGCTTAATTTGTATTCGTAAATCATCAGTGAAATTGATATCATAGCCACTGCTATTATTATTTTGAAGTAAATGTTGAGAGAAAGTGATTTTTATATCTGTTAGGATTCTAGTTTTTACCATTTTCATTCCACCATTCCATAATAAGAGGTTTTCTCAGAGCATGGTTCAGGCAACTCCACTTACCATCAAATTCTGTCTGAGGTTTTTTGCTCGTTTAATCCGTATCAAAGAATTGCTCAAAGGCTGCCAAAACCTACTTTTATATTTAAATTTGTCGAAATGGCCTTACAAGTCGAATCAAATTTGGAGACTTCTGCTTGATAGGCTTGATGATTCGTCGTTTTTATTAGCAGATTTTTTTTTAAAAGATCACTAGGACTGCCCTTTACCCCCTCCAAGTACGCTAGATGCTTGTGTTAGGAGTAGGCCACGTCAGTCATACAATGACTGGGATTTGAACCCACCACCTATGGGTCGTGAGTCCAAGTCTGAACTATTTTGACTAAAATAAATTTAGTAAAATTTTTTAATTGCCTTACCTTGATCATAATTCAATATCCTGTACAACGATAAAACTTAATCCACACTGACGGTCATTACTTTATCTGAGTAATAAATTTCAAATGATCTCTGTGTAAATATGTTGCTGAGCCAATTTAGTTAAAATTGTCGCAAATGTAACCTCCAAGGCTCCAGTAAGGTTGCTGAGATATCCTGTGATCTACATATCACTTCCGTATGAAGATTAGTAATGTCGCTTGTGTAAACTGGAGTGGAGATATCAGTTATTGTTTGCTCATTTTAATGTTTGTTTTATGTATACTAAGATGAGAACTGTTCCTGATTTCTAATGAGTTCATGGTTTACATCAAGTAGTTTAAGGTTAGAAAAGAAAAAGTGTTTTAGTAAATAAAGCTTACTACTCTGTACAAGATTATTTGAACGATGACAAAGCTTGGATTCCAAATGACGTTGATGCTCAGCTGAATGATTATACCTTTGTAACAGAACACACACAGACTGATGTAAACAATGGTGTTTTGATACGAGAAACTGTTGAGTTTCTTGCCAGTTCCTCTCATGAGGAAACTGCTTTCTGAACTGGTGGTGACTGACTGGCCGATTTTTGACGTGTCAAAAGTACTTTGTAAAAAGTCTATTTGAATAAAAAATTTTGAGTTTGAGTTCAGAAGCGCCATTCCCATAGTCAATGTTAATTACAATGGGCGCTGATTTTGGCTTGCGATCCGCTAAATCCGCTGCATTACCCTTATCTTCTTCTTATTCAGTTTTTTCATATAAGAGTATCACTTATATTGCTGATACTATTGTACTCTATGAATGTGAATATCTTATTACCCGACTACGACGAAGCCAAAGGGAAGGGTCATGATTTTAGCAGTCTATGTATGTATGTGTGTATACATACATACACTACTCTACTGCCTAAATTAATGAACCAATTTTAATGAATGAGTCAATATATCCGTAATAATGGGCTATTAATTTTTTTAATGACGGAATTTAAATCTCCGATTCTAAGCTCGAAAAAAAATGACCTTCCACCTTGATCTTTTTTAAAACTTTGCATCTCTGGGTTAGAAACCCATTTACCCATACCCATTCCCGAATTATTTTCTTGTTTCGTTCTTTTTAGACCACATTTTTTTACGTATTCGCGTTATAGTTTTTTAAACTTTTTTTTTATTATTTTAAAATATTTTTAGTAGGTAGTTATAGATATTACCTGCTACAAACTATACCTCTCTCCACAATGTTATCGTAGACCGAACAATAAGTAAAGGTTAAGTCATCCATAGTTCCCAGTGTGATTGTTGCCTCGTCGTCGAACGAGAGCCATTGTCTTGAGTAGGAGAGATTGTAAGCAAGCTGCAGGCACTTCCGTACACGCTACACTATGTTTATGCATCATATATACATGTATACTGATCTTTTGATTCTTATAACTCCTCTCTCTTTTAGTTTCAATAAGATTCACTCATAAATCGCGAGTGTGCTAGCAAACTTGAGCGTCAATATCTTTTTCTCGACAGTTTAAGACAATTATCCAATTATTATTACAATTTTTCTATCCGTAGATTGTGATTCACAATCATAGTGATACGGCCGAAATTAATAAATTATCTCAATGTAAAATCTTTGGATTACGGCTTGAATATAAAATCCAAATTCAAATTACAGCATATTTTCTATCTCAATTCCGAGGTTTTTGAATTATTTCAGATTGAAAATATTTTCAATTTTTAATATAATATATACACTAATTTAAATTTGGAATCCATTCTTGGATTTCGGATCAAGATTGATTATTAATTTCGGGCGTTAGTCAACACTTTGTCCCTGAGTGACTACTATCCTCCAAAACTAATGTCATATTCAAATTCTGTTACTGTTCACTGTTACGTAGTATTATGTAACGTACGCACAAAACAATCTCGATTGAACTTTTCCCATCTGCTAAGTGAAAGTGCATACGATTACGAAAAGGGGATATGAAGATAACTACGACAGTATTAAGATTAGTCACCAATACATATATGCTTTGAGGTCTTGCGTCATTTTTGACTGGATGTTGCAACAATGATGTTTACAGTCTTAACCTTTTACGTCTTCCCTGATTGCTTCCTCTGGGCAACATTTCTTTCTGTATATTGAAATACGAGAATAGAAAATCCGAATACTATAGAATACCTTCCACCACAGATCTCAATTTCGAAAAAAAAATAGTGAGGTTCGTCCAAAAATAAGATGATTCTCTAAATAGCCAATTTCCTAAATCTTTTTGGTAAAAATTGATGCAAAAAAATCAATCGAAATTTTTAATTCATTCCTATAAACCAAGATCACGAATCTGATATTATCAAGTTATTCATACAACTTCCGATCTTCTCCGTAAAAAACGAGTAATAAGGATTCTTTTTAAATATAATTTCCTGGGTAAATTGCTTTCAATATGGCAAACACAACATCCGGCGTCGCGAGTAAACAATCATCGGTACCTTATCTAGGAGACATCCTGATTCGATGTCACATCACTTGCGGCGGATATTACGCTATACTTGTCAGCAACATCATCACAACCCGTTAATGCCCCACTGCTGAGCCAGGTCTCCTCAAAATAAGGAAGGTGTATAGTCCAGCACGCAGGCCAAGAGGAGAAGTGGTCCTTCACCGTTATAGCAAGTGATATTTAATAGCTTAAAACACACATAACTCTTGCAAGTCGCGAGTAAGACATTCAAGTCTTAACCACTGAGCCATCACTGCTTTTATTATATTACCTTTTCAAATCTTCATCTTTACATAGCACTAAACAAAGTCAAACAGATTTGAATGCAGATCACCTATAGAACATAGTGATTCAATAGGAAAAGATACATGGGAAAGCAAACACATTTGGATTTGTGTTTGTTAACGTCGCTGTTGAAAGCTGTGATGATTATGGTTAGAATACTATTCCCCTCTGCCGCTGGGAGAGCATCTCGTAAGAGCCGAGTAACCCAGCACCCTCTTGGTGGTAGGGGGTCTGTTCCCCGACTGGCTTGCGACCACCAGCATTCGAATTCCACTGACAAGTGTCATAGACGCGTTC
Organism: Limenitis camilla; assembly: GCA_905147385.1. NCBI lineage: Eukaryota > Metazoa > Arthropoda > Insecta > Lepidoptera > Nymphalidae > Limenitis > Limenitis camilla. The sequence continues at coordinate 1,574,155 of LR990244.1, forward strand.
CGGTCGAGCCGCATGTGGGCCAGACTTACCCCCTCCCTCTCCCATCCCATCAATGCTGCGGATCCAGTGGACTATGGGCTGTTACTCAGGGTCTTCTGAAACCGCAGCATTTTTTTCTTCACTATCCCTCCCCACCCTCTTTCCAATGATGCAACGCATAGACAAAACAAGAGAGTATCTCTTTTTTTGCCGATGTCCATGGGCGATGGTGGCCACATACCGTCGGGTGGACCATCGTTTATTCCACCTTATCTACCATAAAAAAAAATTAAACGTTTCCATTTTTTGGAATTGATTGTTTTTGAATGTCATCATATCTTCTGTTGCCATCTCACACACGCAACTATCATTACACTAGGATCCTTTGAAACTATTCGTCGATTTCAGTCTGGGTCAATATAAATAAAATTTTTATCAATAAACTATATCGTATGTATGTGTCAGTGTGTTTTTGTGATATGTTTCACGTTGAAACTTCGTTGAGTTTTACTATGGATATATCGTATTTACGTGTGAGTCAATCACTGCCATAGAAGTATAATATATTTATAGCCTTTTGTTGTTCAACATTTGTCGAGTTTCTAAATGTATGTAATTGAGTGGATTCGTTAGAAGTTTCCAATATTTGTGAAACATCTCGTCCATGCGCTGCACGTGCGACTCGCTCACGTTTTGGAACAAGCTGACGGAAGCGTCTGTCGCTGGCGTCTAAACATAGCGCTGTATTTCACTTGATGACGTCACTACACGCATCCGTACACTTCGACAAGGGCGAGTCGGACTCGCTCACGAAGGGTTCCATACAATCATGTTTGTGGTTGGAACCCTCCCTTAAATATTTATTTTATTGTTTTTAGTATTTGTTGTTATAGGGGCAACAGAAATATATCATTTGTGAACATTTCAACTGTCTAGCAATCACGGTTCATGAGATACTGCCTAATGACACACAGACGGAAGGCCGGACATCGGAGTTCGTAGTTCCGATACGGACCCCTAATAAGATTGTTATCATCACGACCCTTCAATTGCCCACTGCTGAGTCGGGTCTTTTCCTCAGAATGAGGAAGGTATTAGGCCATAGTCCATCACGCTGGCCCAGTGCGGGTTGGCAGACTTCACACACCTCTGAGAACTTTAGGGAACTCTCAGGAGTGCAGGTTTCCTCACATTGTTTTCCTTTACCGTTAAAGCAAGTGATATTTAATTGCTTAAAACACACATAACTCAGAGTCAGAGGTGTGCGCCCAGGATCGAACCTCGGATGATTATAAGAGTGTTAGCGACACTTGATTTTGTTCCCATAGATTTTAGAATACTCGTATTTTTCATCATACTCGATACTTTGGACAATATTATCAGTATGCAATCACTTGTCAAAAGATAAGTGTTATCTAAAGAGATTTATACTCATCAATAACACGTAATAATTCGCACTCAACTTTTGTAATTAATATAAAAGATGATAAACGTCGAACATAAACCACACAGACAGTCTCTCTTTCTTGACATCTGTCAAACACTATTCTGTCTATATCTAAAGAATGTCATGCAAAGTGGTTGAATTAACTGCTGAGCTTAGCAACATTTACTTATTCGATTCATTATTTATTTATATAACCCTATTTAGGAAGAAGACATTTTTTATATCTTATATATAAAATTCTCGTGTCACAACGTTAGTTACCATACTCCTCCGAAACAGGCCGACCGATTTTTATGAAATTGTATATTGGTTTAAGAATCGGCTACTATCTATTTTTCATCCCCCTAAGTGATAAGGGTGGCCCACCCCAAATTTATAAGGCAAAACAACGTTTGCCGGGTCAGCTAGTAATATATATTATTAGCTAGACCTAGAACCGGCAAACATTGTTTAAACATATAAATTTTAAAAAAATGGGGTAATTGGGATGGAAAAAAATCTCAGACTACCCGATATGCATATTCATAAAAATCGCTCGAGAAATTTCGGTGCAGTTTGGTTACAAACATCGCGACACGAGAATTTTATATAATATTAGATTTCCCTTGATCTCGCTCATGTTTCCAAAATAGCTTTGATTGATGTAATGTTGATAAGACCTGTCGGATGATACGTCGTGAACATGTAGTGTCATAACAAATTCTAGATCATTGTGAATCTAAGTCAGAATCGTAAGTTGGGCTTGGTTTAGATTTGTGTTAGGTCAGCTTTGTGTCGGGTTAGCCTTATGTAAGCCTAACCTTAAGCTTAGACAGAGCACCCTGGACAGGGAAGGGTGTTGTAATTGTGTTGAAGTTGAAGGTGACAAGTCCAAGGCACTGCTTGAGTTCCTGTCATCATAGTGTGAGATCGTAATGTTTAGTACCTTCTGACCATATCGAACCCGTAGCTTTCGATGTAGACCATGAATTGTTTAAAAAATTCCAATTATTCCCAAGCGCGCACGTGAATTTAATTTCTCAAGTAATTATGTAAAATACAAACCCTCATTGATCCCTTGAGCCCTCGACGCGAGTGACGTCCTTGGACCCCTGGTACGGATAGTTATTGAAGTTGTTTGCCAACTACTAACCTAAAACATTTTACAATAGTTTAACCTAGTTGCCATACCTGATGTTTGTTTATGGTATATGTAAACATCTATACATACCGACCGACAAACAAATATTTAGAAAATTATGTTCAAATATCTTCTATATACTGTTAATTATGATGTTGATAGTATTTTGTACTGTTGGACAACTAATAAACGCCAATCAGTGCAGTGATGGTCTAGTGGTTAAGACATTGATGTCTTTCTTAGGAAGTCCGAGTTCGATCCCCCACACAGGCACACACCTCTGACTCTGAGTTATGTGTGTTTTAAGCAATTAACTATCACTTGCTATAACGGTGAAGCAAAACATCGTGAGGAAACCTGCACTCCTGAGAGTTCTCCATGTTCTCAAAGGTGTGTGAAGTCTGCCAACCCGCACTGGCCCAGCGCCTATGGCCTAATCCCCTCCTCATTCTGAGGAGGAGACCCGGCTCAGTAGTGGGCCATTAATGGGTTGTGATGATGATGATGAAACATCAATCGAAGGAGTAGAGATTACAAAATAAATAAGGCGTCACGACAGAATAATTATGATTACATCGCGAGTATTCTAGCTGTAACGCTGAAGCTCTCAGCCTAAAGTATAACCACCAGGAGGATATTCTAGTCAAGCAGTGAGACTGTGTTGGTCTGCAAAGTAACTTCGCATGAAAGGAAAACTGATTATATTCCGAACGTTGAACCCCCGGTTATGTAAAGCTGAGCATTTTGTATATACAATAGAATTGACAAACTGTCCGTCTTTTGCAAGCTTTTCTAAACAATGGCTGAGTTAATTTGAATAGTTTTCAGTGACCATCACAACAATGTTTTGTCGTATTCGGTATTTATTATCTAAAAACAACGTGAAGTTGTTTACTAGTTAGGTCACTGATTCTCATATAACACTATATCTTCCGCAAGGGACCTATTACGACGTAAGAGAAAATAAAATTTGATAATTCATAAGATACGTATACTTTTTTTGCGCTTTAGAGTATTGTCGGTTATGGTGTTGGCAGCAGTGTTATGAGTAGCATTTTACTTTCAAAGTTGGCATTATTGATAGTTAAGATGTTGGCAGCAGTGTTATGAGTAGCATTTTACTTTCAAAGTTGGCATTATTGATAGTTAAGATGTTGGCAGCAGTGTTATGAGTAGCATTTTACTTTCAAAGTTGGCATTATTGATAGTTAAGATGTTGGCAGCAGTGTTATGAGTAGCATTTTACTTTCAAAGTTGGCATTATTGATAGTTAAGATGTTGGCAGCAGTGTTATGAGAAGCATTTTACTTTCAAAGTTGGCATTATTGATAGTTAAGATGTTGGCAGCAGTGTTATGAGTAGCATTTTACTTTCAAAGTTGGCATTATTTATAGTTATGTAGTTGGCAACATTGATTTGAGTAACATTTAACATTTGAAAATGACACAATTCATAATTAGGATATAGCTAATATTGATTTGAGTAACATTTTAATTTTAAAGTTGACACAATTGATAGTTAGGATGTTGGCAACATTGATTTAAGTAGCATTTAACTCTGGAAGTTGTCATAACTGTATCAGTTGTACGAACAGATAAATACACCGACACGACAGAAATAATTATTATTACATCGAGAGTAATCAAGCGGCTAAAAATGGTTTGCTAGACTGAGTTGTGCGAGATCTGGGGGCCTATTAAGAAGGCAAATTGTCTACGGGATTATACAGTTTGGGAACCTTTGAAAGATAACGGAATATTAAAGCATGACTCGATATTTATTGGAAAGAGAAAATTGACACTGAACGTTGACCCCGATTATGTAAAAGTGAGGAAAAATTGAAATGGAATTATGGAGATTGGAAACATGAATTTTAAATTGGTTATTTCGTATTATGAAGTGAAATAGAGCAATCGTCGGAAGTTTAACAGTTGTGCAACCTTCGAAACCAAAACACTATTTAAAGCTAACAATTATACCACTATTTAAACATACCTACCAGTACCTTAGCGTACTGGGTACTTTAAAAAAAAATGGTTTAAAGTGTCCTCACTCTAACACAACTCTACTCTTAAATTTTTTTATTCAATATTGGTATTTACATTCTCTTATTGAACGTCGGAATCTACCCCCCTTTCGGAAACGACCTAACCCACACCTGAGAAGAATGGGCGCAAGAAACTCAGTGGGGACTACTTCTTTTGGATACTTTACTTTTTATCTTTTGATTTTTTTTAATGCCAATTTTTATAACAAATATATTTTATAAATTGAGAAAGCCTGGAGCGAACGCATCATTCCTAAAGCAATTTTCTTTGGGATACTATTAATATTATACCCGTCCCCATTCTATCTTCAAGGATGTAACTCATCAACAAAACAAGAGGGTATCTCTTGTTTTGCCGATGTCAATGGGCAACGCACCCCACTCACCATCAGGTGGAGCATCTGCTCTTTTGACCTTATCTACCATAAAAAAAATATCTCACTAATTTTTATCCTGAAAAAAAAGCGAATGTCGTATAGGATAGGTATAAAATATTACATACAAATACTCGAAAAGAAGCATAGAGTCCTAATGATATAGAAGTGAGTGAGTCTGATGGTGGAAAGATGATTGATTTTCGCAGACAAAGTCGCGCACCATATACTAGTGGTTATTAAAATGTTATCACATGAAGATAAAAGCATGCTGCGCAGTAACACTCAAACGACAATATCAACTCAAATTAGATTGATCTGTGGGTTGAGACCTAGGTGCAGGTTTAAAGAGCTCCTTCACTCTTCGACCTCGACAACTACAATAGATAATAAAATAAATTTCGTGAAAGGGAATGCGTTGAACCCAAGACGCCGCCAAGAACATTGATTTTCGCTTACAGACGTCTTTCATGAATTATAGTTTGCCTTCGCTTCGATAACACTTGAATTAATCTCTCCTAGTAATTGTTAGGACTACTAACATTAAAACGAGTTTTTTATAATTAAATATTATGATGGCCTTGTTCTATTATCTGTAGTATTTTCGCGTATTTGAGTCGAAGACATGAATGAGAATCTACTTAGGAGAGCTGATGGTCGTCGTTAGTGACCACATTATGATTCTTCTATTTTTATGACGTAATATGATAGATAGCTTATTGGACCTAAACGTAAGCTGCTTTTTATCCCTTTGTGTATAACTTGAAGGGTGTGAAAATGGTAAACTAAGGAATCTTCCCTGACTTCTTTTTTTTATGAGAGATAAGGGACACACGAGCAGACGGTCCACGTGATGGAAAATGGCCACCATCGCCCATGGACATAGTCAAGACTAGAGGGTATCTATTGATTTGTCGATGTGTTGCCGTCTCGAAGATAGAGTGAGGAGGGGGAGCGAAGAGAAGAATGCTGCGGTTTCAATGGACTCCGAGCAAGAACCCGGTGTTCATTGGAACCCCAGCAATAATGGGATGGGATAGAGAGGGTTAAATCTGGCACATGCGGCTCGGCCGGAACGCGTCAGAGAACTGTGGTCGGATTCGCATGCTGGTGTTCGCAAGCCATTCGGGGAACAGATCCTCTACCGCCTAGAGAGTGCTGGGTTACTCGCCTCTTACGAGATGCTCTCGCAGCGGCAGAGGGGAATTGTATTCTAGCCCGTCCTCTCATGGGAAAACCCGCAGGTGTAATTTAAGTTAACAATGTTTGCTTATGGTTAACCTTACACCTGCGCTACATTAGATCGTGGTTGAAGGACAAGTTCAACAAGCACTCTTCTGAATTACTACGGATTTCACGCGTGCAAAGTAGTGGCATAGTCATAGTATACTATAAATCTACTATCTTGTAACAACTGTTTTCCAAGACAGCTGATACAATAAGGTTATCACCAGAACGGCGCCAGTCGCTGGAAGCTTGAACGTTTGAGCATAATTTAGTGATAGGCGCATGATATGCACTTGTTTACTATTTACTGAGAATTGATTATAAAGCTACTGATAAGGTAATCTCATGTTTACTGGATTAATTTTGACCTTAGAACTCCTATCTTGAGTCATATTTCTTCTAGATTATTCCTATATAAAGCACCATAAAAACGAAAAATATGTTGGCAGGTAATGACATAGAATTGTCAAAATTATTACATTGACAGCATACGATATTAGGAGAGATATAACGTACAGCGCGCCCGATCTTCGTCAATCATATTTGTCGCCTCTAAATAAAATGTCTTAACCAAGTTTTTCTTTGTTTCCAGTTGACGAGAAGATCTTCTGCTGCCACGGCGGACTCTCCCCCGACCTTCAAGCCATGGAGCAGATCCGGCGGATCATGCGGCCCACCGACGTGCCCGACCAGGGTCTGCTCTGCGACCTGCTGTGGTCCGACCCTGACAAGGACACTGCTGGGTGGGGGGAGAACGACCGTGGTGTCAGCTTTACTTTTGGGACTGAGGTTTGTAAACACATGTTTAAAACCCCTTAAAAAGACTTGTTTTTGAAGAAAAATGTCTTGTTATTTTTTTAAATAACACGAGCCATAAGACAAAGTTCATTTTTTGTAAAAATCGTGTTTTGCGGAAATTAGCTGGTTATATAGAACCTCAATGAACTAGAAGTTTAGACGTACTTTTTGTAATTCAAAATTATTTATTTCTGGTGCAGTTTACCAATACTATTATGAAATACAGTAGGTTCTGTGACAGATAGATGAAGGTATAATCAAAGTTCCCGATTATTTTTTTTATGGTAGATAAGGTGCAAACGAGCAAATGGTTCACCTGATGGTAAGTGACCATCGCCCATGGACATCGGCAATACAAGAGATACTCTCTTGCATCCCCGAAGATAGAGTGGGGTGGAAAAGCGAAGAAAAAAATGATGCGGTTTTAGCGCACCTTCTGCAAAAGCCCAGAGTCCACTAGATCCGCTGCATTAATGGGATGGGAAGGGAGGGGGTGTGTCTGGTTTACATGCGGCTCGACCGGAACGCGTCTGTGACACTTGGTGGTTGGATTCGCATGCTAGTGGTCGCAAGCCAGTCGGGGAACAGATCCCCTACCACCAAGGGGGTGCTGGATTACTCGGCTCTTACGAGATGCTCTCCCAGAGAAAGAGGGGAATTGTATTCGTAATTGCATGTAGCATTATATTTTTATTTTTATCTGGTAAGGGGTCATCCTTAAATTACGTCACACGAATTTCATGATTTTTTTAAACCCTACCATGTCCTTGTCACAGCTGGTCTCGTTTGTTTTTTAAATTATTTATAATAAAAAAAGTGAATCATTATATTCTAACTTGGAAATACGACGTCACCAAATTTAGGACCCCTTTCGCACAATGTCACACTTCGTCAATTCGCTTAATGTATAGTTTCGCTCGATCTCCAATGACCCCCAATTTTAAAGTGAAAACATCTTTACCAACGTTGTGCAGTTGTGTACTTTTTTTTTGAAAATTCGTAAGCGTCAGAGCTTAATAATATAGTTTTGCTCTCGCCGTATGTAGACCAGACATACCCCCTCCCTCGCCCATCCCATTAATGCTGTATTATTCAGATCTGGCATCTCAATAATACAGTTCGATTTTTTGTTTTCACTTCCGGATTCCTGCCCTCCCCTAGTGCAACCCGTTATTTTTTTTTATATGTGAACCCCTTGTAACTTGTCATCGCCCCTTGTTCGCTATTCGCTATTTATATTCAAATTTCGCGCCTATCACAAATCTGGTCGGTTAGCATCGGGGCTCGGCAAAGAGCATACAGCGGATCTCGATTCTCATTGGTCGAGACGCACCGCGTGAACCTCGCCCCAGTCGCCGCACGGCGGCATTCAATTCAACATGTTCAACGGCTAGCTAACACTACAAAACGTGTAATTTCTTAATAATCCTGCTCAGACTCAAAGTATAGCTACAAAATAGTGAATATTGTGCATATACACCAGCATACCGACTACGGCAGCTCGAGGTGGTGCTAAGGGGTGTGAAACAACGAACTGGAGACCTGGATAGGAGATCTGACTGTAAGTACCCTTTGCTTTCCGCCAGATTTTCGCCTCGTCATACGGCAGGAGCCCTCGCTCCTGACCCAAGGTGTGTCTTTTTGATACATCCTTTTTTGGTGCCGAATCCCGCGGATACCCTTTAGTATCATTTTCGTGTTGTAATTTTGAAAATTCATAATTCAATATGGCTGGTATTTTACGTTAGTATATTTAGAAAGCGTAATTATTACGATCAAAAGGTCAAAGGTTCATTTATTTTACGTATTTATAGCATTTCTAATAGAATCTATCAGTGATTTCGAGTATACCGACATAGTTTAATAAATTGCAACTCGGGGTACCTACGTGGAATTCTAGAACTTTCGGCCATTTTGCATTTTACTAGTCAATTTCTATTCGACTATTCACTTTTATATATCGAGCTATAACTAGGTACATTTACGATTTTATCCGTTCATTCGTTTTTTACTCGTTCCAGAAATTATTATTTCTTAAAAATTATTCGTTTCGACTTGTATGAACATATACTAGTCATATCTACACATCATACCTAGTTAATTCGCAGCTTTGAGTCGTAAACTCGTAAACAATTCGTATAATAAATATTAAGTTGTTACAGATCACGTATTGTACCTGTCTAGTATCTACTCGTACATGTATATATCTATTCGGCTGTGACAATATTGTATTTATTTATTTTTTTAATTCGTGTTAGTACAGATCTTTATTTTACATAAACAAACTATTCTATAATTATTTGTTTATGTATGTGTGGCTCGGCTGTACTAACTAATATTCATTATTAATTATTATTACAGATCATATAAAACAATCTTTGTGTATCTTATACAATTATCGGCTGTAATATATATTGTAAATTACAATTATTACAGATCAAGCTATCGGTGTTTTATATAATTAATATCGGCTGTAATAATATTAATCTATTGTCAAAACAATTATTCATTCGAAATTTATCTATCTATAGTCTACTCGTACAAACAAATAGTTTCTTTGTTAGCTATTCGTTTTTCTTAATTAATCGTTTAAAAATAAAATATTGATAACTGTTTTCACCAATAGATATATTTTAACTCATTAAGTGCGCATCGTCGCATCGCACGCTGGCTGGCTACACACCTATATATTGATATATCTACCTATTCGCCGCGCCGCTCGCCGCTCGCCGCCTGCTGTAGTCGTTGCAGCTAGGAGTGACGTATAATTGTTTACATTCAACGTGCGTGGTCGGTCCAAAACAGGCTTATTAGTAAATAATATTTTATTTTATTTTTTTTTTATTCGTGATATTATATTAAAATAACATCATGTCGTATGTTACTAAACGTCATGCTCGTAGACTTAGTTCTTCAAACAAATCGAAAACGCAACCTATAGAAACAGATAGATATACTGTACGTGACTTGCCGTTGTTACGTAATAAGCGAACTATAGCTTTGAACCGTATTATCAAGGCCTTAGAGGTTGGTTATTCGGCGCAGAAAGGAGAATCGGAAATTGATTTATTTTTTTCATACTGTGAACAATTAGACAAATATGTATCGGAATTTGAAGATGCACATTTTTCAATTCTCGAACTTTCAGAATCATCCGAGGAATGTGATGAGGATGAAAATATGCGTACCCGTTTTGATGAAACTTTTTTTGAAATTATATCAATACGTCGTAGTTTAACAAAGGCAGATTTAAATTCGTCCCATAATCTTATAGATAATAATAATTCGTCATCGTTGTCACGCGTAAGATTACCTAAAATTCAATTACCTACGTTTTCTGGTAATATTAAATATTGGCCTGAGTTCTACGATACATATAACGCGCTTATTCATAATTCCTCGCTTACTGAAGTAGAAAAGTTTCACTACTTAATTTCATCGTTGAAGGACGACGCTTTGGCTGTCGTACGCGTGTTCCCTATCACCGGCGACCACTATACGGATGCATATAATGCGTTAGTGGCTCGATATCAGAATAAGCGTGAGTTGGCTTTTAGTTGTTGGAGAGACATTCTTAGTATTAATTTAAAACTTCAGCACGCGGGAGACTTTCGTCGCTCGTTAGATAGTATAGATGAAAACTTAAGTATATTAAAAAAAATTAATCTTCCCATTGAACATTGGGACTTTGTTCTGGTTTATCATATTCTATCTAAATTAGATGCTAAATTACGTCGGGAATTCGAACAAAATTTTAATAATTCAGAATTTCCCAAATATTCCCAAATAAAAGAATTTTTAAATTCAAAGTGTGAGGCATTGATACGTGACAGCCATTTCAGTGACAATCCTAAACCGCCTTCTCTCAACAAGGAATCATCGAAATCTAAATCTAGCATTTATAAAAATCGTTTACACGTCACTCACACATTGTTAACAGAAAATCTAAATAATTCCAAAATTTCGTTCACTTCTAATAACAAAAAAAATAATGTTGAAATTAAATGTTCATTTTGTTTAGATTTACATCCTATTTCAAAATGTAAAAGCTTTTTATCCAAGCCCGTTGACGAGCGTATGTCTATCGCACATGAGAAAAAATGGTGTTATAATTGTTTAAAGCAATCTCATCAAATAAAAGATTGTACTTCGATTTTTAGATGTTTAAAGTGTAAACGTAAACACCACACCTTACTTCATAAGGATCATGAAGAAAATAAATCAAACATTCGTCCAAATCGTTCCGATACTCATTCCGTTTCTCTCGTTGCTAAGCAATCCAGTTCTTCTGGGCATATAAAAGATTCATCTTCTGTGAATACTACTGTGCTTCTAGCTACAGCTATAGTTAAAATTCGAGATTCTAATGGCTTATCACATGCGTTCCGTGCTTTATTCGACACTGGAAGTCAAAATAATTTTATTACTCGAGATGCTATGCGGTATCTTCAACTTCAGCCGCTCTCATGCGAAACAACTATCAGTGGCTTAGGCGAGGTTGCCGCTAACACGACCGGTGTAGTTCATTGTTCGATTATGTCAAACAATAATGATACGTCATTCGATATTGACTTGCACGTTATTTCAAAAATTTGCAGTGATCAGCCAGTAGCTAAACTTAATACCGTAGGTTGGTCACATATACAATCGCTACCGTTAGCGGACCCAGGTTTTGACGTCCCTGGTCCTATCGATATTTTGTTGGGAGCTGATGTCTTTGCGGAATCAATTCTCAATCAGCGTATTAAGGGTAAAGCAAATCAACCATTTGCTATTAATTCAGTTTTCGGTTGGCTTTTATTAGGTAAAGCACCATTCGTTACGTCATCATTAGTTCAATGTTTACCACAGACAGACGAATTAGCTTCAATCGTTCAACGTTTTTGGGAGATTGACAATGTTCCCACTGCGTCATCGCTCACCCCAGAGGAGGTTACTTGTGAGAGTCTATATTCAACCAACCATTATCGCGACCTTTCAGGAAGATATGGCGTTCGACTTCCTTTTAAGGATAGTATCGATCCAACATTTAACGGTTCTCGAGAAATTGCGTTAAGACGATTTAAAGCGATCGAACGGCGACTCGCTCGTGATCATGATTTGTACCAACAATATTCGGAGTTTATGAATGACTATCGGGACTCTGGTCACATGTCGTTGGTGGATGTTAAGGAGCTAGGTCGAGGTAAATATTACATTCCTCATCATTGTGTCGTGAAGCCGGATAGTGCTACGACTAAATTACGCGTAGTCTTTGACGCGTCTGCTAAAGATGCTCAAGGAACATCGTTGAATGATACGTTGCTAATAGGACCTAAATTACAAACTAATATTGTTACCGTATTACTTCGCTTTCGTTTATATAACGTTGTCTTTATGGCTGACATACGTCAGATGTATAGACAGATTCTAGTCGCTAGTGATCACCGTGATTATCAAAGGATTTTTTGGAGGTCTAACTCCAATGAACCTATACAGGAATTTAGATTAAATACCGTTACTTATGGTGTCTCATCTGCACCTTTCTTAGCTATCAGAACCATCCAGCAGCTGGCGAAGGATGAAGGATCTTGCTTTCCTCTCGCTAAACGAATTTTGGATTCTGATATTTATGTCGACGACGTGGTATCCGGTTGTAAAAGTTTGGATGAGGCTCGAGAGGCTACATCACAACTCATAAAACTGTTCTCATTGGGTCATTTCGAACTCAGGAAATGGGCCAGTAACGTACCCGCTCTGTTATCTAATATTCCGCCCGAAAAGTGTCTTCTGTACCCTAAAGCATTTTCTGACAGTCAATCGTCAACATTAAAGGTTCTTGGCCTTAACTGGGATCCAACCACGGATATGTTTTTATTTGATGTAAAATCTTCAAATCGTTCCTGTACCAAACGAGTTATTCTCAGCGAAATCGCAAAGATATTCGACCCTTTGGGATTTCTCTCACCCATAACCATCAAAGTGAAATGTTTCTTACAGAAGCTTTGGCTTTTAGGGATTTCATGGGATGAACAACCCCCACATGAAATAGCCCACGCATGGACCATGCTATGTGACAACTTGTGTATACTTCAAAATATACGTATACCTCGTATCCTAACTTCTAATACTTTTCGAACACATGAGATTCACGGGTTTTGTGATAGCTCTGAGTTAGCGTACGGTGCAGTGATTTATTTGCGAACCTTATGTCAGGATGGAACTACTCACATTCGGCTATCTTGTGCTAAGGCTCGTGTCGCTCCTATAAAGAAAGTCTCATTACCTCGTTTGGAGCTATGTGCAGCATTTTTGTTGACTGACCTAACCAAATTCGTTCTTGATACGTATCGTGATAAAATTCATGTTAACGGGATTTTTTTGTGGTCTGATTCTACTGTAGTTCTATCATGGCTTCGTTCACATCCGTCTCGTTGGGCCACTTTTGTGGCCAACAGAGTAAGTCATATTCAGGATAACTTCCCTGCTGAATACTGGCATCACGTGGCCTCGTCTGACAACCCAGCAGACGTGTGTTCACGCGGACTATTTCCTCAGGATCTTCTTCATAATACCTTGTGGTGGTCGGGACCGTCGTGGTTGGCGCAATCCTCGGATCGCTGGCCAGTTTCGAGATTTTCTATAGATAATGAAAGCGACATGGTTTATGCCGAGGAACGTCGATCGGTTGCACTCCTCGTGCCCACGAGGGTTAGTTCTGTCTCACTAATCGAGCACTTGCTGCATCAATTTTCGTCACTTGAAAAGATAATTCATATCGTATCATATGTCCGTCGTTTTGTTTATAACGCTAGGAATCCACAGAAACGCCGCCAGGGCTCTATTATGACGGAGCTTGAGCATAGTAATTCATTACTATTTATTGTCAAGTTTATCCAAAATTCGGTTTTTTCAAATGAAATTCAGCAGTTGAAATCAAATCAGTTGTTACCCAAACCTTTACGTAAACTTAACCCATTCTTGGATGAAGAGGGTGTTCTCAGGGTGGGCGGTCGCTTGTCTCGTTCTGGTTTAGAATTCGAACAAAAACATCCCGCACTTTTGCCTGGCGATCATCCATTCACGTCAAAATTAATCGAATCCGTTCATCGTAAATATTGTCATACAGGGCAGAACACTACTCATTATCTCATTTTACAACGTTTTTGGGTATTATCGGCTAAACGTGCCATAAGAAGCTGTCTTTCTAAATGTATTCGTTGTTTTAGACTTAAACCCAAACCATTAGAGCCGTTTATGAGCGACCTTCCGTCCTTTCGTGTAAATCAAGCCAAACCATTTTCCGTTGTAGGCGTTGATTTCGGTGGACCTTTTCGCATAAAGCTCGGAACGCATCGCGGAGCCAAGATAGACAAGGCTTATCTTTGTTTATTCGTGTGCTTAGTCACAAAGGCCGTTCATCTTGAGGTAGTATCATCTCTATCTTCTGACGGTTTCTTAGCGGCATTGCGACGATTTGTAGGACGTCGTGGTCGTTGTAACGTAATCCATGCGGATTGTGGTACAAACTTTATCGGTGTTAGCAATTATCTTTCTTTATTGAACACGGCTTCGCAAGCTGAACGTATAAAATTCGATTTTAACCCACCCTCCGCCCCGCATTTTGGTGGTGCCTGGGAGATTCAAATCAAAGCTGCGAAATCTCATCTTTATCGTATTGTTGGCAATCAAGTGTTAACATTCGAAGAACTCACCACTTTGTTTGTACAAATCGAAGCGGTTTTGAACTCACGGCCGTTATGCCCCGTGAGTGCAGATCCAAATGATTTGAACGTTTTAACTCCAGGTCACTTCTTGACCCTGGAGCCGCTTACCGCAGTACCCGATGCAGATTTTTCTGGTACGAGTTTAAACCGATTGAACCGTTGGCAACTTATCCAATCGTTCCTTCAGAGCTTTTGGCTACGTTGGAAAAATGAGTACTTGCATTCGCTAACTCAACGGGCCAAGTGGACGAAAGATTCTAAACCGTTGTCAATTAATGCTATCGTCATTATTAAGGATGACAATCGTACCCCTTTGCATTGGTCGTTAGGGAGGGTAATCGAGTTACATTCGGGTCCGGACGGCATAGTCCGTGTAGCCACCGTTAAGACTAAAGAGAGCATTCTCAAACGACCTCTCGTTAAGTTATGCCCCCTTCCCATCGACTCATAATTCATTACCCAATTCGTAACTTAGTTTATTCGTAGTTTATTTCTAGTTATAACTCGTTATTTTGTTTGATTAAGATTCATTATACGCGAATCATTTATAGTTTTTATTTCACGTATTTCACGTATTTTATTCTTTTTGCCTTCTTCTTTCACTTCGTGATTAGTTTTAGCTAACCGGAAAATACCAGCTGTATTTTGGTGGGCGGTATGTTCGCTATTCGCTATTTATATTCAAATTTCGCGCCTATCACAAATCTGGTCGGTTAGCATCGGGGCTCGGCAAAGAGCATACAGCGGATCTCGATTCTCATTGGTCGAGACGCACCGCGTGAACCTCGCCCCAGTCGCCGCACGGCGGCATTCAATTCAACATGTTCAACGGCTAGCTAACACTACAAAACGTGTAATTTCTTAATAATCCTGCTCAGACTCAAAGTATAGCTACAAAATAGTGAATATTGTGCATATACACCAGCATACCGACTACGGCAGCTCGAGGTGGTGCTAAGGGGTGTGAAACAACGAACTGGAGACCTGGATAGGAGATCTGACTGTAAGTACCCTTTGCTTTCCGCCAGATTTTCGCCTCGTCATACGGCAGGAGCCCTCGCTCCTGACCCAAGGTGTGTCTTTTTGATACACCCCTTATGTTTCGATATAGACCACTATGGGGATCACTGGTCTGTAATAGTATCTCATACGTATGCAAACGTTATCGCAGTGTAGCCGGGAAGGTTTGCGGAAGCGTCTCTGTGTCGGAGAAAGCGATGGCAGTGTTATCATGCCCGTGTTGTCTAGATATTACATGATTTGTGTTATTGTATCACTTCACTACTCATTCACATGCAGTAAACAACTCAGATAAACTTATCCTGTTTCTTCTATACACTTCTACAGGCCTTACGTAATTCTAACTTAATCTATACTAATATTATAAAGAGGAAAGATTTGTATTTTTGTATGTAACGAATAAACTTAAAAACTACAGGGAAGATTTCAAAAATTCTTTTGCGCTTTTTCGTTAGAAAGCTACATCATCCCTGAGTAACATAGGCTTTATTTATTACTAGAAAATATTAGAGATCCTCAGAAATTCTTATTAAAACTAACCCAATGATAGAACAAAATAATGTTCTACAATATTATAGAACGTATCAATATCTACAAAACACTTTGCGAGACCATATGTCCATCTATTATAGTTATGTCACTATAACTACTTTTTTACATTTTAAAAGTTGATAGAAATGCCTATCGAAAACAGACTGTTTCAATGCCTGTTGATTACTTTTTGAATTATTAAAATCGGACCTTCCATTCAAAAGATATTACGAAATTAAAAATATCAATATAAACAAAAAGTACACGCCGACGCGCCGGTGTGACTCCACTGGCCACTAGTATTAAGCAATTAAAAGTAAAGATAGATTAAAGCTTATTATTATTGGGTAAGGATATTGGTTACGTTTTAATGTAAAAAGGCTTCAAGGGGTTCAAATAGGGGATGAAGTGCATGTCGAGCTGTGTGGCTATGGTCATAGGGGAAGGAATTTTGTATGGGAGTTCGTCATATATTTATGGCCATATTATATTGACAATTAAAATGTAAAAAAATCTCCAGAAACAATTATGTTATGTTGTAAACACTTACTCCAAACCTTAGTAATGGAGATCCAGCATCACGACATCATACCACTACACAGCCATAGTTGGTCACCAGGCGAGCATCGTTTGACAACTGTGAGCCAGTCTATCGGAAGTTTTAGAATAAAATAAAATGTACTACCCGCGAATATAAAGTTATCTGGGGAACCAAACTTTTCACGATTTTTTTTTTCGTGATATTTATATGATGAGTCAGTAACCTTCAGTTTTCTAAGCAATGTTAATATACTATATTGTTTACCTTGATTGTACGTACATAAGATTAATTTACAGTAATTATTTAATATAGGAAATGATTTAGTCCAGGAAACTAGCGTTGATTAAATATTTTATTGCTCTAGTTATTTATGATAACCTGAAGAGTTTGTTTGGCTGAACGCGCTAATCTTAGGAACTACCGGTCCGATTTGAAAAACTCTTTCAGCGTTAGATAGGCCATTTATCGAGGAAGGCTACAGGCTATATATCATCACGCTAAGACCCATAGGAGCGGAGCTACACGCGGATGAAGTCGCGAGGGTAGGCAAGTATTATATAAAATTCTTTCAGTGTTAGATAGGACATTTATCGAGGAAGGCTTAAGGCTATAATATATCATCACGCTAAGACCAATAGGAGCTGAGCATAAGGCTAATGTTACACATGCTCTAGAATAGCATGCTAAAAAGCGTACTATAAGTATGCTCATTATGAGCATGCCTATAAACTGTATACATTTGCTAGCAATAAGCATGCTAATTTTAAGTATGCTCTTGAATAAACATGCTCAAAGCAAACACTCCAATTCACATGTCATTTGTTAGCATGCTCTCTACCAGCTGGAAAATCAAACATCCATCCGCATGGAACTGAATAAAATTATTCTTGCTGAGCATGCATGCATCCAAAAACTTCTGTCAGCTAGGAAGAGGGAAAACGGTAATAGGAAGTGCGGGCACCTTGCAAACAAGATCGATACTAGCATGCTCATTAAGCCCTTCCACCCCATATCCTGTACACCCACGCTAATAGATAACATTTGCTTAATAATAGTATAGCTCAGCTCCTATTGGTCGTAGCGTGATGATATATAGCAAAGAAAGTTTCAATATTTTAACCATCCCTCTCTCTCTCTCTCTCACTCTTATGTGACGCAGGCGAAGTCATGCAGGTCGGCCGATAAAGCTGTTGTTGGACATTGTTATTTATGACCCTTTGAGCCGGATGTATATTAGGTTGTCTGGCTTAGCAACTCGCTACAATCAGTAAACGTTGTTTACGTTAACTAGTTGTGTACTTGCTATTTGTTTATTTACCAATCGTGTTGTATGTAGAGGTAACAGGAAACAATATGTTGTTATTGAGCTATAATGCTATGGATTCAGAATCCGAGCTTATAAGTATTTTTAGGTTTAGAAAAATACGTGTCATATATAATCTCATGAAATATCCGAAGCTAATATATATCGGCGCGTAAGTTAGGCTATGATTAACCTAAGCTTAGGTTTAAACGGAGAACCTGGGCAGTGAAGGCATGTCCAAGACACTACTTGGGTTTCTAAGTTTAAACCAAAGGTTAGGCTAACAACAAGACTAACCTAAACCTAAGTCACACCTCCGATATATACATTAATGCTGTGGATCTAGTGGGCTCTTGCTCAGGGTCTGCTGAGACCGCTGCATTTGTTTTCTTCACTCCCCCTCCCCACTCTACCTTCGAGGATGCAGCGCATCGACAAAACAAAAGGGTATCACTTGTTTTGCCGATGTCCATGGGCGATGGTGGCCAGTTACCATCAGGTGGATCATCTGCTCGTTTGTACCTTATGTAAAAAAAATATAATCTATACATCGCGTGAACGCAGATATTTGGCTTTGTGAGAAAGAGACAAGTATATGACTTATATTCGGATCATCCACAAAAAATTTGAATATAATACAAAGATATAGTTACGGGATGGATTTTTGAGACGGGTCAGTAAGGGCAGGTACCTTAACCGTTATAGTTAGACGAAAACGTTCCTAGGAGACCATGCATAACTTTTTAAGATATTCTGAACTGCATTCAGAGATTTTTGAGAAAATGTACGGTCAGCGAAAAAAGTGCTAAAATCCAAAAAAAAAAATTTTTATGTCTATAGATCCTATTTCATATGACTGATGTCAGAAATTATTCCGAGTAATATATAATTTTAAAAGTTGGTACGAACTGAACAATTTTCAGTTGTACCAACGTAAAAATAAACTAAATACGCCGCCATGATAGAAACCAGAAGAGGTTTCGTGATTTGTCGTATGGAGACATAGCGTCCATATTATTACATTTATACATCAATGTTGTAACAGTAATGTTTCCGTTTCCAGGTGGTTGGCAAGTTCCTGTCGAAGCACGAGTTCGACCTAATCTGCCGGGCGCACCAGGTTGTGGAGGACGGGTACGAGTTCTTCGCGAAGAGACAGCTCGTCACGCTGTTCTCTGCTCCCAACTACTGCGGAGAGTTCGACAATGCAGGTGAGGAGAGTTTGAAATTGAAATCTATTTTTCATCCGTAATCCAAAATCTTTGAATCAAAAATAGATTTTAAAGTACTCAATCTGTAATCCACAAATTCAGGGGTCGGTGACGACCCTCAACAGTCTTATGTCGTAAAATAAAAGTGGATATTTTATATTAATTTGTGAGTGACTAAACGTACAGATAATCAAAATTAACATAATTTATAATCTATGGATTAGTTTTTGCATTGATACAACTCCATTAGTTCATGTGCTGCTTATATTATCTATAACAAACACTGATATGAGCTGATATTACATGTACTGGCTGAGAGAGATATAGAGATTATCTAATCAACAATAGCGAGACATTAAACATTCTTAATCGGGAGGTCACAGGTTCGATGCCCATTGCCCACTATGACGTGAGTCACTAACAAAAACACTACCAGCGAACCGCAATCGTTTCTCTTTAGTATAAATAGTTCCAAATTCAAATTCAAAATTGGAACATACTTTCTCTCAGATCTTAACGCCTCTAACGCTCACTTAGCCGTTCCATTTGACGATGACGTCATGGTGCTCACTCGAAGCTCGCGACGATTCATGTCAAATCGTGAGTCGTTGTGAGCGTTGCAAAATTTGGCGGCATTTTTAAAACAACAAAAATGGCGACGATGTATATACCTTTATTTGATACGGATAGAGATTTATTAGTGGAAGTGAATGTCTCCGCAGCGCATATTTTTTTTATTTTTTTTTAAATGTGTTCCAGTCCAATTTGCCTCCGACATGATGGTCAGAGCCATTTCTTGGCCAGTACTATTGAATTTCCATTCAATTTTTGATCTGTTCAATTAGTTGGCTCATTAGTTACTTTGCCACTAAATTGAAATTATGTTATATATGTTATGGATAATTGTTGTTTTTTTTTTGTGTGTGTGGCATGTGTGAAATGTGATGTTCATGGTTTATACGTAATGTACCTTTACAATCTTATCTTATATAATTATTTTATTAATAATTTATCGCATATTCATTATAAATATAAAAAAAAAATCATTCATCATTTATTTACGTTAACGCTCGCGGACAAGTGGAATGGGAAAAACCGCGGTCGTGAACGTGGGCGTTGAGATCGCTTAGTGGAACGCAGGAATATGAATGTCATCCGCTGCATTATCTGTGCGCTTCCCGCCAAAATCGACTTTGACATTTGTGTTATTTGCTATGTGACCTTAAAACTTTGCTGTGAGAATATAAAAGAATAAACAAAAGTAAGAAATAATTATTAAAATTAGGTCAGTATTTATTATTACAACCACTAATAGGCTAGTTGACTCTTTTTTGAAATAGTTTTTAAATTGTAAATATTTGATCAAGTATACCATAAAAAAATATATTGTATTTTTTTGGGACTTAGAAGATCACAAAACTTTAAAATTTAAATAAACTATTTTCGAACAGACGAAAACGCTATCGGCCATTTTCTTTTTATTGTTATCTGTGGCATGACGCTAATGAGTTTGTAAACAAACGCGTACGACGTAACCTCTCAGTTTTGTGTTTACTTCACTTATTTTATGATATATAAACATGAGTTCTAATAAATTACACGGAAAATATAGTAATTATCATTACTGTATTGTATGCGAATGCAAAAATACATTTAAAAAGACCCCAGAAAAATTACACCGGTCAACACGGATTTTGAGTCTGACACCAAAATGTCAAATTTTGATTTCTTTTCCCTTACTTATAATGGGTAAAATAAGTTTTTTGGTTAAAGTTTGCTTTTCTAGAAATTTCGTTTTCATAGAAAATTTCATATTATTTCGACAAGTAAAGTCTGTATGCTATTTTGCGACTCAGTCATATACAAAAGTAGTTGCTACAGTTTGTAATAGACATACATACACTCAATACAATAGAATGCGCGACTTGTCGCCATTTTGTTTTAAAGTATTACCAATTATTATTTTACTCTCTACTAAGAACTTTAAAACTTAATTATCAATATAAAACATACAAAAGCAAACTTATTTCTTCATAAATTGAGTTATTGGTTATTTTTCAATGTAAACACTCAGACAATAGTCATTAAATAAAAGACACAAAAAAAAGATTTTTTTTTGTTGACTTGTGTTATGGATCAGAGTTCCCTGTACAATAACTTGAACATTTTGTGCTTGTTTACTATAAACGCCCGAGGGGCGAGGGGCGGTCGTGTGACAGTCGTATTGAAGAGAGCGGCGTATGCGCGCGGTATACACCCCCCGTAACCCCTTTATTGATTAATAATATCCCGAGTCCTGTGTGTGCTATATCTCCTAAACGCTAGTTAATTGACCCTTCCCTGACGAAAACCGACTGGTGGTGAAGTGTGAACTATTTTGTGTTATTGTGTGAAACGTGGGCAAAAGAAGATAAGAAATCATCAAGAACTTGTGAGTACTGTGTGTCTTTATTACCTGACTGACAATAGATAACCCTTAATTTTAAAGAAGCTGAAACCGGACCCAGCCAGCTTCCATGTGTGGGGTTTTGTACGCCCTAGTGCTTTTGATCACATACTACGCAATTATTTTCTTTGATTTATGTTATATTATTATGATATTTTGCCAAATACACTATACTATACTTACATCACAGATTACCCCCCAATAGATTCCGCATTGAAGGCGATATGTATTAACCACACATATGTGCATTTGCACTTATACCATCGTCACGCCCACAATTTATTAATTAGTGTCAACCAGACATTAGACCCGTGACGACGTATATGTTTCCGTGTTTCACAAATAGAAATAAATCGTTTTTATTTGCAACAAATTAACAAAAATGATTAGCTGTGCTGTTAAATGGCGTGGGAGAACTTCAAGGAGCTCAAGTTATAATGGATTCTTAGAAGTAAATCATAAAAAGCGAGCCTTACACTCGTTGATGTCTTTTTGAAAAGTCTCTTTCACTCGTTTGCATTTATGCTATATTTGTCTTTGTCTTGCAAAATAATTAGCGTTGTGAAAGTTTAACCCTTATCGAATAGTATCGATATTTTCGAAATCGAAGTACAATTTGAAATAAAAATTAATACAAGTTTTTAAAAATTAAATATTGATTTGTTGAAATTGTAATTGAGCGCATTTGCGTTGTTTTTTCTATCACTTTATTTAGGTTTCCCAAATGTTCAGAGAGGAAAGCGAAATGGATTGACGCATGATTGGTACGAAGTTTGCCGGGTCAGCTAGTACACTATAAAAATATGTCATAATCAAGGCTATTATAATTATTATTATTGTTAAACGAGAGTTGTGGTTTGATTTTGAATTCTTTATTATTAAACATTTCTGTTATGATAAATAGAAAAGGAGCTAGAAAGTTGTAGTCACATAGTTTACTTAGCAAACATTACTATTAATATATATCGACAGTTAAATATCCTTGTCCCATCACTACGACAATCGGGTGACGTTGAAATAGCCAATCATACAGCACTAGCCGTCCCCCGCGCAACTTGGTGATTTCGAAACGGAACAAAATGTTCAACATACGGTATCTATTGGGGGTGATCTGTGACTTACATAGATGTCTTGACGTTCGTCAGCTCGGCAGCGTAGAAATCTTGGTTTAATGCGAAGAATTTACCAACCATCGATGTATCGATTCTTGGCTTACAAATTGTATGACGTGTGAAAATATAGATTAAAAAAAAAATTATTTTTTTAAATTTATTTTTTGCAGCAATCCGCCACTTACGCCAATTCGGTTTTTTTTTTTAATGTATTAATATCAATATTATTTCTCTTGTACGAAACACTACATGAAATAAAAATATTTTTTATATATTTTAACCTGAGTCAACTAGTCTATTGTCACATTGTATTTCACTTATATTAATTTCATTATTTTTGAAGGTGTGTCACAACATGCATTAAAAAGTTAAGAAAATGCAAAAAAAATATATCAAAAACTTGAATTAAACAATCAATGCTTTAAAAAATACTAGAATGACAATATATTGCAGACACATTTAAACATTATTACACCTAAAATTTAATTTATTGTGATAAATAATAATAATAAATCCTTTATTTCGACCATCTTGGATCATAGTGTTAGTAGTACATAATCTTAAAAATATTTGTTAGTAAAATTAATACCTAGCTAACCTAAGAGTAGATCGATTTGTCTGCACATGAATCATACAACAGTGATTGGAGTACAAACAATCGAGCCTCTCTGCCAAAGTACTCAGGATAGTGTTAGAGCTGGCTCGGGCTCTGCGCAACAGGGATGTGCACCGTTTTCGCATTGTACTATAAAAGCAATCTACACGCGCCTCGGCGAACATCCCTGAGGCGCTACAAAATCTGGGTAACCCCAACAGCATCCTAAACGTATTGTTATACTGAACTCGGAGCGCGCTGTTTCTGCGTGTAGTTAACCCACAGACTGCTCGTGTAGAATTAAGTGCAGTAAGCTCTAAAAAGGGTGATTTTAACTGGCACTGAAAAACGAGCGAACCTGCGGACAATCATGTTGGCTCTAACAGACAACTCCCTGCGCTCTCTCTCTATATCAGCATCATCTTTCAAGTCAGAAGTTATCACATGCCCAAGATATTTAAATTGTTCCACCCTGGTTAACGGTGTCCCATATAGTTTAATAGGAGGAACAGTTGAAGGCACTGGTTTACCTCTGGCTCGAAAGACCATGCATTCGCTTTTCTTGACATTATAGATCAAGCCATGACTCTGGGCATAGTTTTCACAGATGCTCAAAAGCTTTTGTAAGACCACAAACAGACGCACTCAGCAGCACCATGTCATCCGCGTAGCCAATGTTATTGATACACATTCCATCAATATGACACCCATCGTGTGTGCTACTGAGTGCCTCTATCAATGCATTGACGTAGAGGTTGAAGAGCTTAGGCGATGTTAAGCCTCCCTGCGTGACTCCACACTCCATCCTATACGGCAACGAATAGCTTTCCGCCCATCGCAGAACATTGATCTGGTTATTATTATACCAATTTTTAAGAATCCTGTTCATCTCATTAGGCAAACCAGCATTTTTCAGTTTCTGCCACAGGATATCATAATTTACCAGAAATGCTTTAGACAGGTCAAGAAAGCAGACATAAACTGGCGTATCACGGTCCGAATAATACTTGACAGTTTGTTTTAAACACAATACAGCTGATTCTGTAGACAGACCAGACTTGAACCCAAACTGATTGTCATGTAGCTTGATGTGATTATTAAGTTGTGTATTAAGCAAACCGTCAAGTACCTTCGCAATTATGGTGGCAAGAGATATCGGCCTGTAGTTGGACTTATCACTGGTATCCCCCGTTTTATTTTTGACGATTGGTACCACCAAAGTTTTCATCAGTGCTGTGGGTAAATATGAATGCCCTATACACTCGTTATAAAACCTTGCAAGCACTGCGGGAAGAAGAGGTCTAGCGTATTTCAAGTGATCAACACTCAACCCGTCGTGGCCGGGAGATCTGCCATGCGACATAGATATAATTATCTTTTTAACGTTACCGGCTGTAAATATGACTCTACTCTACTGACCACTCACACCCTCGTCTTCCTCAAACGTTGATGGTCCTAACAGTGATTTTACAGAGAAATGATCTTTAAACAATTCTGCTATAAGAGTGTGATCACTAACACCATCAATGCTCACTGGAAGGCTGGACTGGATATTTCGAGTTTTATGCATTTCATCATAAATTTGACCCGTTGTTGGCTTGCCATTCCATATCCACAACAAAAATGCAGACCTGGCCTTCCTATGAGCATCATGTACATATCTGTTCCATCCAACCACAGGACGCCTCTCATTGCGCCTGTCTATACCACAAGATGCGGTCGCAGCACCCGTAAGGATGTCAACAATATCTTTATATAACTTATCAATATGTGTTTTATGACTAGAATTTTTACATATATTATTAACACAAAAATTATTATTAGTAAGTTCCGTTAATCACTCCGTTAATGCAACGATTCGTGTTCCAGGTGCGCTGATGTCGGTGGACGAGACGCTCATGTGCTCGTTTCAGATCCTGAAGCCGGCGGACAAGCGCAAGCTCTACTCCGGCCTCAACATGGGCCGCCCCAACACGCCGCCCAGGGCGCAGCCCAAGAATAAGAAGAAGTAAGTACCAACTGCACCCAACACGAGACAACTATCATCTCCATGCTTTTGGATTTTTATGTAGGAAATCATAATCCAACTTAAGCGGAGGAGGATCAGTGACAAGGTGGACATCTTGTCTTTTTTTTTTCTTCTTATTTGGAGTTCTGATTTTGACAAGATTGAGACAATATTTTTTTGCCAACTCTGGAGACAAAGGTCATGTGATGTAATTTGTGGGGGTGACTGCTTTTATTAATTTATAAATCCATTAATACCAAAAACCAATCTGACCAGATTAATACTCAGAACGACTGCTGAGAAAGAATTAAAAAAAAAATTATATTGTTACATAAATGCACCCCTTTTTAATGTGTTTGTCCGTCCCACAGTTAGCCCCAGTTCGCCGCCATCGCATCGAGGTCGACGACTTGCATGGATTCCCACGCTAAACCTGTCCGCCATTTTGACAGCTTCCACAACAAAGCTTGTAAATTACTTAATCTTATTAAACTAAAATGAAACTCCCATCACTAGCTGTTTGACGCAATTGTGACGTCATAGCTTTGTAAATCAATAAACATTATCGAACTTTACAATTAGAGTTATCGACAGTTCAATTGTTATTTGGCAGCAAGGTCATTTTTTTGTAATATATCTATAGTAAAGCATCCGCTTTCGTTCACAAGTGTTGCCACACTCCTTTTATTTTGTAACATTTATAATTTTTTTGTTCATCTCTGCTCGCACTATCAACAATTGCTGGACAATTGTGTTCAGTAGACATGAGCTGTTGGACTAAAAATCTGTTACATTTTCCCATCTGTCAAAGTCAAAATGTCAAGCTGTCAAATGCCGTTTTGTAGACTGCCAGTGCGTAAAGTTGTTTTTGAATGGCAGGGAGTCCAAGTAGAGCGTGTAAGAATGCTAGTATGTATTGTATGTTCGTTCGTATGTCCGTTTACGCTTGTGTCGTACTCAATATCCAATAATGTAAGGTTGCGCGGCGCCAGTGACCTTCTCCGCCATTACTGTAAGTTTCCCGCCCTCACTCTGAAGCGATCGGATAAGCGCACTGGAACCGCGATGTTAATGACATTGAGAATGTAAGGATTAAAATTTGTAATTAAGTAGTAAGCGTATCGTGAAGTTAAGATATTCGGAGCTACATTTAAATCCCAAAATGGTGGGATATTTAGTATCATGATGTAGTGCGCTTCAAGTACTCGTGTCGTGTTGGGCCCGCGTTTTTTTTTTAAAACAATAATTGTATAATATAATTTTTTTAATAATTTCATCTGTTATTTTTAATTCTTATGTAATTTGTGTTAAAGTTAATGAACGTATGAAGTTTGTCAGATGAGATTGTTACGGTCCGAGTATCCGAACTCGTGACGTAAGAGTTGAGGCGTGCGGGTCGCCTCCGCGGGTAACGTCAATTTATTTATTACGTCATGAATCAGACTGAGCCGAGCGTCGCCCGACTGTCAACGTTTTATGAACAAGAGAATTGTATAATTATTTCATAAATAAAATACTTTCTGAATATCTAATTGCTTTTATTTTATTTTTACCTCTACACACAATAGACATGAAGACAGTAAGAATAACAAGTCAGCTAATTATGGTTTATCGATTAAATAATATAATTTAACCTCGTTTGTATTTATGACATGAGATTATCCATCATTGGTTCCACTACTATATGTTGTGATATCAAACGAAAGCATCAAAGAAGCTGGTTAAGCTGTTCCATATCAAACTGTTTTGGACGAACTATAAAATATTAATGAACATTATTACTCATTAATTCAGTGTTGTCATAGTGAGAATAATTCATCATATTCATTTATTGACGATGATTAAATTAATTGATGTCAAAATTTATTTTACATTTTGAAAATACAAAATGGAAATGCATTAATACTAGTATTTAAGAAATGTGACATTTCTGGTCTTGAGTGTGAAATGAACTAAAGAACATGAGCTGGGTTGAGTCTAGTGACAGACAATAGGAACCAGGTAACCGCATCCCCACCACTACCTGAATTATCCCACTCGTATAAGCTAATAGTCGTGCGATGAAACTTTATTGTTCATTCACATTTACTAACAATGTGTAATAAGAGAACGATGTTTTTATTATCTGAAACAAAATATACATTTAACAATATACACTGGAGTAATCAGCATATGTAAGTGTTGCCAACTTACAACAACGAAAGTTGTCAAATTCATGGGTAGGAAGCGTCCCGCGCGCACGACCACGGGTCGCAAGTTGGCTAGCAGCACGTTGAGGAGGAGTCTCCTCGGCTTCACTCCCATCGTTGGCCACGCGCTTTGGTATGCTGCTGTTGATACGCGATCAGCCTTAAAATAAAAAATGTGTATAGTTTATATAATTGACATGACGTCACAATCCGTATGCACTTCAAATGATATGCATGACGTCATAACTTATTATATCAGTAGTGACGTTTGTTGACAGTGTATTGTATAACTTGACGTCACTATCCATATGCACTTCAAATGATATGCATGACGTCATAATTTATTATAACAGTAGTGACGTTTGTTGACAGTGTATTGTATACCTTGACGTCACTATAAATATGCACTTCAAATGATATGCATGACGTCATAATTTATTATAACAGTAGTGACGTGTGTTGACAGTGTATTGTATACCTTGACGTCACTATAAATATGCACTTCAAATGATATGCATGACGTCATAATTTATTATAACAGTAGTGACGTGTGTTGACATTTTATTGTCCACCATGACGTCACTATCCATAATATAATGATTTGAGTTGAAACTTCTCCAATTTTAACACAGATGAAAGTTTGTCTGTTTATTCTATTCGGATTAATTAATATATTACTGGTCAAGATGGACGACGTTTATTTGAGAGACAGCAAGATTGTATATTTACTACTTATTTTAACAGACCACAGACTATACAACACAATCGCTACAACATGACGGCGCGGCGGCAAGTGACAGAACTAATATGTTTCACCTTATTTAAATAAATATATTGGCAACTTATAATGTGAGACTGGCAACACTAATACTAGATATTTATTTAAAACGCTACATTTTGTAATTTAATATTTACCTGTAAAATAATTTGATTTCCAAAATAACAGTACACATAGATATCTACAGCCACAGCAACTAAATATTCAACGGTGACCATGTCGAATTTCTTAAATTAAAAAAAAGAAGAATCAGTATATTAAAAAAAAATTAAAAATTAGATTACTATTTAAAATATCTTACTAATGTTGCAGAATATAACAAAGTGCATAAGTATAATGTCACTTGCACGACTCGAAGCACTAACAGAGGGGATACGAAAACTTCAAATCTGTTCTTGAATTCATTTATTATCTGTAACACCTTCGCGCATTCTCTCAGCGCATCACTAGTTGCTTCGTCATATTCAGCGCTGAAAATATCTAAAAAAAATTAAAAAAGGATGTATATAACAATACAGATTAAACACTTCCACAGATTAAAATATGCCTGTCAAGCACAATCATTAAATATATTGTTTAAAATATTAATATAGACACATACCATATTGCGATAGTTTTTCGAGTTTCTTGTTCTGGAAATAAATATAAATGTTATTATTTAAAACACACTCAAAATTTAGGTTAGCTAAATTTCCCCGATTTTGGGGTAAATTTAATTGAAGGATGAAAATTTCCCTGGTTTTAGGGTAAATTCTTTATTTATATACCCTATAAAATCTTAGATTAAATTCCCCAATTTCAGGGTAAAATTAATACATACTTTTTCATCATAGTGATAACTTGTATCTAACATCTCGCTAATATTATACACATAGTTGTGCTTCTCGTCTAGTTCTATGTCGGTGTAATATTGTAGTACGGCTGCATGTCGCACGCCGCGCTGCAGCAGAGCCGTGTAGCGCACATTACGAAGACAGCAACATAGTAAGTCTAATTGGCCACAAAGTAAAATAGAATTGCAGGCAAAATAGACACCTGAAATGGAAAAACAAGCTCAGAAAAGAGTGTTTATCAGTTAGCATTTGACAGGAAAATTAATTTTCATCCGATACAGTGAGAAATTGATGTTTTTTTGAGTTACCGCCGATTGCTTGCTTTGGCTGTATGTTATTATATAAATTAAGTTATTACTATTTAAAGTTGTCTGAAACCAAGTATTGTAGGTGTTATAGAAGCAATGCTACATCACTATTTGTTAGTCTGTGGTAATATTGTAGATTTTTTAAAATTTTTCTATTTCTAAATATTATTAAATGCCTAATTCATCATTGATCAACATGTATGTATGTATGTATTAATTTATGTGTCAATGTATGTATGTAAGTATGAATATATGTATACATATATATGTATGAGTTTATTTATGTATGTATAGTAAAGTATTTCATTTATATATACATAATATATACAATTTTAGAGATATGAGAGTTATTCACATTGCACGTCCTAAGGTTGACTGGCAGAAAATGCTTTTAGCATTAAGTCCACCTTTTGTACGAATATTTATTTTTATAAATTTGGTGCAATAAAGTATTAAAAAAAATAAATATTGGTTTGTAGTCTATGCACTACTCTGTAGGTCACCAAAAAGAGCGCTCTCTTTAGTTCGCATTCCAATGGCGAACTACTTCGCTCTTTTAGTTCTTTTTTAAAATAATTTAATAAAAAAAATAAATAAAGGAAAAAACATCGATATCGATGTTTATGAACAAAATATTGATATTTCTATCACCATTTAAATACATAAGTATATATCGTTTTTTTATTACAAATAAACCAATATTTTTATTTATTACGCATTTATTTTAATCCAAACATATAAATAAAATTGGAATGTCTGTTTGTAATATTAAAATAATCGCTTTTAACTGAGTGCATATGGATGTATACACGGTATACATACCAAAACAACATTTTTTACAATTTTTGTCTGTCTGTCTGTTTGTTCCGGTTTTCGGCCGACGGGACTTTCACTGGCAGATAGCTGATGTAACAAGGAGTAACTTTGACTATTTAACATCTAGCTACGACCCATAGGAGTGGAGCTACACGCTACCGTAGTCGCGTAGGTCGGCTAGTAGAAAATAAAAATCAAATATAAATGAAACATAAGCCTAAGAAGTAAATAATTCGATTTAAAAAATATAAGAACTAAGAGCGAGATCGTCGACGAACTAGTTCGTATAGTTCACCCAAAGGAGTGCTCTTTTGAACTAGCTCGTTCGCGAACTACCCAAGACTAAGGTATATATTGTGAGAAGGAAATAAATATTGTTTATAACTACGCATCGTCTTTGCTCTCCCTGCCCTTAATCCTCAAATTTAGGGTCTTTCAGCCTGGTCTGGACGAAGCTACATGATTTATATGACTAATTGTAGGCATAGGAATTAAAATTAATAATAATAATAATTTTTTAGGTTTTTTTTTCGCGGGATTTCGAATAAGTTTGCTAATTTTATACTTTTATCTATATATAAAAGGAGAAGCTGACTGACATGTCAACGTAGGGCCTAAACTATAAGGGTTAGTAACTTGAAATTTTGCACAGGGAGCCTTTTTATAACGTAGGGGAGCACTAAGAAAGGATTTTTGAAAATTCTTCCCCTAAGGGGGTAAAACGGGGGTGCAAAGTTAGTACGAAATTTTGCCGTTTTTGAAATTATTCAAATGAAATTCAGTATGAAGGTTCTTCATTGAAAGTCATGAAACACGTGTAAAATATTAATTATTAAATATGTGTACAGATGATCTACTGTAGGCTAATATAACTACCTCAATATCGCAAACGAAGTTGCGGGTAAAAGCTAGTACAATATATATGTTTATATCAATGCTAAAATCACGAAAAAAAGAATCAGCTGTTCTTTACAAAAATGTATATTATACAATTCGTACTTCCCCATATTTAATTTATATTTAATTCTCCCTCGGCAAGCACTGGCAACACCCTTAGTTTATTAGCAATATAATAGATAGTTGCTTACTGAGCTGTCCAACAGCGAGGGCCACGAACCCCTGGCCTAAGCACTGGCGCAGGAATATCAGCACAATATAAGGAGTGCTCGTGACGCCATTGTAGATCCACGGCTGCAGAGGCTGCTTGCTCCATACTGTGAAGAAATATCAAGATTAAATATTTATTTATTTATTAACACCAACAACATACTCAATAAAATATTATTTTACATACATGGATATGTCATGTATTGGTGATTTATAAGTAATAAAGCTTGTCTTTGGTTTGACGTTAGTCTAGGTATTGCTTATACGATGATGAGAAGGAAATGGAAGGAGGAAGATGGGGAATTTTGAGGAACACTACAAGGGGGTGATGGTATTGAATGGAATATTGGGTAAACGCAACGCAGATACTTCTATTGAACCGATAAATGATCAAATATGATCTCTAACAATTACGAGAGAAACCTAAGCAGTGCCTTGGACTTGTGACCAAGGTGTAGGGTTAAGGAATTCCTTTAAATGATCATAACACTCACCTCCACTGCTCAGGCTCTCTGTTTAAACCCAAGGTTAAACGCACAGCAAACGAATCTAACACAAGGCTAACCTAACCTAACCTAACATTGTGTTTACTTAACCACGTGGCAATTACATTGTAAGGACTTACGTGACCTTAGTTGGACAGCACTTCCACACTACACTGCACTTGACACTATCACTATCACTAGCACTACTTAGATGATGTTCACTTCTTGAGAGACCGCGCACGACTAAGACTTCAGTTAGACTGTCGATCGCATATAAAGGGTCGAGGGTAGATACTGTCAAAACAACGGAAGTGACTACTACCCCACTCCAACGCCATAGACAACGATAACGATTCGATTAATCGATAATCTTTTACTATGCTCCGACATATATATATATACATATATGGAAACTTAGGTTATACTAATTACATGTGTGCCTTTATAACAAGTGAGTCAGTGTTTTGTTAGGAAATAGTTTATTGTTAAAAGTGCATTAGATTCATTAGTCGTAGCTAGAAACAGTAATATAGCAGGATATACTTAAACTAGGTGAACTAAATGGTATTTCAATTACAGGTGAAAACGGCATGCACAAATTTAGACAACAATGGGATAAAATAAAAACAAGCTCTTATTAACTAAAATAATAATAATAAACAAAGATATGAAGATCTACTGCTAACGAAGATGGAAATAAAAATGAATTTATATATACATATCAGTTTAAGTATTTACTTAGATATTAAATTAATAATAATTAATAGGTTTTCTTTAAATTTATTAAGACTATTGTTAAGATAAAAGAAGTGCATTATTAGATATGGTAACACTTTGAAAAATAACTCAATTAAGTTTAATTCTCATTTTTTTTGTAGACATCATTTTTATAAACGGCATACTCTATACGACTTCGTTCGCGTGTTGCTCCGCTCCTATGGGTCGTAGCGTGATGATATATAGCCTAAGTTACTCCTTGTTACATTAGCTATC
Source organism: Limenitis camilla (assembly GCA_905147385.1). NCBI lineage: Eukaryota > Metazoa > Arthropoda > Insecta > Lepidoptera > Nymphalidae > Limenitis > Limenitis camilla. The sequence goes on from LR990244.1 coordinate 1,607,129, forward strand.
TGCCAGTGAAAGTACCGTCAAAATCGGTCCTGCCATTTCAGAGAACAGACAAAATAAAAAAGTTGTTCTATGAATTACTAGCCGACCCGCGCGACTTCGTTCGCGTGTTGCTCCGCTCCTATGGCTCGTAGCGAGATGTTAAATAGCCTAAGTTACTCCTTGTTACATTAGCTATCTGCCAGTGAAAGTACCGTCAAAATCGGTCCTGCCATTTCAGAGAACAGACAAAATAAAAAAGTTGTTCTATGGATTACTAGCCGACCCGCGCGACTTCGTTCGCGTGTTGCTCCGCTCCTATGGCTCGTAGCGAGATGTTAAATAACCTAAGTTACTCCTTGTTACATCAGCTATCTGCCAGGGAAAGTCCCGTCAAAATTGGTCCTGCCATTTCAGAGAACAGATAAAATTTGTAAAAAAAAAGTTGTTTTATGGATTATAATATCCATTTAATTTATAATAAGATGGCAATACTAATCGATATTCAAAAAAATTTCGTACATAATTTTGAGAGTAGTCAAAAATAGAAAAAAAAGTGAATTAAAACTGAATAAATAATAATATTAATTATACTTACAATGAACAGCAACCGGCAAAATAACATACATGGCAACACAGACCAGATTACTTCCTGTATACCAATACGCAAAATTCTTCGCAGCAACGTAACTGTTCTCCATTGTCATATTAGACAAACCTCTAGCTGACCGCCATTTAAAATTCTTATTCATAAAATCTACTAACTCATATAATTCAGCTTTAAAAACAGCAAAATATGTAACGATACACACAGACGCCATTATCGGCAAACCGTCCGCCATTTTGTCCAAACTCGACATCATATCAATCCAATCCGTATATAAATTAACAATCAACGATAATAACAAGTTTAAAAGAACAAACAAAACAATGGCCAAGTAAATATTATTGAAAATAATTTCAAACTCATTAGTTGGTTTTTGAAACCAATCCCAGCAACCAACGCCTTTTAATGGCGTCTCCAAAAAATGGGTTAAGTTGGCCACTTTTTCACAATTGAGGGTAGATTTGGATTTGTTTTTCATTGTGGTTTAAACAAGCGTCTTTGATACTTGACGTAGCAATAAATGGAATTTACAATGGAATCGTTTATCGATTGATTTGAAAATATAAAGAAGCAAATACATTGGTTTTTAATGCTACCTACATGTACATACAAATCAATCTTAAATTAGCAACACCGTTAATAACTTTATATTCCAAAACTGTATATAACCTCTGTTACGATAGACTTGAGCCAATTGTCAAACGGAGATCGCCTGGTGACCTTTATGGCTGTGCTGTGTTGTGGTGTCGTGATACTAAGGTTTGTAATAAGTTTTTTATATTTTTTTTTAGTAGATAAGATGGTCAACCTGATGGTAAATGGCCAACATCGCCCAGAGACATCGACAAAACAAGAGATGATAGAGTGAGGAGGGGATGTGTAGAAAAAATGGAATCGGTGAGGGAGGAGGTATACGGTTAAGTGTATATTATCGATAGTGGGTAGTTAGTAAATGAAAATTATCTGGTGCAGTGTATAAACCACTTGTATGAAACAAAGTTAACTAATTATAAACTTAACTGGTTAAACTGCTAAACGCTAATTATTCTTTTCCCACAATTAAAGCAGGCTGACAAAGTTTTAACTGCTTAAAAATTACAAGGAATCCGCCCTCGCTTCGCTTAGTCAAGAAAATTCTAATTCATTCGTGATGTGAAAACGTTGTTATTTAGAAAGAATCAGCCGATTAAGCATATGAAAACTGCACTCGCTCTGATGAAGGGTTCTTACCTTGTTTTTATTGATTCTCACACCCTTAACCCTTAAAGTAAGAGAATAATAAGGGGAACAACACTAAACGTTATTTTTTTTTCGGAACCTATTGGAGCTCGCTCTAGCTCTTCATGAAATGGAAACTGTGCATTTCACGTTTTTGTGGTAAAAATTCATATGTAATATATGCATTAGTGGCCCAAAAAAAAAAATTTTTTTTTCGAGTGTCGTACCTAAATATGTAAGTTTATAATGTTTTACGAGTCCCCTCCAAACGGCAGGTCAAAAAATATTTTTTGAAGGTCACTAAAAATTTTTAAATTTTTTTTTAAATTTAATTATAATAGTCCCTCCAAATTTATTTATGTTTAGAAATAGCTCGAAAAGATAAAAGTTCTTGTTTTGGAAACTTTGAAAAATTAACCTTTGACCTTTAAATATTAAAATTTCGACTTGAGATTTTCAGGATCTTTATCATTTTTTTGTAGAAAAAAAATGAAATAATGAGAAAAATAATATAAATAATTTTTGACGATTTTAGAAGTTTTTAAAAATTTTAAAAATTTTTAGTGACCTTTAAAAAATATTTTTTGATCTGCTGTTTGGAGGTACTCTTAAAACATTATAATCTTACATATTTTGGTACGACACTCGAAAAAAAATTTCTTTTTTTTGAGCCACCCTAATATGCATGCACGTATCTGAAATAGATTTTTATTTTTTTTAGCCATGTTCCACCAATTCCATCCTTTTGTGACTTCAACATTTAATAGCTAACTTATTAACAAATAACACTAAATTTTTTGTAAGGTGTCACTTTGGGACTTGATATAGAAAACTACCCCCAAAAATATACTTCTCGTTTTTTACAGCTTTTAATATTGCAAAAATTCGAAAAAAATATATTACAATTACTTTATTAGTAGTCATGTACAGTTTCAATTTCATGAAGACATCTCCAATAGGTAGCAAAAAAAAAAAATATGTTTACGGTTGTTACTCCTATTATTCCCTTACGCTTTGTATGCTTAAAGGGCGAGATCTTTTTACATTTTTTACATACGAATGGACTATGAGGTTCAGCTATTCAAGTTATACGGACACTTTTTAAACACAATTTTCTATAAAGACCTCGTGGTATATGTCTATTTTTTATGGCTGTTAAGGGGCAAACTGATGGTAAGTGGTCACCGTCGCCCATGGACATTGGCAATACAAGAGAATGACACTTTTCTGCCGATGCGTTGTCACCTCGAAAATAAAGTAAGGAAAAGGAATGAAAGGAAGAATGCTACGGGTTTAGTGGACCCTGAACGAGGAACCAGAGTTCACTAGAACCGCAACATTAACGGGCGGTCGAATTGGCTATATATAAATAAATTTTTGTCCTCATTGACTACGTTACAGAATAAAAAAAATGAAAAGATAATTAAGAGTATCTTGCGTTGGACGACAAAGAACTTTATACAAATAATATTTATTCTGAAAACAAATAGTCATAGTTAAAAATAAAAATCTATTGTATTCCGTGAGCAACAGATTGACATCGCCGTTAAGCTGTCTGCGTGGACTCAGCATCTCTGAAAGAAGAATAGCTTGGTAAGTAACACACAACATTGATTCTAAAGAAGTATTAGCCAAACTAAGGAGGACTTGGAGAGTGATTGGAGAGGAGATTGTGGTTAACCCCCTAGATTGTCAATCACTTATAACTTTCTAATTCTTCTGTACTATAATTGAACTCTTTCTGAAAGAATAAACCGACTAATTATTTTTTTAATCCAGGATGGATTATGAACTGTTCTCCTTAATTCTGACTTGTAGTCTTAGTTTGCTCTTGAACAAAAATGAAGAAGATGAACTCTTACTTTTCTTTAGACCTCCGTTGAGCGATCTTATAAATGCGCTTCAACTCCAGCAACGCGCGCATAATCACAACTAGCTGTTGCTCGAAGTCGCTCGTCTTCACGTCCACAGCCAGCCCCTTCTGCTTGCAGATCTTCACGTACAAGCTCCATATAGCCGACCTGACGTGGCACAGCTCCACGTGCTTCTTAGCTGCTGTTTCTTTTAGACGGTTGAGGGCTAATTCCCATTTGATGACGCGATTACGGACTTTGTCGTATCGCCACTGGAATTACATCACATGGTTTATTTACTATAAAATCATTCATTCATAATATTATAATAAGAGAAGCTGTCACACCAGTGTGTTCTTATGTTACAAGAAAGTTAAAGTGGATGTTCAAAACTAAAACAGAATCCAAATCATTACTGTTAGGATCGCGGCGTCCATACATGCAAAGTCGTGTGCGGCACTACGGCGCCAGAGCGGAAAAGGTGCTGTGAAGTTTTCAGGGGGCGCCAAAACAAATGTATAAAATAAAGTTGGTCCAAAGAGCGCGTCGAGCGAAGGTCAAAAACATTTTAAAAAATGGAATTGTAGACAAGGGCGCCAAAAACTACTAGGCCCGTATAAGAATATTGTAGGCGGGCTAAGACAGAAATTCGTTTTATTTAATTTCCTCCAAATATAGGCGCTCATGTCGTCTCTGTTTAAGATCTAAATTAATAGTGAACAGTTTTCTACGATTTTATATTTAAGGGATCAACGAGCGTTGGAGGACGTCATTACATTTTTGATAACGTGAAGTACAGAGACGAGGTAGGGTCATCAATAAATATTAACAAAAATTAAAAAATGGGATTCATGTTTACATAAACTTTAGAACACTTCTCCTTAGGAGCTCCTCTTACTTTTATTGCTTGTCAATAAAGAAAGAGAGAAAGAGGAATGAAAAGATCATCTCTACGATTCCTATGTTATAAAATTAAGAAATTTACTCTGAGATCAGCAAGAGTATTATTCAATCCCATTATAGAGAGTTTCTTCTCCTCCGTCAATGCCGCTATCTCTTGACGAGCTGTCTCCAGCATTTCCAAGTCTCGTTCTTGACGTTCAGCTAACGTATTTTTAGCCGCAGCTAAAAAAATATCATATTTGAAGTTTAATGAATATTTACGCTATTACACATACACGTAACCCTGGTAACATATATTATAACTTACCCAAAGCCTCATAACGATTAAGTACATCAAGTGGTTGCTTAAATTCTGGATATTTATGAACTACTGACATCAAGTAATCCTGTTAAACAACATAAAGATATTCTTTTATTTTAATTAACGCTAGCCCTACTGTAAGGACTATTTTCGTCTATTTATGATACTTATCTAGGGGGAGCGATTTCGCAAATTGGGGGCAGACACTCCATGATGTTTCACACTCTTCGAATCGTTCTGTGTTTTACGAACTTAGCAGATTTCGGGGCTAGTGAACTCGATATGCCAGGTAGGCTGAGCGTCTGTTAGTCAGGTTACGTAACAAGTTCCTAACACATAACGCAGTTACAAATAATATTCTTCCGAATAGTTTTTCAAGTTCCTTATCAGTGCCGGCCCAAAAGTAAAGCTATAAAGTGTTGTTAGGGGCGTTTTTTGCTGTTAACGTTAGGAGGGCGCAAAACAACAATCTCGCTCTACCCCAATCTAAGGCTATATTTCTACCAGAGTTGTGCGAGGATGTGTAGCGAGGTATGTGTTTCTTTAAGAACCAATAGAGTCGCTTCAGTTACCCAGCCTGGCTTAGGGTGTCAAACGCAACAGTCAAATCTCTCGCTACACATCCTTCCTCAACTTTGATCGAAACGCAACCTTTTATTTTATTAAGTTTACGAAAAAGAGAAGATCACAAATCCACATTGTCATAATCATCATCATCACGACCCTTCAATGGCCCACTGCTGAGCCGGGTCTCCTCAGAATGAGGAGGGTATTGGGCCATAGTCCACCATGCTGGTCCAGTGCGGGTTGGCAGACTTCACACACCTTTGAGAACTTTAGGGAACTCTCAGGAGTGCAGGTTTCCTCACGATGTTTTCCTTCACCGTTAAAGCAAGTGATATTTAATTGCTTAAAACACACATAACTCAGAGTCAGAGGTGTGTGCCCAGGATCGAACCTCGGACCTCCCGACTAAGACTTGAAGTCTCAACCACTGGGCCATCACTGCTTATGCATTGTCATAATATAATGGACATTATCTTGGATTTCATGGGGCTTTAAAAAGGATAATAAATCACTCGACCTCATAAATAGTATAATCTTTGACTTGCTTCTCCATCAAAGCTTTGACTTCTTCCATTTCAGCGACCCTCTGCCGCATAGCCTCAGTTTCCTTGGTCTTTCGCTCCAGGACTTCGCTGTCTTCTTGCATTTTGCGCTCAGCTCGATCACGTTTTTCTTGATTTTCTCTAATGAACTGAAATTAACATCAACGATAAAGACGCAGATGTGAAAAAAAGATAGGTAGAAAGCTCATTTCGTGGAACTTTGTTAGAATTGATTAAAAATAATATTATTTACCTAAAATACTTTAAATTTGAATTAATTGCAGTTTAACATCTGCTTTATACTAAAAAAATATTTTTTTTTATTTTTTATTTACATAAAATATTCTAATGGTCACGCTTAGAGTGACGTCACGTCGTCGTGTTGAAAAATTGTTTAACAAAATGCATTATTTAGACGAACTTAAGAAAAAGTAATCGAAAAATTTACTCTGAATTAAATTATCTCTTTCACACTTGAGAAAAATCTACCTTGTTAAAACTAATAAATGACTCCTTTAATAGCATCTCCTTTTCACGTAAGTCTTCCCACTTGGCATCCATAGTCTCCCTGTTCTCCCGTTCTTCAATTCTCTTGAGCGACAGTTTCTCATCAGCTTCCATGAGGTCTCGCCGTGCCTGCTCCATCAGGACTTGTGGTGTGGGTCGAGCTACATCCCATACTGGATATTTTCTGTGAAAAAAATATATAATAAACATACAAATCCATCGCTAAGTGTTTTTTATGATGAAAGTGCGGTGCCATCTATTGAAATACAACAAAAAATTTAAAAAAAAATGTTTTACTACTTTAAGTTTTAATCTGAAAAAGCGCCATCTACCGAAACAAAAACCTAGACAACTTTAAGTAGGACAACAAAATAAAACGGAGTTCAAAACAGTGTAAAATAATTTGCTATTATTTCTAGAAAAATAACGCCATTTAGCGAAAACAACAATTTTTTTAATAGTATGTTTCTACGACTAGACAACCTTACTTTTTTATGATAAATAAGGGACAAATGAGCTGACGGTCCACCTGATGGTAAGTTGCCATCGATATGTATTGTTTTGAGCGAAGGGAAGAATGCTGCGGTTTCAGTAGACCTAGACTCTGAGGAAGAACTCGGTGTTCATTATAACCGCAACATTTATGGGATGGGAGAGGGAGGGAGTAGATCTAGTCCACATTCGACTCGGTCTTAACAGCTTTCAAGATTAAATAATATGGTAATATGGTGGTTTGTTGTCGGTCTATAGCTATTTAATTTTTAGATATTTGTGAGCTGAAACATACTTGACCATCTGTGATGTTTCCACTAAAGATTTGTAATATTCCGATGTAGACTCCACCGGTGGACCGTGTGGGATTGCGATTGGCGCCAAATCTTTCATACTTTTCTTCATTTTGCTATAAAATCTCAAATTAATTTAAATATAAAACTAATTTAAGAAACTTCGAAATTATTTTAATATCAAATACGCTAATAGAAACTATATTGAAATATCAACTGTTTCTAGGCAACAGATAATTTTGAATAATTTGAGATAACGACGTATCTTTAATATTTTATAATCTATGATTATGAATCGACTATCCTATGCCAGGCAGGATTTTTATATAATTTTGTACATACTTACGAACTTCGGGACTAACAAACTAATATTAATAAAATATAGCAAAAATGTAATCTGATTAATCCACACTCAAGCTATTAGATTCAATTTTTGTACTTAGTGAAGAGCTAAGAATGAGGATTTAGATCAATTTGGTGTGACATGGCAATATCAACTTAAAATACAGGAAGTCGAGGATAAATGGATTTCATTAAAAAAAATTGAAGCCATCACATTCATATGAATCTCTTTTCTTGCACCCACTAAAGACAACAATAGTACCTTTGCCTTTTCCTTTATGGAATAAAAGCTAACGGATTTGTTGACGAAAATATAATAATGTTGACAGCTACAATATTATATGTACTACAGTATTATATACCTACAATAACAACTGAAAGTGATGATGATTGGGATGTTTTATTTTAATAATATAATTTTATTGCTAAAAAAAATCTTAAATTACGTTTTTTTTTAATTTGACGGAAAAATTTATAAAATTGACGTATTTTTGACAGGAAATACCAACTTGCTTTGCAGAATTATAAATCTATCATTGGCAACACTGCTTGACGAATCCTATCAGCAATCAGCTGTCTGTGATTGAGTTTAGTCCCTTATGTACATTTCTATGTAAATATGTGAAAATTAACAATATTAAACTATAAAACTAATTATTTATATTAATATCATTTTATTTTTTATATTATTATTGTTACTTTATTTATGTATATTTCACTGTGTTGTCCATTTTGTTTTAGGTACTAACAATAAATACCACATACTCCTAAGGTTTGGCTATACAAGTTTGTGTGAAATTCTTTCCTCTACCGAACACGGTCTCTTTGGCTGCTTTCTTCATTTCACGTGACATTGGCGGAGTTAAATGTGCTCTACTGGCACGCCTAAAAGCCATATACCTAAAATTGAATTGAATTGTCTGTGATTGACATTGATTGATATAAAATTCAGTTTATTTCTTTCTTTGTAGGTTAGGTGCGAGTTTATTTAGAATTCGTAATTTTTTATTAATAAAACCAATACAAATTGTATAAGACTCGCTCGAGTCTACAGAAGTACAGACACAATCATTCAAGACAAAAGGAAAATGGATTTCAACATTTCTTTCTTTACCGGGTTAGGTTGCGGGATTTGTATTGGTTTATCATTTTATGCGATAAATAAATACTTTGGATCGTTTTCTAACACCGTTAAAGCTGCAAAAAAGGTAATATATATTTTAAGTAAAGTTTTAAGGTTATGTTAAGTTAAAGAATCGAAGTAACACTTGTGCAAACCCAATTATTAAGTGATATTGATTTATAAAATCCTACTTTTGAGGAGACATGGGTTTTAGTACAATTAAACTTTGCTTATGTTTGTTGGTAGAGCATCTTTTCTGATCTTTCTAACCTGCTTACAACTACCACAACTGTTTTTAATGCATTCAGATTTTAATTTAAGAAAAGTTTACAACAAGTTTAATACAACTATCAATTTGGTTGTATTTTTTTTTTAATGATTTTTTTTTGAATTCCGAGGTAACCTCGGAACTCTGTCATTTATGAACGGCATTGGAAATTTCTTTTTTATAACAGGCTTTTATTATAACACAATTAACAATTAAATAGATAGTACAAGTGTAGTCTTTTAAAGTTTGGATTTATAGATACTTATATTAAGTCATCATACATCAAGCAGTCTGCTGGTGGAATGCTCTTCCAACATATATTAGAACGGCTAAAACTCTGAATGGTTTCTAAGGCCATTTAAAATTATATTATTTACGAATCTAAGCTGTTGTACCTTTTTTTTTTTGCTAAAGTTATCATTGTAATGTTACTTATGTAATAAATATATAGTTATATCATACGTATATATGTCAGCATATTGTGTTTATGTGTGTAGTGTAAAAACGTAGGCAATCGGCTCGCCTTGGCTGTCGATCCTACCAGAGTATAGAGTACCTAAATTTTAACACATTTAATTTTTTTTACAGATTGCAACAGATTCGGAATACAAATTAATTTTAGTAGTCCGAACAGACCTTGGAATGAGCAAAGGGAAGATAGCAGCACAATGCAGTCATGCAGCAGTTGGAGCTTATGACAAAGCCTTAAAAAGAGATCCAGAAGGTTTAAATATATGGAAACTTACTGGCCAAGCTAAAGTTGCTGTGAAAACAGATTCTGTGGAGGATATTAAGCAAATAGCAGATAATGCAAAGAAATTAGGGCTTATTACCTCTCTTATACGAGATGCGGGTAGAACACAAATAGCACCTAATTCCATTACTGTTCTCGGTGTTGGTCCAGCACCTAAAGATGTGATTGACAAAGTGACCGGCCATTTAAAGTTGTTATAAAAAAATATATATTTGAATTTGCTTTTATTATTGTTAAGTATATGAATAAAATATTTAAAATTAACAATTTTCTATTAAATATGAGCAGTAGTGCTTCCCATTAGTGTTCCAAAAGACTCAAGTTTCTTAAAGAGGGGTTTGCAGGACGTGACTCATTAGAACTCATGTGTAGACTCGAGTCCTTTTTATGCAGCAAGCCATGTTCGAGTTATAGACAACAGACAACATGAGTCTAAACTGTAACTGTTAAAACTCAGTAAGTTTTTATTATAATATATGAGAACTTATCTATCTATATATAAAAGGAGAACCTGACTGAGTGACATATCAATGCAGGGCCTAAACTATAAGGGCTAGATACTTGAAAATTTGCACACTGGTTCCTTTTATAACATAGGGGAGCACTTAGAAAGGAATTTTGAAAGTTTACCCCTAAGTGGGTAAAATGAGGGTGCAAAGTTAGTGTGAAACTTTACCGTTTTTTAAAGTTATTCAAATGAAATTCAGTATGAAGGTCCTTCATTGAAAGTCATGAAACTACCTCAATATTGCAAATGAAGTTGCGGGTAAACGCTAGTTAGTTATTTAAATATATATAAAACATAAAAATTGTAAAACGACACGAAAACAGTTCAAGTTTTATTAACGCGAAAAATGAATATCCCTCACTTCGCCGAGATCATTGACTTATAATGGATATTGTGCTTTCACACAAATATCACAAAACAGTGTCTGTCTACACATAGTAAACAATGTTTTAATTTTTTTTTATAATTTAACTTTGAATTTAAATTAAGGATTAATAATCTATAGTTAGGTATATGAATAAAATATTATCTTATCCTTTATATTATATTTAAGTTATTTTAAAAAAGACTCGAGCTCTTTGCAACACAGTTCCCGCTTAATTCCCGCTGTCAGCTGTCTGTATTAAACTACGCTATGGATTGTAGTTACACCAATAGACAAATTGATGCAAAAGGGTTTTATATGTATAAAACATGCATATTATAGTAGAGAAACCGTACGAATCGCTAGTAACAATATTCAATATATTTTGTTTAAAAATTGAGATTATTGTCACTGTGTGGGATAATTCAGGTGGGGATGCGGTTACCTGGTTCGATCGCAACGCGGCGTGCGGCAGCAGCATGATGTGGCTGCTATTGTCTGTCACTAGATTCAACCCAGCTGATGTTCTTTAGTTGATTTCACACTCACGACCGCACTTTAGATCGTGTTTCGGGAATCGGGACGCAATACAGAAGTATCGACGGACCGTGTTCGTGGCGGGATCGCGAGAGCGTTGTGCGTGAGTTCCCGATATTTTGGATGACGGTGGGTGCAATGTTAAGGATATTTTGACATGGTAACATTTGTTATGCCTAACACTAAACAGTCACAATTCAAAATGGTAGTTAACAGTGAATATATAATTTATTAATAATATATATTTTACTATTCACAAGTTGACATTGTTGTAATAAATAAAAAAAATTGATAAATCGGTTAAAATAAAACCATAAAAAATATGCATTTATAATAAAACAAACGTCTATTAAATAACAAATTTAATATAATTAAGACACATTTCGGTACATATAAAAATATATATTTCACATAATACTACCAACATTATTTATGTCTTCCAAATACAAAGTAGTCAACCGGAAAAATAGTCGTAAGAGATGAGCAAGGAATGTGTTTGTTAGGAACCAATAGAATTGTTTCATTTGACACTATCAGATTTTTTTCTGTTTTTATTCTATAACGGAAAAGGGAAATGTATTACACCGTACAGCCTCGTTAATAGTAAAAGGTTAATCCTTTTAAATACTTGTGGTTATCAAATCAGTATTATTGAAAGCACCCGAGAACGTGTAATGTGTTAAGTAAAAGCGCGGGAATCTGAACAAGACGAGCATCCCTAAAACATTAAAACAAACCTGAGGACTCGGCTTCCTGCTTCGCGTAATCCCAATTTCTATACTTTTTCCGCTCTCCCCCACTCCCACTTAACTCTGACATTCACTTCACAAAACAAATTTATTTTATAATTTATAGAGACGCCTCCAACAAGCCCGCCCCCGTCCGTAACTGTCAAAATCTGATTTTTTTTATTTTATTTAATGGAAAAGATATTACACCGTACAGCCTTGTCTATAGTTGAACCAATCTAATATATAAAATATTTCTATTGGTTCTAAACAAACACAATCCTCGCTACGCACGGTTGACTTATTATAAAAATATAATTTTATAAAACACATTCTTGTGTGGTAGTAATCAGTGTTTTTGTTATAGTGCAGGAAATCTAAGTTAAAAAAAAACATTATTTGTGGAAATCTTATTGAAAAGTGTTTTTATGTGGTTAGTTATTCCATATCATTTTATTGAAGGCGAGAAACTTTTCCCAACCTTTAGGGGTCGTTCAAGTATTATGTAAAGAGATTTTAACAATTATCCTCTCCGTCTTATGCTGACATAAACATGAGTGGGCACATTTATTTTTCAATATAAGCGAAGCAACGACCCCCCACCTCTTGTTAGTACTTACGTAATACTTGAATGGCCCCTTGACGGTCACATTTTGTAGTAGGGGATAAAAATAAAGTATGGAATGTAAAGAATTTATAATTTGCAAATCAATGGCACATTAGTGATAGTATCAGAAGGTAGATTAGAAAAATTATTTTAAAAACCGAACATTCAATTAAAACGTGAAATCTTACATCATAAAATACAGAATGGTGGGTAGTTTATATATCGATTTGGTTAAGTAGAAACTGATTAGGGAAATAAAAACTTTTACTGTAAAAAAACTCCTATATTGTGACGACATTCCAACCGTCAAATTCCGTATAACGTCAAACTACATATGTCAAACTCCATACAACATCAAACTCCGTACATCAAGCTCCATACGTCAAACTCCATATAACGTCAAACACCGCACGTCAAGCTCCGTACATCAAGCTCCATACGTCAAACTCCATTCAACGTCAAACTCCATATAACGTCAAACACCGCACGTCAAGCTCCATACAACATCAAACTCCGTACATCAAGCTCCATACGTCAAACTCCATTCAACGTCAAACTCCATATAACGTCAAACACCGTACGTCAAGCTCCATACAACATCAAACTCGATACGTCAAGCTCCATACAACATCAAACACCATACAACATTAAACTCCATACAACATCAAACTCCATATAACGCCCAAATAGTGAGAATACTGACATGGTTTGTATATCTGATAACTTTTTTTCAACATCAAAGTGAAATAAAGCTAAGATAGTTTTATCTCTATATTTTTTTTTACGTGTGCAATTATAAAGTTTCCATAAATAACTAACAGATGGCGTTGTAAGGTTGTGTAAACGTCCAATAGATGGCGCTGTATAAGTTTTTATTTCCCTGATCATTTTCCTTCTGGTAATCTGTCAACATATACAAAAAATTGAGTAGGCGGTGTGTATATCGACAAATCGTTAAAATTATAATAAAAAATAAAAAATTAAACTTAATTGCAATATTTAAAAAAAATTAAGTAAGTTTTAATAATACAGAGTTAACACTTATTTATCAACCAAGCTATAAACAGTGTTTCCAAAACCCTGCCTTTAATATAAAACCTTATTACGGTTGGCGCCTAAGAAGTGATGACGTCACAACTGTAATGGATCTTGAAAATTTCCCCGATTTTGGGGAAATTATGAGACAAAAATAAAGCATCAAATGACAGTTATTTTATGAATATTTTAATTGTTTTTCGATTATACAGGATTTTAAAAACAAAAATTAACGTTTCTCTCTCAGAATGTTAAGAACATTCACTCACCACTAGATGGCGGTGTATAGGAAAAAAAATCAACTTCCCCTAGATGATACTTAAGGTGTAAACTCAACAAATCGCGTCAGACCAAAACATTTAAATGTCGAGAAAGTTTCTAGAATAAATTGTAAGTTTTGGACCGACGCGTTTCAATAATCTTATGAGCAAAACATAATATTACAATTTAACAAATCTAAAAACTTATAATCTAAAATATTAAAGCTACATGCAATGTTAACGAGAGAGTTCTTAATTTTTTTTTTGTGACCCTAAAATGTATAACCGTATGGTCTAAGGCACTAAAATGGAAGACTAGGTCTTTGAGACCTTTAGGGATCGCTAAGTTTAAGGGTCAAAACAAACCAGTTCTGATAAAAAAAATGACTAAGTCTTTTTGTAATAGAGGGATCTTATTAAAGCCGTTTTATCATTATGTTTGGGGGTCTTAATCAAATCTTTTCCTTTTTTTAAGGAATAATTCAAGTCTTTTTTGTGATAATATTTGGGGATGTTAGTCAAATCTATTTATGTCTTTTTCGGTGGTGAGGGATCTCTTTTTGTTGCCTTAAGTATTTTTGTGTAATAAAGAGATCCAATTTAGGTCTGTTTCTGTATTAAAGAGGTCTTTTTTGTGATACTCTTTGGGGATCTTAATCAAATTTATTTTTTTAAACAAGTAAATCTTATGTAAGTCTTTTTATATGGTGATGGGTCTTACTAAGTCTTTCGGTGTAATAAGGATATTTAATTTAGGTCTGTTTCTGTGGTAAAGAGATCTTATTCAAGTCTTTTTTGTGATACTCTTTGGGGATCTTAATCAAATCTATTTTTTAAACAAGTAAATCTTATGTAAGTCTTTTTATATGGTGAGGGGTCTTACTAAGTCTTTCGGTGTAATAAGGATATTTAATTTAGGTCTGTTTCTGTGGTAAAGAGATCTTATTCAAGTCTTTTTTGTGATACTCTTTGGGGATCTTAATCAAATTTATTTTTTTAAACAAGTAAATCTTATGTAAGTCTTTTTATATGGTGAGGGGTCTTACTAAGTCTTTCGGTGTAATAAGGATATTTAATTTAGGTCTGTTTCTGTGGTAAAGAGATCTTATTCAAGTCTTTTTTGTGATACTCTTTGGGGATCTTAATCAAATCTATTTTTTAAACAAGTAAATCTTATGTAAGTCTTTTTATATGGTGAGGGGTCTTACTAAGTCTTTCGGTGTAATAAGGATATTTAATTTAGGTCTGTTTCTGTGGTAAAGAGATCTTATTCAAGTCTTTTTTGTGATACTCTTTGGGGATCTTAATCAAATCTATTTTTTAAACAAGTAAATCTTATGTAAGTCTTTTTATATGGTGAGGGGTCTTACTAAGTCTTTCGGTGTAATAAGGATATTTAATTTAGGTCTGTTTCTGTGGTAAAGAGATCTTATTCAAGTCTTTTTTGTCATACTCTTTGGGGATCTTAATCAAATCTATTTTTTTAAACAAGTAAATCTTATGTAAGTCTTTTTGTATGTTGAGGGGTCTTATTAAGTCTTTCGGTGTAATAAGGATATTTAATTTAGGTCTGTTTCTGTGGTGAAGGGGTCGTATTCAAGTCTTTTCTGTGATACTCTTTGGGGGTCTAAAAATTTTTTTTTAACAAGAAATAAGGGTCGTGTTGTCTTAAGTGTTTTTGAAGAATAAAGAGATCCAATTTAGGTTTCTGTGGTAAGTGATCTTATGTAAGTCTTTTTCTATGGTGAGAGGTCCTGTTTAAATATTTTTGTGTAATAAAGGGATCCAATTAAGTTCTGTTTCTGTGGTAAAGGGATCTTATTGAAGGCTTTTTAGTGATACTCTTGTAGATCTTACGTAAGTCTGTTTTTATGGTGAAGGATATTATTTAAGTATTTTTAAGAGGATGTTAACTTCTTTTCTGTCTCATTCAAACTACTATTTTTGCTTTTCTTTTCTTATACACGGACTGGCCCTTAACAATACCAGAAATTAAATTTATTTATTTTCTTTGAATAATTTTATGTATAAAAATATTATATATATAATTTAATTTGTTGTAGTACCTCCGCACTTAGTACAGAGTAAATACAACATGATTATATTATTAAAAAAAAATAACTCAATCTATAACATTGCATTATAATTGTCTTATAATGGTAACAAAGGTATATTAATATTATTCTTTTGAATAAATATTTTTTTACTATTGAAAGTTTACGATACTAAATTAAATGGCTACCAAAATGTTCAAATGGATTTGTCTATTGGGTCTGTTCAAGTATTACGTAAGCATATTATATCTACCTCCTCGCCCTATATTAGCGAAAGTAAGCAAAGCCTTAAAACCCTCCCCTCGTGCTTACGTAAACATTGTATGCATTTTTCTCCCTTCTCATGCCCCCACCCCCCTTTAATGCTTACGTAATACTTGAACGGCCCCTCGGGACAGTATATAAAGGTCTTGAAACTTTAGAGGTAAAAGAAACCTTTAGGTGTTAATTTTGGTATAGTAATATTTTTTGTCAAGCGTGGGTAGTCCATAAAAATGGGTAAAACGTGTCCCCTTCAGGGGGTTTCATTTTATAATCCCTTTATTCCCGGAGATGAGTAACCCAACCACCACTTGGTTGGGGGTCACAAATAACTTCAAGTTACAGTAAGGATTTTATCATGGGTATTGTAATCTTACACCTGAGTCGCAAGCTCCAGGTACAATTTAACTCGTTAACATTATAAGACAATTACATTCGGTGGTTTATAGAGTATTAAGTTTGTATGTATTTTCTATAGTGCCTATAGTAGTTTTGAGCTCAGCAATGCTCTTACATAGCTCTTCTGTGTTCTGCTGGGCTGTCACCTTGACGGCTTTAGCGTGCTCCATGGTGTCCAGCATCACTTTTAAACCAGACAGAACTACGCGGGGACCAACGATTTGAATCTATAACAATAAAAAAAGTACTAGACAACATAATAACCAAAAAATATAAATATTTTTTGGTTATTACCCTGTCTCACCATCAAGTGTTGCTGAAAGAGATCTCTATTAGAGATAAGTCATCCTTTGTGCACATATTTTTTATGTTAGTGTGTAATATTTATTGGTACATAAATAAATAAACAATGCAAGTTAAATAAATACTTGTAATAATACTTACTGCTGGCAAAGGAACCAGAACATCACAGTTACTGTAACTCTCTACCTTCAGCCTCTTGCTCCCCTGGGTGAGCGGGACTTGGATGGAGGCATCATTTAGAGGTCTCTTGACTTTCGTTTTAGACTTCTTATCGTCTCCCTCCTCTCTGGTTATATCTCGTTTTGGACATGAACAGACTCGCACCCCCACACTTTGTCTTCCGTACACTTTGCCCCTTGATGGAAATAAAGTTTCATGTTATGAATCATCTACATATATTTTTTTTTTGTAAATATATGTATATATATATACTATTAAAACATTGAGTCGATAAGGATTAATGCAGTAATTGCTTAAAATCGCTTCGTAAATAAGCCATTATTTCTCGTAAAAAGTAAAGCATAAAAAATGGTTATTGTGGGTTATCCCTAAGGGATATACAATCGCGAACTTTTTTGTAAGCCTTTTTAAGGTGTACTAGGTGTGTGTATGATTGGGAATGATCTTACATCATGATTCAGTTTACAACCTTTTTTGCTATATTTTTTTTAATGGCAGTTAAGGGGTAAAACGAACTGACGGCCCATTTGATGGTAAGTGGCCACCGTCGCCCATGGACATCGGGAATAAAAGAGATACTTTCTTGTTTTGTCGATGCGTAGCTACCTTGAAGTGTGGAAGAGGAATGAAGAATAGAATACTACGGTTTTAGTGGACCCTGAGCAAGAACCCAGAGCTCACTAGAACTGCAGCATTAATGGGTTGGGAGGGGGAGGGATAAGTCTGCTAGTATTGCTTTAATGTTCCGATAAATTGTTTTTTTTTTCTGTTAAAACATTTGTTATATTAGCATTACTTACGTCTCATCCTCCAAAGTAAACAAGATATCTATAGGACGTCGATTGATCCCAGAGGAGCAGCTGTTCTTACACACGAACTGGTAAGCGTGAGCCGTAGGGGCTGCGAAACGGATCAGCACGGAGTACCAGGAGTCAGGGTAGTTGTGGTCTCCGCAGTAGTGGACGTTCTGAGCACCAATGTCACTCGCTGAGCGGAGTACGTTGTTTACTATGTGCGGTTCCAATGTATCTGTAAATTGCATGTATGAAATGACGCCATTTTGAAGTCGTTCTACTGCGTTATAAATAGTTTCAGTCGACGAGTCTCGTCAGAATATTATATGTTATGTCCAAAACACAGCTATAAATCGCAGACACAAAAATACAATTTTTAATTATGGTCCAAGTTCCAGAAAATCCATCCAGGACTCTTGGGATTTTGTATTAAAATGTACTGTACGGGGATTATTTAACAGCAAAGGTTATAAGGATAATAAAATAAAAATATTAAATAGTAAAACATTCCTCATCATCAATTCCTTTGTTGTTGGGTTAGATTCCATCCAACCCCGATCCGTTACCCCGCAAGCAAATTTTGAAATAATCCGCCTCTAAAAGCTTTCTATCGGGTTTTTAGGAGTTTATTATATTATAAAAAAACAAAGATACATACTCCCATTAGAAGAAACATGCGAGTGCTGGAGACACCTCTCCGGGCGCTTCTCAGCCTGCTCCAGGTCGGAGAACACGACACATGCGCGCACGTACATATCCCGCGCTTGGGTGGCGTCCCACACGAAGTTTACTGAGAAGTTGCAGTTCATGTTCACGTAAATTCGGTTCAGTTTGTGAGAATACTGAAAATAAAATATAAATCTATACTATTATATAAAGCTGAAGAGTATGTTTGTTTGTTTGCTTGAACGCACTAATCTCAGGAACTACTAGTCCGATTAGAAAAATTCTTTCAGTGTTAGATAGATCATTTATCGAGGAAGGCTATAAGCTATATAACATCCCGCTAAGACCAATAGGAGCGGAGCATCAGGGGCTCGAAGTCGGCTCGGCTAGTCTATTATAATTGAGGTTCCCAAAATTTTTGCACCAACCATTTAGTATGTTAGGTAACATACCCATACTACGTGTCTCATCCCTCCTCGGTCCTCCTCCACCCTACCCAGAACGAGTCACATAGCATGGGTATTTTATTGTACATAAAACGATAAGGTGCTATACAAGTTTAACGTGTGCATCTGTATGTCTGTTTGTGACCTCATAGCGTCATAGATAATGAACCGATTCTGATGAAGTATTATTTGTTTGAAAGCTGATTTAATCGAGGTGGTTCTTAGCTATGATTTGTGAAGATCTGATTGAATCAGCTCATTTCTAACTTGAGAACTGCATCACAGTTTTAACTCTTCCTAAAAAAACTATTATATGTACTGGATTTTATGATTTTTTTAATCAAGGATAAGTAAGTTAAGTATTAAATAAAAATACTACTAGAAATGCAGACGTGCATTGAAATTGTAGTGCATGTAGGAGTAGGAAACTTACCAAGTACTTCTTCTTCTGTGTGTGAGATCCATCTATTTCAACATGGAAGTTATAAGGGCCAGGGTCCAAGCTCCTAGAAGGCGGTCCCCGTGGGGATATCTACAAACCAAATTTTTCATAACAGAAGACAATATTTTTTTTACAGCAAGTCATGAGTAGATAAGAATGTATTATTTTAGGGGTTTTGACTTTACAAGCTATTTTAATAAAAGAATATTTAAAATTATTAAAATGCCTTCAACAAGAAAATTTTTAGATCAAGTAAGTCAAATCTATACTAATATATAAAGCTGAAGAGTTTTTTTGTTTGCTTGAATCTCAGGAACTACTGGTCTGATTTGAAAAATTCCTTCAGTGTTAGATAGCCCATTTATCGATGAAGGCTATAGGCTATATATCATCACGCCAAGATCAATAGGAGCGGAGCTACAAACGGACGAAGTCGCTCCGGTCGATTAGTTACACTATAAAATCACTAGAATTAAATTTTGTCCAAAAACTCACAATTAAAACTTTCATTCTTTTGAGATAACAGCTATTATGTCTTTTACTTGACTTTTTATAAACTGAAAGTTAAAGTGAATGTCAGAAACATATATAAAACTTATATAATACTTATAAAATATTTACTACTTTAGTAAACATGGGCTCTAACGAAAGCACAATGCAAAAAATTCACTGTGTGCTAGCGTGCAATGGAAAGAAGCATGTTGGGTATCCGAAGAAAAGATAAAAAGAGGAACAAAGTAATAAGACAAGGAACCAAAGTAAAAGATATAACAGAATAGAACACTTAACTGGATATGAAACAGCCACTTATTAAGAGGAATAGATAAATGGAGTAGAAGGGTTACAGTCTAGCATCCAAGAAATGGAAAAAGAAGCCGGGGAAGGCAGTACAGAAGATGGAGAGACAATATTGTGAAAACACCAGGGAAACTGTGGACAAAGCTTACATTGGAGTGTCAAAATGGAGGAGGCTTATGTTTTTGGGCACACCGACATAATACAGGATTGCTGGTGTCAAAGACTATAGACGTAGATAACTTTATACTTTAAATTAAGAGTTAGAACGAAATACATTGTCTTGTCTGAATAAAGGGTTTATTTATATATAGTATAGTATAAAAAGAAACATACAGGAAATGTGTTAGCACTGAACTTCATTTGAGCTTCCATGGTCTCCTCCGCATGATGCAAGTCATGAGGAAATAAGTCACTGGAACCACCGAGCAGTAACCCTGGATCATTTAATATAAAATCCGAACCATTCAAACTGTAATAGAAAATACATACATAAATAAATATCTAGTTAAATGTACAGATGAAATTACTAAATTGTACCAAAATAATATATAGTCTGTATAATCTTATTAAAATTATGTCCTAGGTCTCAAACCATAAACAATAGAAAAGTTTTGGATATATGACTATTTATTTAATAGTAATATCCTATGATAACCTAAAAGAGACCAAAATATTAACAACAGCTTTTAAGCAAAGAAAACTGGATTTAGACAGGCCCCAAATAAAGAAATTTAAAAAAAAAGAATTTTGTTTTCACCCCATTACTTACCTAAATGTGTCTGGTATCTCATATGTGATGGTGCCATTACTAGGATCATCCTGATTCATTATGAAGCCCAAATCTGATTCACTCTTATACATGATTTAACTTTACCTAAAAAAACAACTTATATCACAAACTTTGAGATGGAAATAATCATGCCACTAGAGCAATTAATAGGTAATGAAACCAGCAAACTTTATAAAGAATTAATTATATTTTTTCTCTACTATAATATGCATGTATTATACATATGAACCTTCCTCTTGAATCACTCTATTAAAAAAACCACATCAAAATCTGTTGCATAGTTTTAAAGATACATAGGGACATACAGACAGAAGTGACATTGTTTTATACTATGTATTGATAGTAAGGTTTTTACATCTATATTATATTCACATGTGAAACAGAGGTTCCAGGATGGGAAAAAGAAAGCAAATATTTCAATATTTAGAGTAATTAAATAAGTACTATTGTGAGTCCATATGAACCTGGTTTTCCAAACAAATGAATATGACAACTGTTTAAATTGATATTTGTACTTTTTTTTCATTAGCAGCAATTTTTTAAATGCTGTCATATGATTTTTTGCTTAATATAAAATTAATGGCACTTCTTTAGAATAGGGCACACACTTAAGATGGTATATATTATCTAAAAAAAAATTATGGGGGGGGGGTGCCTTATTCTAAAGAAGTACCTACCAAATTAAGTTCAATTACCATTGTTATTTTATATAGAAAATATCTTTTGTATTATGTATTTCAGTAACAGTTATTGTAAAAAACAACATTAATGAACATATAGTATATTTTTGTACCATGTCGTTTTTCTATTTCTTTCCTATTGATTTTTAATTCTAAATAATTTTATAACAGGGGTATTAACCCGACTGATCATTACGACAGGTGTACAACTATTCAATGGCTACAAGTACAGCCAAAAGTTTGGTGCTCATTTGATTTATGTATCTTAATATAATCTAACTAAACTATAATTACCATAGATAGTAATCGCGTGTAAACCAAAGGCATTATCCATTAATATCATATACTATGACGAATCAGATATATAGGTATAATATAGAAAATAACTTTCTTTTATATTTTTTTTATAAATTAATACGCAAGGTAAAAACATAATTTTTATTTGTATCACGATTATTATTTAATACAAGCATCGTTATAGTAACGATAAATAAGGATGATGAAAATTGAAAGCCGAACACGTTATTCGTACGGTTTTCAAAAATGGAACATACATTACCCGATACAGAGTATCCAAATATTAGTTATATACCCAAATAACTAAGGTATACGAACTTCACTGTAAATATTTGAAACATTTAATTCTAAAGTTACTACTTTTGACAGACAAATTACAAATAAAAATATTTAGCAAATTGCATTTGCAAGCACCGAGCGAGAGCGAGACTGAAAGACAAAGGGTGAGGGGAAAGCCAAAAGGAGGGGATTGGGTAGAGATTTGAAGAATCAACAAGATGCCTCTCCCTCTTCTTTCCACCTCGCTTGTTCTGATCATGGACTACAGATAAAAAATGACCAATTTTTTGAACAAGCTTCCACATATGATTTTATTTGTTTTATCCTAAAAATTTTTCTTATCCTCTGTTCTTAATTTTTTTTTACCTGCCTTATATCGTAAAGTAAATGTGAAAGTTTTGATGTTTGTTAATCAAACGCACAAAAAAGCTTGACGGGATTGACATACTCATTTTTTCAAAAATTACCAATTTTAATCGCGATAAACAAAAGTTCTGTAGCATAGAAGGAAAAAATTCAAACAACGTTATTCTATAAATTATTTATAAGCTAGAAAAATACATAGAAGAATGAATGTGCGAGTTAGTGCGTGGATATTCTTCCATTCTTTTTGATTAAGTCTCCGACAGATTCTAGTATAAAATATGTTTAGCTCATAATTACATCGATGTTATATACTTCTTAAATTGATCGCTTTAAAGACAATTTATTAAATGTATTTCCCTGATGCATAGGTAAATTATTACATATAGCAATACTATTTTTTTTGTGAACAGATAAAATACAAATTATTTACAAAAATATAGCCATATCAAAATTAATAATATGTGTTTTTATTTTTTTCTTATAAATCTACATTAAATAAATTATAATATTTTACCAAACCTGGTAATTAATATAATCTTGAGTTCTATAGGATTGTCTATAGAAATATAGTAATAAGTATACATAGTAGTATTACCATAAAGAAAAAAATTGTAGAAGAAAAAAATATACGAACTCCGCTTCACTTGTGTTTTTTTCTAATTTTACTGTCACTAAAGCAGATAATTTAGTGCATATTTTGTATGCAACAGATATTTTGAGTCAATATTGTGCTTTATTATGAACCAATACGCTGCAAAGAAGGCCCCGAGTTATTCTATTAACTAAAATCAATAACAATCAGTGTCCAACAAAGGTACGCTTGTGTTTGCTTTGGAGCATATAACCTGTGTGATGTGTTTAGTGCTAGCGTCCGGTTGCCCCGGTTGGCGTCTGTCATACTTAACACGAAACAGTTTAATAGCTCTTATTTTGTTGTTACGACGATGTGGAAATGTATTGCGGCGTAATTACGGAAGTTTTTCGTTTTAGTGACTCAAGATGAATTATGAGGCGGAAAGGGCCATGAATCAAAAGCGGCTGCGGATGGAGGGAGAGCCGGGACACGGCGTTGTGCAGGGGAACGGGTTGCCGCTTAATTATATAGGTGAGTTGTGGAATAATTTTTTAGCGGGAAACAAGTTACTCGGTATAAGATTCGTTGTATCGTGTTGTAGATAATGGGCACCAGATACCTTACCAGCCATACGCCGGCGCCTACAATACGCACTACCCGCCGCCGGACGCCTTTGCGGCGTACGGGCCTCCGCCCCCGGGTGGTTACGCCCCTCAGAACCTGTCGTACGCGCCGCCCGCTCATCAGAATTATGCGCAC
This sequence comes from Limenitis camilla, assembly GCA_905147385.1. Classification (NCBI taxonomy): domain Eukaryota; kingdom Metazoa; phylum Arthropoda; class Insecta; order Lepidoptera; family Nymphalidae; genus Limenitis; species Limenitis camilla. The sequence continues at coordinate 1,631,002 of LR990244.1, forward strand.
CACCAGTCTTTTCCGCCACAACAACCTACACAAGCACAACTTCATATGGCGCAGTCACATATGGGTAAGATATAATAAATAGATATTCATTCTATATTTTTTGTTAAACATACAATATACCATAAACAAACATATAACTTAAAATTAATACCTGAAAGGATAACGCTGTAAGTGCACATTTTCACAAGTTCAGTATGCTATAACTACGCTTTTTTTTAATTTTTGTAATATTTACTATGGGTGTAAAGCAATCCCAATTTTTATAATACGAATATATGTTACAAAAAAATAGTTTATTTTTTATTATTTATTAACAGATTATATTGATTAACAGGTTTATTTTTTTAACAAAAATAAATTTAAAATGCGATTGATAATAAATGATGATAATTTTGAAAGGGTATGGAAAAACTCGAAAAAAAAAGAAACTAGCATTATATATTTTTTAATAAACATTATTAAGTTTATAACTTGGAATATTATCAATTTATTTATAACTTTATAAATTACACCACGTAAAAGTAATACAATAAAGTAAAATAAGAACTATAATGTGAAATAAAACAGGCAGTCTTATGACAACCATGTCTTGGAAGGTGCGAAGGTTGAAATAACTTGAAATAAATTAGGGTGATGAAAAATAGATAGTAGCCGATTCTCAGACCTACTGAATATGCATATAAAAGTTCATAAAAATCGGTCGAGCCGTTTCGGAGGAGTATGGTATCTAACATTGTGACACGAGTATGAACCATATAACAAGATTTTGAAGACACTCAAGCTTATTTAGATGGTCCTCGGTTAAATAGAAATAGCTTGCATCTGCATAAAAGATAAGAGAGAGATTGCTAGCATAACAGGTAGGAATAGCCAATAGGTAGAACTGATTGAAAACATCTTAACGAGCTCAACACCACAAACGTTGGCTACGGAAGTGTTTTCCAAAAGACAGTCTATTATCGTTATATAAAATGGATGGTAAAATTGAATAATTTAATCTCGTAATACTTATCAATTTATGTAAACTGAAAAAAAAAAGAAAATTAAGAAGTTGAAAAAAATGAGATCCAGCAATCTTATTCGAAGAAGTTTGTATGAAAAAGTCAACTACATTTTAATAATTATAGGTATAATAAAGAAAATTAACAATTACTGATCTTGTCTAAGTTTCTGCAAAAAAAAAAAAAACTTAATTTAATTTTCAGTATATTTAAAATTAATAGTGTACAAATAATCTGGTCAACTAGTATATTAATATTATACATACATCTATATAATCTTATAAATAAAATTCTCATGTCGTGTTGTTTGTTACCAAACTTCTTGGCCGATTTTTATGAAATTTTATGTAAATATCGAGTAGGTCTGAGAATCAGCCATAAGGGTGGCCCACCCCAATTTTTTTAAATGTATATGGCAAAACAATGTTTGCTAATATTAGTGTTAAATGTTTGTAACGTCTATGTTAAACTTTAGTGCTCTTATCTATTACTACGAATCGAATTTAAATTTATTGTATTTGAAAAGGAAACAAATTACAGTCATTATTTTTATTACAGCATTAGATATACTTAAAAATTCATAGTTTTTCATCAGTGACTGTTTTTCAAACACCCATAATTAAAGTGAAACTTCAAATATTTTCATTATGAGTATGAAGTAAAATTACTATTTCATTTTTTTTATTTGGAATTTTTTTTTGTTAAAAAATAAATTACAAACAGACTAATCTAGTTTGCTTAATATTCTTTGATTTGTAATCTTAACCGTAATAATTCGTAATCCTAACTTCTTAACTAATATTATAATATTGAAACTTAAGAAATGAGTAAGTTTCTTAAGTATTTCCTAACAATACAAACTACTTACGCCATCTATTGACGGATAAATGGTCTGTCTGTTTGTAACGCAAAATTGGCATTAAAAAAAATTAAAGATAAAAAGTAGAGTATCCAAAAGAAATAGTCCCGCTAAGTTTCTTGCGCTAATTCTTCTGAGGTCTGGGTTAGGTCTTTTCCGTCTGTTCCGACGTTCAATAAGAGAATGTAAATTCCAATATTGAATAAACAAATTTGACTTTGAATCATGCTTAAATTACTGAACCGATTTTGACGCAATTTGGTATAAAGATAGAATTAAGCTTGGGGAAGATACAATTTACGTCGGTGTTGAAAAAGAAAATTAAAATATAAGCGATAAGTTATATAATATTATGTATATTGGAAAAGGCTTATGAGGGTTAGAATACAATTTCCCTCTGTTGTTGGGGGAACATAATCATCATCATCGATCATAGGAGGCTAGTAACTCTCCATACCATCCTACTGATGCTGCAGTTCCGGGTTCTTACTCGGGGTTCCACAGGAACCACATCATTTTCCTCTTAACTCCCACTCCACACTATGCAAGAAACACTCTCTTGAATGTGTGATGTCTATGGCCAATGGGGACCGCTTACCATCAGGTGGAATGTCTGTTTTATTGGTCACTCAGCACACCATAAAGTTCTGTTTTCCTTGTTTTACGTTATTAAAAATCCATAATATCCAATGACCCACGACCTTTTCGATCGTGAATCCAACGCTAGCTACTGACGCTTTTTGAACACAATATGTCCATAACAAAAAAAAATCCAACTGGTGACCACTCTCTACAAAATGGCTTCAACGTTGGAGGCAAAAAATTATCAGATGATGTTCCCTTGTTCAGGGATTTAAAGCAAGATCCTTCCAGAAGTGATAAAGGTCATGCATAATGGTGTCAGCTTTTTACCCATTTAAAAATTGATTTTTAAGTCTTCAATCCCTGGTGTGAGAAGTTTAATGATTTATTTTATCACCCACTTGGAAATTCTAATGGAGATGTTTCATGATGTTAATAATGCTATATTTCACTTAATACAATTTAAATATAGATCGAAAGTAATATACCCGTGAAAACATTTTTAAAATCCGTCAACAAATGATTGAGAAACACATTATTTAAATTTACGTATTTTAGCGTGAAACGATTGTGGGCCTGTGACGTCATCTCACCTATAGTCAAGATCGTCGCACCAGAGCGCTTGCGCTGCTTGTATATGTTTTACGTACAGCTGTGTGTTGCTTATTTATACGTAGTGTAATTTTTATTTTAGCATAATGGAAGATTTCGTAAAAGGTAAAAGTACATATATACGCGTCGACTAGGTGAAGTGACGTCACAAGCTAGTCTGCCGCATCAACCAAAATTATTGTTACAGGCGCTACTTTAAAGTCTCATAACTTTTTCATTTGTAGAGATATTTTAATGATTTTCAATATACTTAACTATTAATATTTAAAAAAATATAGGAAACTTCTCCATTCTACCACGATTGTAGCAAATCCAATTAGTATTGCTATTTATTATTATTTTTTTCTAGCAATACTAAACACTCAGACGCAGTGTTGCCAATGTTTAAGTAGTTATCCAATTTATGGGTAAATATTTTTTATCAAAAATGTAATCAGGTATTTTTATTTCAGTTCAAGGTTACGGAGACGTAGTGCACAAGCATGGCTCTGTCTGGCCACCGCAGCCCCACCTGCTCCCACCACTGGACACACAGAAGCCCCTCGACGTGAAGCAGCTCAAGCCTGAAATCAAACTAGAACCCACAGACACACAGAAACGACCGCATCCGGAGAATGAGATGATGGTAAGACTTATCTTCAGAAACCATTCTTTTCATCTCAAAACCCCTTTCCGAACTGCTGGTTTTCACATGTCAAAAATGGGGTGTACAAATCCCACACACGTGGAAGCTGGCTGGGTCCGATTTTCAGCTTTTAAAATTAAGGGTTATCTATTGTCAGTTAGGCGATAAAGACACAGTACTCACAAGTTCTTGATGATCTTGAATCTTCTTTCTAATCTTATTTGAGCATGCCCATTACACATTTCACACAATAACACAAATAGTTTTAAATAGTTCTCACTTCACCGCCAGTCGGTTTTCGTCAGGGTTAACTAGCGTTTAGGAGATATAGCACACACAGGACTCGGGATATTATTAATCAATAATCACTGGAATCTATATCGCGCGCGCACGCCGCTCTCTTCCAATACAACTGACTCTCAACTGCATCACCCGGCGGCGCCACTAACACCCTCCACCCGCGCAAGCAACACCCCTCGCCCTCCCTTAAATATATTAAACATACTTCGTAGAAAGTATAATTGAAATAAACTATTTTGTGTTTAGAGTTTATCACTACATTAGTGATTTCACTTAGAATAAAAAATAATCTGAATTTTGGTATTGATTCGCTTCTGAGTTTACTTTGTTATTTAAAAATGGGTAATCTAGCCAAAAAAAAAAGTTTCATTGATTTATTGATTAAGTAAAACACAGTTTTGCAAATAATAAATAAATCACAATGGTGACGTCACAACTTGTATAATATGGGAGATTTTGAGATGAAAAAACACCGAATTTAGTCATAATTTTGTAAGGTAATCTTTATAAAATCTTCTGTTTTACGAAGATGTGACGTCATAGTTCTAAATTGTCCTTACCGATAATTAAGATTGAATTATATTTACTGACTTTTTAACCTTTTCATTTTTTTAGCATGCCGGAGATTTGGATCAACCTAAAATCAAAATCAAGACAGACATTTTTAAGCCTGATGACTTAGCCCAACGACCAATGGACAAACCTCATGGTACGTCATTTCTATATACATATCTATATATATAAAAGGAGAAGCTGACTGACTGACATATCAACGAAGGTCTTAAACTATAAGGGTTAGAAACTTGAATTACTGCACAGGGGTTCCTCTTATAACGTAGGGGAGCACTAAGAAAGGATTTTTGAAAATTCACCCCATAAGGGGGTAAAACGGGGGTGCAAAGTTAGTATCAAACTTTGCCGTTTTAGAAGTTATTCAAATGAAATTCAGTATGAAGGTTCTTCATTAGATGTCATGAAACAGGGGTAAAATATTTTTTCGAAAATCATCCCTTATGGGGGTAAAAGGGGGGTGCAAAGATAGTATGACCACCGCATAAAATGATTAAATATGTGTACAGACGATCTACTGTAGGCTACCTCAATATCGCAAACTATCTATACATATAATAAAAATGTAAAGTATTCAATGGCTTTTAGTTTACCAGTAGAAGTCACATTTTTTTTAAATTTCGTCGGTTCGTTTGTGTGTTTGTACGCGCATAACGCGATCACTACTGCACCAAATTGGATACAGTTTTAACAGTTGTATTGCTGGTAGATCTAACATATTATAATCTAATACATTGTTTTTAGATGCAACTATGAAGCCCACAGATGTAGCAAAGCCACCGGAATTATCTAAAGGTAAGTCAATATATTAATAACTAACCGACCCGCGCAACTTCGTTCGCGTTTTACTCCGCTCCTATGGGTCGCAGCGACACGTTAAATAGCCTAAGTTACTCCTTGTTACATCAGCTATCTGCCAGAGTACGTCCCGTCGAAATCGGTTCAGCCATTTCAGAGGTTTTGGCGGAACAAACACAAACAAAAAATGTTGTTGCACTCAGAAAAAAAGCGAATATTTTAATATTACAAAGAGACACTCTAATTTTATTTATTTGTTATTCAACTGTTATGTTTTCTCTTTTCCTATGAGTCGTAAAATAAGAATTGTTTTAACTATGAAATGTAATTTTGCTTACAGAAGACGGTCAAGCACTTCGACTTGAAGGAGACAAACCATCAGGTAATTTATACAATATTTAAATACTAATGTTGTAAGGATAAAAAAATATTCAAAATGACCTACGAAAGATCAATTCTCAGTAACTGGACTGACGGACCCTTCAGGTTTTCACAAAAATTTTAAGAAGTACTCAATATAATTTCCTCTAAATCAGACTCCATTTGAATTTAATGTTGCCAAGGCTGTAATAATAATGAGATTTCAATGTTCGCGAAATTCTGGAATGTCCGTCAACTACTGAAAATTATTTCTTAAGTTTAAAAAGAAATTATGTATATATATGAATTTTTTAAAATTTTATATGGATTGTTAGTCTAGTTGTAATAACAATTTTGTCTTTATCTTACTTTCCAAGCGAGGTCAGGTCACTAATCAAATATGTATCTTTATCTTATTAGAATTAAACAAACCTGAGAGTCTAACAGACCCTAGCAAAGATGTTCGTCCAAAGGATCCAACTACTCCTTCAGATAAAAGGTACGGCTTTAAGAATTTTTGATAATTTAAGATGTAAAAGATTGAGACATCAATATCTGTCTTAGTTACTCGTGTCTTAATATTCGTCATTATAATAAAATAGTTTATGAATAAGATTACATATCAAGTTATTGTTTTGTTTTAAAGTGAGGAAGACAGAAAACCGTTCAGCAGTCCTGAGGGAGCTAAACCCGGTATGACTCCAGGCAAAATTACACCAGGGCTGGAGGTAAGTGTATCTGCCACGAAAAACCGGTGATAGAGATAGATTTAATTTTAATTCATATTTATTAATCCTTAAAAGACTTGAATTAGATTTTTATTATGATCTTCTCAATTTCTCGCAATAATTATGAAGTCGTCAAGGTGACAAAGACATTTATCATACAGGTGTCCAACTATTGACATTGTTATCGTTCGAGAAAAGTAACTAGGATTTGTTTTGAGACCCATAGGAATTCTAGTCATTTGATATTGACCATTTGCCTCAAGCGAATCCTTGAGTACTTCGGACATATTAGAAGGAAAGATGGAGACAACCTCGAAAAACTAGTGGTCGCTGGCAAAGTGGAAGGAAAAAGAACGCGGGGCCGCAGCCCGATACGTTGGTCGGACCAGAATCGCAACACACTCGATTCCACCATCAACGATGTTCTCCGAGTAGCTGAAGACAGGACTAGATGGCGTACCATCTTAAAAGCAAAGGTCATGGATGGAGGAGGTCACGACCCTCAGGCATGAGGAAAACGACTGAAGGAGGAGGATATTGACCAAAAGAGAACGCTGTGTACTTTCTACTATACTCTTCTAACTCGACATTGTAAAATCCTTGATTTAAATCTAAATGACAAAAATAAATACAACCTTATATGACAGTTTGTCTCTCAATTCATCTAGATGTTACGGAACTACTTATGCGAGAGTGCGACTCGAACTTGACCATTTTTTTAGATACCACGTGGCTCAAGACACAATATCTGAGACTGGTCTATAGATAAAAAGGTTGAGTACCACTTATATGAAGTTTTTGCCCACAGCCCAAAAAACGAGGTCGTCCCAAAGGTTCAACAAACAAGCCGAAGCCGCCCGGCACACCAGTGAAGTCCCCCGGACCGATCAGCACGCCCCTCCGCGGCGCCGCCCCAATGCCGCGACCGGCGATGGTGGGGCGCCCTCGTGTGCCCGGCTTCCAGTACTCTATACGACCGTTTAGGAAGGACTTCTCAGGGATACAATTTAGAAGGTATATATGAGTTACTGATATGTCTTATTGTTGTGACGTCATCGTCAACATGCGGTATAGATATATTATAGAGAGAATTCGATGTATCATTAATTCTTTAAACTTTCTGAAAGTTTGCTATAATGGGGGAATGGCGGGCATGACTGATAGGGACAGTAAAATGAATAATTGTTTTAAATGCTGGTCGGTCGATAGAAACATTTTAGACTGGTATCTATCAATCCATTATATAACTACACTTACCGTTATTAATAAAGCATCGGTCTTGTATACTTGCGAGATTATTTTTTATAAATATTGTTTAAGAAAAAAAAAAACTAAACCGTAAGTATACAGTGATTATTTTAATGTTGTTAAGGACGACGTCGATTTAATTTTTTTTAAACATGTAATAATGAACATGAAATAATCAAGTCTTTTTTCCCGCTGTAGTTTGTAATAATTTAAGGTTATGTTATAAAACTACTAGACGGGCAAAACGGATACTTTCTGATTTTTTAATTAATTGTCTTATATGTTGTATTTATTATATTGCTGTAATTTCTGCGTTTTGAAAATATTAAGTATTAAAATGGTTGGTATCCTTTGTGTACAGGCGATGGAGCGACGACTGCCTGGACTCGTCCCACATTCCCAACGAAGTGTACTTCGGAGACGTCCCGGTGCCTCTCTCCGTGCTGTACAACTACTACGACGCGAACGCGGAGAGGGAGCGCCTCGCGGCACAGGCGGCTCACATCGCGGCGCAGAAGGCTGCACAGGCCAAGCTGCAGGCTGCTAAACTGCAGGCGAGAGGGATTGTCTCTGGCGAGGTGATTTTTTTTTTAATAATATTAAAATAGTACAAAATTCTCCTTAATTATCTAAAAACTAAAACCTTAAAACGTTGAGAAAAAGAAGTGTTGAGACGAGCGGTTAGAAAAAAAAGGTTCACTTTTTCGGTTTGAATCAACTCAAATTCATAAACATTTTATCTCGGTTAGACTTTTTCATTAAAGTGCTACTACTACTGCGAGCAGTGATGGTCCAGTGGTTTAGACATTGAAGTCTACTAAGGAGTTCTGAGTTCAATCCCCAAAATGTGCCTGTGTAGGCATACCGAAGACTTTTCCGAGTTATATGTGTTTTAAGCAATTAATTACCAAAAAAGTTCTCTGTCGGTGTGATAAGTCTGCCAACCGGCACTGCCATTAACGGGTTATGATAATGATGATGATGACTACTAGTACTAATTATAAATAAGTCAGTCTGAAGTTACTATCAGCTTGGAAGGTTTATCTGTTGAGAGCATTGATGGTCAAGTCAGTTTATTTGCACAAAATGGTATGTATAAGTAAATATGTCTTCTAAAATTGCAAATCTAATACAGACTTACTTATAACATCTTGACACATGAAAGATTGAATTTTGACAATTGAAGGCGTTATGACGTCACGTCGGGAACGCAAGCTGAGACACTTATTGATAAATTATTATGTTTGCTTATGACGTTTAAATTTTAAGAATTAGGAGTAACTAGTTGATCCTCGCGACTTCGTCTGCGTGTAGCTCCGCTTCTATTGGTCGTAGCGTAATGATATATAGCCTATAGCCTTCCTCGATAAATTGCCTATCTAACACTGTAAGAATTTTTCAAATCGGACCAGTAGTTGCCGAGATTAGCGCGTTCAAACAAACAAACTCTTCAGCTTTATATATTAGTATAAGATTTATAAGTACTTATATGTTTTACATTACTGTAATTTTTTTACCAATACAGTTTATTAATTGTCACTATTTTGAATGTATGTTAATAATATGTGCGTTTGAATTAATACTTGATAACCTTAGTAGTTTGAATATCGGTTTGACTTTCTGTAGATGAGCTTAGTCTTCGCGCCTGAGATGATATTTCCATTATCTCTTATCGTTTTATGTGACGTAACTCTAACTTGAGGCTTGCTTACTTTTATTACAGGTAACAACAGTGGACTCTTCATCATCAGACGATTCGTCAGGGTCCGAAGAAAGCGGGTCAGAAGAAAGTGATGACGTGAGTTTTGTATTAAAGTTGCCAGAGTTTAATATCTCGAAGAGGTTACTTGTTGTATTACTGATCTGAATACAGTCTTAAAAAGCTTCTCAATTGTTTAGGATCAACCCCTAAAACGAGGTCCAGGTCGGCCTAAAGGATCCAAAAACAGTACCAGTCCAAAGCCACAGACGCCAGGATCAGGGCGCCGAGGCCGCCCACCAGTGCCTCCGGAGCTGCGGCAACCTGGGGTCACTGATATGAAGAAGTTCTGCAAGGCAGCTGGCATACGTTTTGACTATAAGAAACTGGTTGAAGGTTAGAAGTTATATAATTCTGACAGAATCAAAAGCCCTGTTCTTACTTTTAAGCATGAATAAAGGGAAAAAATATATTCTGTATCTGGTTTTACCACTTTCATGCAAATCACTTGCCGGACGTAAATGTTTTGCTGTTGATGTCCATAAGTGATGATAAGTACCTGGCTCATTTTTCTTGGCACAAAGAGTTTTCACATGTATCACTTATTTGTTCTTTTGTATATAAGGAATACAGTCGACCCGTCCCGGCTTCGCCACGTGTATGTATCTACCTAATTTTATATGACTAATTCCCAAAGATATAACGACATGCACTCACCCCCACGTCGATAGATGGCGTACGACCACACTCATTTGTTTACTAAGTATTCTCAAGTATATTTTCGCGATAAAACATAACTTTTGACCTTCCTCATGTTCTTTATTATTTCTGTACCATATTTCGTTAAAAACGGTTCAGTGATTTAGACCTGATTGTGTAACTGACAGACAGAGAGACTATCTATCCGTCAATAGATGGCGTAAGTAGTATATTAAATCGCAGTTTAATTTGTTGACAAGGTGCGATTGGATTTCGGGAGTCTGTGTTTTAAATATAAATGGATATTCTAGTGAATATACAAAATATTAAAATCATTCATTCTTATTTCAGGTTGCACAAAAAATAAAGAGCGCGTTGCGAAAATGTTGGAGTTATTAGTAGCTGCGGGTCTCGACGGCAAACCCACCATAGAGAAGTGTAAGGCGCTGAAACAAGCGAAGATGGACAAGAAGGAGCAGGAGAGGCTCGCGAAAAAGGAAGCGAAAGCTGCCAAGAGCAAAGATAGTGAAGGTTAGTACAACAATCTACTATTTAAACTAAATATATGTCATTCATTTGGTTTATACATTCAACTGTAAATATAATTGTTACTATTGGGTTTATTACTTTATTGATGTGTGACGTCATGATTCAGTATTACTTCAGTAGTTGAGACTTCAAGCCCGGGTTCGATTTCTGAGTTATTATAAGGTGTTTTAAGCAATTAAATATCATTTGCTTTAACGGTGAAGGAACCTGCACTCCTGAGAGTTTCCTAAAAGTTCTCAAAGGTGTGTGAAGTCTGCTAACTCGCACTGGGCCAGCGTGGTGGACTATGGCCTAATACCCTCATTCTGAGGAGGAGACCCGGCTCAGCAGTGGGCCATCGACGGGTCGTGATGATGAATTTTGGTGGTAAAGGTAGTTGAATTTTGCGTACGGTGACAGCGGATTCACGGCCGTTGCATCTGTGAAAATTATCATTACAGTTTTCGACGCATTTATTTACTGTAGACACAAGTCTAAGACTGGATGTAATTTTTTTTCTTTGATACAGAAGGCGAAGGCGGCGGCGAGAGCGTGGCGCGGCGGATGACTCGGGGCGCGACGGGGGTGAAGCCCCGGCAACGCATCGTGATCTCCTCAGACGAGGAGGACGGCACGCCGGCGGCGCGGCGCACCCTGTCCAAGCTGCGATCCAGCGTCAATGATGAATCGGACTCCGACTAGGTATCATCTCTTTATATACTAGAGAATATCTATCTATATATATATATATAAAAGGAGAAGCTGACTGACTTAATGACTGACATATCAACGCATGGCTTAAAGTATAAGTTTTAAAAATTTAGAATAGTGGCTCCTTTTATAACGTAGGGGAGCACTAAGAAAGGTTTTTTGAAAATTCACCCTTTAAGGGGGCAAAACGGAGGTGCAAAGTTAGTATGAAACTTTGCTGTTTTTGAAGTTATTCAAGTGAAATTCAATATAAAGTTACTTTTTTAAAAGTCATGAAACTCGTGTAAAATATTTTTTTCGAAAATCATCCCTTAAGGGAGTAAAATTGTGTGCAAAGTTGACTATCTCATAAAATGATTAAATATGTGTACAGACGATCTACTGTACGCTATAACTACTTCAATATCGAAAACGAAGTTGCGGGTAAAAGCTAGTATAGTATAAATGTAAGTTACAGAATTGAATTCAGATTCCATAGTTGTAAGTTTAGATTTGTTAAAGTCTTTTCGAAACTAGGGCAGGTTGACTTGTAAATATATCTAGTGATTCCATGAGTTGAAATAGAAATGAATTATGAGAAGGGAAGGATTTAATGATTTGTGTACTAAAATAACTGGAATTTAATATAACTATTTCGTCTAAACATAATAATTAACCTTAGAAGCCTAGAGAGTCATGGGCCTAGTCTATCCAATGGCTAACTAGTTCGCTCTTCTAGTTCGTTAGTTAATTTTTTTAAATAATTTAGTAACAATAAAAATAAAGCAAAAACAAATATTCAATATTATTGTAAGTTTTTTTATTAAAAAAGTACAAATAATAATGAAAAAAATGAAATCATATTAAAAATTATTGTCAACTTCCGTTAACCCGTGAGGGGATGGGTTAGAATACTATTCCCCTCTGCCGCTGGGAGAGCATCTCGTAAGAGCCGAGTAACCCAGCACCCCTTGGTGGTAGGGGATCTGTTCCCCGACTGGCTTGCGACCACAAGCATGCGAATCCGGCCGCCAAGTGTCATAGACGCGTTCCGGTCAAGCCGCATGTGGGCCAGACTTACCCCTTCCCTCTCCCATCCCACTAATGCTGCGAATCTAGTGAACTCAGGGTCCGCTGAAACTGCAGCATTATTTTCTTCATTCTCCCTCCCCATTCTATCTTCGAGGATGCAGCATGTCCATGAAGAAAGTGAAATTCCTAGAAGAGAGTGGAAGTAATGTGATTTATGATACAAAGTTGCCAGCATTATAAATTGAATAACTTCTTCATAATCTGAATCAGAATCGGATAACTCATGGGAGAACATTGTAAACATGTCACCTTTCCAAGAGCTGCGGCTGTATTGATTCAAAATATCGTCAGAAGGCGTCAGAATACGACAAATAGATGTGAACACTAGCCATCACGTCACGACACGACATGTCACGACACATCAGACAAATATAAATCATTCTTTAAAAGGCTAAATATGGGAGACCTTTGAACTAATTGACAACACTGCTTATTCTAAAACATATTTTTGTCTCCAGGTAATACTCGAGTTCCGCCCGTTAGGCGATTTAGGCCCCTAGAAAGTGCTTCGACGGGGGCGTCGGACTCTATAGACATTAGCAAGCGGACGCTTGGATTCCTACTAATATTAGATCGTTCGTTCCAAATTACTACAACGTAGTCAATCGGCCAGATTTGTTTAGTTACTGACTGTGCCAATATCGATGCGATTTTGTTTCGATTAGTGCACGACAGGTGAAGGGTTATTCAAGTGTTATGTAAGTAGGATCTGATGATTGATTTGACCTTTTATATTTTAGAAAGATAAATTTTGAACGTTGATAAGTCAAACAAGGAGTAATGTCTAAATGGCGGCAACTGACGAGCCACAAAATGGCGTTCAAATTGCTTTTCGAAATAATGACCATCTAGTTATTTTAGAGAGATATATTGAAATATTGATTTCTAAATTTAAAAAATTAAACGTAGTTTGTCTTATGTTATTATAAAGTTTGTTTAATTCAAACAAGTGTTGTCAAAATGGCGGCAAATCGGGATTCACAAAATGGCGTCATAATGGGATATTGGGTATCCAAATAATAAAAAATAATTCCATTTAATTAGAGTTAAATGATAACATTATTGTGAAGTATGATTGCATTTATTAATTTACTGATGTGTGACGTCATAAATCAGTAGATTGCAATAAACATGTTAAACGTATTTGTTGTATTTGTGATGATTTTTGCAAAGGAATTTTAAGGAGGAGGACCTAAAATGATATCCTAATCCTCTTTTGATGCTTACATAATACTTGAATAATCTAATATTTAGAATCTCCTTGTATATGTCTAGATTTTTCCTTAAATCATGAGAATTAAAAAAAAAATTGTAAATCAAAAATCGTTTCTCTATTGGCACTGGTTATACTTAGCTGTATTTATTGCATAGAATTAATTGCGTTTATATGGAAATTTATATTTTGAATTGTGGAGCGAATTTGGAACGGTATAGTGCCTTATGTAAGCCAGACAATCCGGATAATCTTATCCTAAATTTATATGTACTGACTTGTGACGTCACATAACGATTTTGGACTCAACGTCATTTTTAGGATTTTTTCCTTTATAGTTTCTTTTAGAAATATTCTGTGGATCTGTATTATTAAATTACAACGTCATCTATTTGTGTCCATCAATTAGTTACAATAGGTAAAATTTAATGGACATATGACGTCACAAGTCAGTAAATATTTATGTAGTGTATATGGCAACACTGACTCTACTTCGGTCCCCAGTACCGTTCCAACTTGGCGACGGCAGCTTTGTCGTATTGATATTTAACATATTTTTACACTCGTCTTATAATGTATATAATATATGTTTTTTTTTTTTAATTTTTTTAGCTTTTTTTATTAATTGATTTATGTGATAATTCGTTTAATATGTTTGGATATCAGTATGATATTGAGAAGATATGATAGGAGTTGGTTATTGTATTGACTATACACTGAATGCTAATGATTTAAAAATAATGATCTATAATAATATGGACGTCATCTATAAACGAATGTAACTCATATTTGTCTGTTTCTAACAATTGCATCAAAATTCCGCACAACTTCGTCCGCGTGATGCTCCGCTTCTATTGGTCGTAGCATGATAATATATAGCCTATAGCCTTCCTCGATAAATGGGCTATCTAACACTGAAAGAATTTTTCAAATCGGACCAGTAGTTCCTGAGATTAGCCCGTTCAAACAAACAAACTCTTCAGCTTTATATATTAGTATAATTGATTTTATTTATTTCTTCTTCTTCATGTTTTCTCGCCTCGACTTGGTTCTTCTCTTCGCACTCAAGTGAGTGTTTGTAGCTCCTTTGTTGTCCTGGATGTCGCCATTTTGGATTTTATTTTGTTTTTGTCCTCTATCTCTATTTTTATTAAATAAAATATAATTCAATGTTTGACCATAACTTTCCTGGTGTTAGTACTTGAAATACAAATTACAGTATTTTAAGTACATAAAATGAAATTCTTTATAGGGTCGAAAATTGACATTCAGTGTTGCCAACTAATTTTGGCTGTAGATAATACAGTGGACGCTCCACTTTTTAAACTTACCACATTGTGTGTAGCTAAATGTATTTCAAAGCCATACGTATTTAAAATATACTTTTAGGAAGTAATTGAAATACAAACACCAATTACAAGTATTTCAAATACTGCCGTATTTTTTATGGTGTTACTTAACCCTTCCAACTAGACTAAAATGCTTGTGTTAGTAGTGCGACACGTTTGAGGCTTCATTGTAACAGTGTCGTGTGTCCATAGTATTATAGATCGATGTACGTATCCAGTGTGTAGTGAACGGTAGAAGGTAGTGGAGAAGTAGGACGAAATCCTCGCTCATTTTGTATGTAACGTAGAATGCTTGGGCATGTTCATGTGCCTGTACAATAATTACGGTGGGTAAGTGACTGTAACTGTGACTGTGTGTTTCCTTTGTAGCGGAGTATTTGTTGTTGGGTGTGGACTACCTTTATATATGTTTATATGTCTATGGAGAGCCGCCATGTTGCCGATTTAACTGACACAAACTGGTTCTATTTACGGACGAAGATTCCAAATTCAAATTTGAGCGTGTAGAATTCAAATTTGGAATCTACTTAATTCGTAATCCATATTTGAATAATAAATCTTAAAGTAATCAGTGCTGGGCAAAATATATGATTTGCAGTAATTGAAATACAAATTACAAAATATTTATTCACAAGTATTTAAAATACGAAATACAAGTTACAGTATTTTAAATATTTTTATGCGAGACGAAATATAAAATACATAAAATGAAATACAATTTATTTCACAATACAGTCACAAATTACATAAAAATTAAACAAGAAAATCAAAATGACAATTGATTAGTGTTGCTGACTGATTTTGGCTGTAGCGATTATTGTGACACTTGTCTACAGTGGTTTTGTTGCTCTTGATATGAAAGTAGTTTCAAATAATTTAATGGTCCGTTTTTTTTTAATATGTATTTATTTCGATATCGCTCTACAGAAAAATTAGCTTGCTAGAAAAATATGAAATTAAAATTTTATAAAATAATATTTTCCTTAAAAAACATTATTTTGTTTACATTGAAACGTTACTTATATATTGACATCAAATTTTTTGTTTTTTTTTTTATATTTTATAGTTTTTAATTGTAGTAGGACATTGTTAAATAATTATAATCATAAAAACTAGAGCCAATCCAGAACTTTCACTAATATAATCTGTAATCTATCTACTTAGAAAACTAATAATCCGAAAAGATATATAGGAAAAAAAAATTTTTTTTTTTGTTGAGTTGTGTAATCCATTTTGTTTCAATGGACTTGCAACGTTGTTTAACAAAATTGTAAATGTATTTTGTGAAAAAGTATTTTTAATCTATAAGTATTTAAAATACAAATTACAAAATACATTTTTAGAAAGTAATTGAAATACGAATACCAAATACGTATTTGTATTTCAAATACTGCCCAGCCCTGAAAGTAATAAATTTAAAAATTCAAATGTAGAATGTACTTTTAATTCGTAAATTAATATTGGAATAATAAACAGATTTTAAATTTGAATTTGGAATAATGGAATAAACATTCAACGGGTGAGTGAGTTTTGTTACATAGTTTTGAAAGACTGTGATGTTTTTACGCCTAAAAATGTAGTGCTGGTTCACTAACCAAACATTTTACATACAAACAGACATTTCATATTTTTATATTATTATATTATATGAAACTAAAAGGAAAATAAATGGACACGTATTTTTTATTTTTTCAAAATGTGGCCCCGGTAATGGTTAAAATCAATTTTGAAACTTAATCTATTCTAAAAAGACGTAAACCCCAAATGACGTCATGTACACATTTGAATAGCGATGTCTGCTTTAACAAATAAAGCACATGCATCTTATGACGCCGTATACGTGACGTCATCACTTGTTTTAGTTTTTTTTACTGAAGGTTTAGAAAGCCAAAGGTTCTTCATACCCAATATACAAATAAGTATTTTGAGTGAAATTTTTATACTCTAGATGGTACGGAGAGTAATTAGCGTTAAAACAGTAACACCAATACGTTGAATTAGTGACTTTAGTCTGTATATAATAAATTTAAAAAAAAAATATTCGGTACGTCATTTATTTTTGTACAGAAACGTAAATTGGCTTTGTAAATACGCACCAGGGAGTGAGTGGTGTGAAATCTGAATTAAAATGGCGTTGATCCAAAAAATGTATTGTAATATTTTGTTGTATGTTTTGGACCGACGTGGAAGGCAGAAAAAACAGCATTACTAATTTTTATGTTTTTTTTTTTTTCATACTAATTGTGACGTCATAATTTCACTATATTTTGATAATGTCGTCGCATTTTAAATTATTTTTTTACAAATCGAAATATAAATCATATTTTTTTACTACTTAATGTATTTAGATTTAATTAAATATTTTTTTTTTAAATTGGGAAATGGAAAATCAAATGACTAACTCCGTATAGCATCAAAATCATTTATTATCTGTATATTTATTGCTTGATTATCCCTTTAGAGTTTACACTAAGGATTTATTGTGATACTTTTTTTTTTTCAAAAATCTTGAGATGTTTTTTTTTTCTATCACCAAATATCTTGCTAACAACGTATTGGGGCTTTCCTTAAGAAATAATCTGGCGGATACTTTGTGTATGAATTAATTTGTATCGAAATGAAACGTTATATCGATATTTTTCAAAACAACATCCTTCAGGTAAGAACAAGAACATTTAATAGTTAAGTTATTATAAATTTCCGTTATAATTAAATATATTAATTGCTATAACATTAAATTAATGAAAATATGCCAAACTTATGCAACATACGTTTCCCGCGAAAAACGATTACCGCGATTATTTGACAGCCTTTATTTTTTTCTCTGTTTTGATTTCATAATGGAAATGGCAATGTATTACACCGTACAGCCTAATTTGGCGGCATTATATTTTTTTGTTTTGATTCCATAATGAAACAGGTATTATACCGTACAGCCTTGTCTTTGTAAAACTATTACCGCTTGACAGCCTTAATTTTTTTTCTTTGTTTTAATTCCATAATGGAAAAAGTATTACACCGTACAGCCTTGTCTTTGTAAAACGATTACCATTTGACAGCCTTTTTTTCTGTTTTAATTCCACAATGGAATAGGCAAAGGTATTACACTGTACAGCCTTGTCTTTAGTAGGTTATTTAATTTTATAGTAAAGCCGAAGCCATACCTTTTGTTATAATTATCTAAAGCCATTTATATATAAATTTTCCCGCCAATTTATTTCAATACGGTGTTAGCAAGACTATATATTTTTTTTCTCCCAACTTAATCTTTATGAGGAAGGCAAAGACAATTCATTCCTAAGATTCTGTTGTTTTTTTTTAATAATTTGACATTTGTAATTTTCAAATAAAATTACCTTTGTGCATTTGACAGCTGTCAGTTAAAATTCCCGCCTTTTTTACATACTTATTTTAAATAAATTGACATTTGTATTTTCAATAATAAAATATCTTAATTTTTTAATGTGCATGTTTTTTTTTAAATTAATTAATCAAGGCTAAGACGCGTACGCACAAAATGTACCATAAATTATGTTTTATCTACATTATAAGAAAAGTCTAGAAAGAATTATGTGACATTTATATTATTTATAATCTATGTGCAAGATTATTGTTAAAGCAGGTTAAGACTAAATCGCGTCGGTCCAAAACTATCAAAATTAAAATCGATTTTGTAAGTTTTGAATCGACGTCATTTTCAACATGAATGTAGACTAATTTAAAATTACTTGACATTTTTAATTTGCTAGAATAAATCGCGTCGGTCCAAAACATTCAAAATTAATTGAATTTGTAAGTTTTGGATCGACGTCATCTTCATGATGACTTAACAGATATTTACGCAATAGGATTATAATGAGTGCGTCGGTCCAAAATATTCAAAGTTTGAGGATCGACGACTGGAATTAAGTGAAATTTTTATTAATGAGTTACGTCGGTCCTAAACATGGTTAGTTTTGGATCGACGGTAATTCCAACATGAATGTATAGCAATAAATTCATAGTTCACAATTGACATATTATCTATAATTTATATAGAGTGAATTGCGTCCAAAACATAGTAAGTTTTGGACCGACTTATAATAATGACGGATCACAATATCATAGATAACTGTATATATAGTTAAGTTAGTGTACGTAATTGTAAGATATTTAGATGTGTTTGTTTTACCATAGCAACGACCACTCTAACTTGGCCGAGTTTTTACGGCGTGTGTTGGATCGGCGGTGCCTTTTTACAGTGGTCGGTTTATATTAGTCAGCTATATATTTTAAATATGATATTAGTTTAAGAAAAGATGCTATTCACTGATTATGTGTTTTTTTTTCTTTATCATGTTCCAAACAAATGAGCGTCCAAGATTAAATATATGGGTGCACTTTGGGAGCTCATTTAGCTCCCAAATTAAATATTTGTGTGCACTTTTACACAATAAAATGTTGCAAGCAAATGAGCTCCCAAATTAAATACTTGTTTGCACTTTAATACCATAAAATGTTGCAAGCAAATGAGCTCCCAAATTAAATATTTGTGTGCACTTTTATACCATAAACTGTTGCAAGCAAATGAGCTCCCAAATTAAATATATGTGTGCACTTTAATACCACAAAATGTTGCAAGCAAATGAGCTCCCTAGATTAAATATTTGTGTGCACTTTTATACCATAAAATGTTGGTAGCAAATGAGCTCCCTAGATTAAATATTAGTGTGCACTTTTATACCACAAAATGTTGCAAGCAAATAAGGTCCCTAGATTATATATTTGGGTGCACTTTTATACCACAAAATGTTGCAAGCAAATGAGCTCCCTAGATTAAATATTTGTGTGCACTTTTATACCACAAAATGTTGCAAGCAAATAAGGTCCCTAGATTATATATTTGGGTGCACTTTTATACCACAAAATGTTGCAAGCAAATGAGCTCCCTAGATTATATATTTGTGTGCACTTTTATACCACAAAATGTTGCAAGCAAATGAGCTCCCTAGATTAAATATTTATGTGCACTTTTATACCATAAAATGTTGCAAGCAAATGAGCTCCCTAGATTATATATTTGGGTGCACTTTTATACCATAAAATGTTGCAAGCAAATGAGCTCCCTAGATTATATATTTGGGTGCACTTTTATACCACAAAATGTTGCAAGCAAATGAGCTCCCTAGATTAAATATTTGTGTGCACTTTTATACCATAAAATGTTGCAAGCAAATGAGCTCCCTAGATTATATATTTGGGTGCACTTTTATACCACAAAATGTTGCAAGCAAATGAGCTCCCTAGATTAAATATTTGTGTGCACTTTTATACCATAAAATGTTGCAAGCAAATGAGCTCCCTAGATTATATATTTGGGTGCCCTTTTATACCACAAAATGTTGCAAGCAAATGAGCTCCCTAGATTAAATATTTGTGTGCACTTTTATACCATAAAATGTTGCAAGCAAATGAGCTCCCTAGATTAAATATTTGTGTGCACTTTTATACCATAAAATGTTGCAAGCAAATGAGCTTCCTAGATTATATATTTGGGTGCCCTTTTATACCACAAAATGTTGCAAGCAAATGAGCTCCCTAGATTAAATATTTGTGTGCACTTTTATACCATAAAATGTTGCAAGCAAATGAGCTCCCTAGATTATATATTTGGGTGCCCTTTTATACCACAAAATGTTGCAAGCAAATGAGCTCCCTAGATTAAATATTTGTGTGCACTTTTATACCATAAAATATTGGAAGCAAATGAGCTCCCTAGATTATATATTTGGGTGCCCTTTTATACCACAAAATGTTGCAAGCAAATGAGCTCCCAAATTAAATATTTGTGTGCACTTTTATACCATAAACTGTTGCAAGCAAATGAGCTCCCAAATTAAATATATGTGTGCACTTTAATACCACAAAATGTTGCAAGCAAATGAGCTCCCTAGATTAAATATTTGTGTGCACTTTTATACCATAAAATGTTGGTAGCAAATGAGCTCCCTAGATTAAATATTTGTGTGCACTTTTATACCACAAAATGTTGCAAGCAAATAAGGTCCCTAGATTATATATTTGGGTGCACTTTTATACCACAAAATGTTGCAAGCAAATGAGCTCCCTAGATTAAATATTTGTGTGCACTTTTATACCACAAAATGTTGCAAGCAAATAAGGTCCCTAGATTATATATTTGGGTGCACTTTTATACCACAAAATGTTGCAAGCAAATGAGCTCCCTAGATTATATATTTGTGTGCACTTTTATACCACAAAATGTTGCAAGCAAATGAGCTCCCTAGATTAAATATTTATGTGCACTTTTATACCATAAAATGTTGCAAGCAAATGAGCTCCCTAGATTATATATTTGGGTGCACTTTTATACCACAAAATGTTGCAAGCAAATGAGCTCCCTAGATTAAATATTTGTGTGCACTTTTATACCATAAAATGTTGCAAGCAAATGAGCTCCCTAGATTATATATTTGGGTGCACTTTTATACCACAAAATGTTGCAAGCAAATGAGCTCCCTAGATTAAATATTTGTGTGCACTTTTATACCATAAAATGTTGCAAGCAAATGAGCTCCCTAGATAATATATTTGGGTGCCCTTTTATACCACAAAATGTTGCAAGCAAATGAGCTCCCTAGATTAAATATTTGTGTGCACTTTTATACCATAAAATGTTGCAAGCAAATGAGCTCCCTAGATTATATATTTGGGTGCACTTTTATACCACAAAATGTTGCAAGCAAATGAGCTCCCTAGATTAAATATTTGTGTGCACTTTTATACCACAAAATGTTGCAAGCAAATGAGCTCCCTAGATTAAATATTTGTGTGCACTTTTATACCATAAAATGTTGCAAGCAAATGAGCTCCCTAGATTATATATTTGGGTGCACTTTTATACCACAAAATGTTGCAAGCAAATGAGCTCCCTAGATTAAATATTTGTGTGCACTTTTATACCATAAAATGTTGCAAGCAAATGAGCTCCCTAGATTATATATTTGGGTGCCCTTTTATACCACAAAATGTTGCAAGCAAATGAGCTCCCTAGATTAAATATTTGTGTGCACTTTTATACCATAAAATGTTGCAAGCAAATGAGCTCCCTAGATTATATATTTGTGTGCACTTTTATACCACAAAATGTTGCAAGCAAATGAGCTCCCTAGATTATATATTTGGGTGCCCTTTTATACCACAAAATGTTGCAAGCAAATGAGCTCCCTAGATTATATATTTGTGTGCACTTTTATACCACAAAATGTTGCAAGCAAATGAGCTCCCTAGATAATATATTTGGGTGCCCTTTTATACCACAAAATGTTGCAAGCAAATGAGCTCCCTAGATTAAATATTTGTGTGCACTTTTATACCATAAAATGTTGCAAGCAAATGAGCTCCCTAGATTATATATTTGGGTGCACTTTTATACCACAAAATGTTGCAAGCAAATGAGCTCCCTAGATTAAATATTTGTGTGCACTTTTATACCACAAAATGTTGCAAGCAAATGAGCTCCCTAGATTAAATATTTGTGTGCACTTTTATACCATAAAATGTTGCAAGCAAATGAGCTCCCTAGATTATATATTTGGGTGCACTTTTATACCACAAAATGTTGCAAGCAAATGAGCTCCCTAGATTAAATATTTGTGTGCACTTTTATACCATAAAATGTTGCAAGCAAATGAGCTCCCTAGATTATATATTTGGGTGCCCTTTTATACCACAAAATGTTGCAAGCAAATGAGCTCCCTAGATTAAATATTTGTGTGCACTTTTATACCATAAAATGTTGCAAGCAAATGAGCTCCCTAGATTATATATTTGTGTGCACTTTTATACCACAAAATGTTGCAAGCAAATGAGCTCCCTAGATTATATATTTGGGTGCCCTTTTATACCACAAAATGTTGCAAGCAAATGAGCTCCCTAGATTATATATTTGTGTGCACTTTTATACCACAAAATGTTGCAAGCAAATGAGCTCCCTAGATTAAATATTTATGTGCACTTTTATACCATAAAATGTTGCAAGCAAATGAGCTCCCTAGATTATATATTTGGGTGCACTTTTATACCACAAAATGTTGCAAGCAAATGAGCTCCCTAGATTAAATATTTGTGTGCACTTTTATACCATAAAATGTTGCAAGCAAATGAGCTCCCTAGATTATATATTTGGGTGCACTTTTATACCACAAAATGTTGCAAGCAAATGAGCTCCCTAGATTAAATATTTGTGTGCACTTTTATACCATAAAATGTTGCAAGCAAATGAGCTCCCTAGATTAAATATTTGTGTGCACTTTTATACCATAAAATATTGGAAGCAAATGAGCTTCTTAGATTATATATTTGTGTGCACTTTTATACCATAAAATGTTGCAAGCAAATGAGCTCCCTAGATTATATATTTGGGTGCACTTTTATACCACAAAATGTTGCAAGCAAATGAGCTCCCTAGATTAAATATTTGTGTGCACTTTTATACCATAAAATATTGGAAGCAAATGAGCTTCTTAGATTATATATTTGTGTGCACTTTTATACCATAAAATGTTGCAAGCAAATGAGCTCCCTAGATTAAATATTTGTGTGCACTTTTATACCATAAAATGTTGCAAGCAAATGAGCTCCCTAGATTAAATATTTGTGTGCACTTTTATACCATAAAATATTGGAAGCAAATGAGCTTCTTAGATTATATACTTGTGTGCACTTTTATACCATAAAATGTTGCAAGCAAATGAGCTCCCTAGATTAAATATTTGTGTGCACTTTTATACCATAAAATGTTGCAAGCAAATGAGCTCCCTAGATTAAATATTTGTGTGCACTTTTATACCATAAAATATTGGAAGCAAATGAGCTTCTTAGATTATATATTTGTGTGCACTTTTATACCATAAAATGTTGCAAGCAAATGAGCTCCCTAGATTATATATTTGGGTGCACTTTTATACCACAAAATGTTGCAAGCAAATGAGCTCCCTAGATTAAATATTTGTGTGCACTTTTATACCATAAAATGTTGCAAGCAAATGAGCTCCCTAGATTAAATATTTGTGTGCACTTTTATACCATAAAATATTGGAAGCAAATGAGCTTCTTAGATTATATATTTGGGTGCACTTTTATACCATAAAATGTTGCAAGCAAATGAGCTCCCAAGATTAAATATTTGGGAGATTAAATATAGAGGTACAAATACGTTATCTCGACCGAAATGTAAGGCAATTGCCCTACATTCAATCTGACTGCTGACATTACATCTTAGAAGTTTGTGGATAAAATGTCTGTTTGCAGACAGAGAGAGACAGTTCTCATGAATGAGTGAGATGTATAGATTGTTTTTATATAGGAGTGAGGGAGAGCGGATGATTTTGGAATGACGTCGACGTCTGTAAGTAATGAAACCACTAATGGATTAATAAATACTTTTTTACAGACAAACAAAGCGGGGACAGGATGTTAGTTAAATAATTCACTTGGACATTACAATATGAGTAATCTTAATTATTTACATACAGGAAAACAGTGTGATGAACAAATATTTTCCCAATTATCCTTAAGCTTATATTAGCCCTCGCTTCTCTTCGTCGGTGTAAGGTTATCCTTTGTGTTGTACATTTATCACGATTAAGACTACTCTATGTAACTAACTATAAGAACTTTTTAAATAGAAATTACTATCAAGTGAAACGTCAACAGTGTTGCTAGATAATGATGGCAAACTTCCTTATTTCCAAGAATGCCAAGTAATGGTTAGCTGACGCAATTTATTACGTTAGGACTAAAGGCTATTTAAGTGTTGTGTAAGCTCCAAAGGTGTACGACCCCCCTCTACTCTTCTAGCCTTAGTAAATTTAAGGGGTTTAAAGCTTTGGTTACTTTTGTTGATAAGAGACATAGATCAATAAATAATTAAAAAAAAACTAGTATATAACAGCGCCATCTAACGGATAAGAGTAGCAAATTTTATGGATTAACACAATTAAAAAAAAATCTTAAATCCAGCTACAGTGCCATCTACCGGATATAATAGTATGAAATTAAATCCAGGTATTTTTTTGGTACTAGACAGTTTTTATTATGTTTCAACTTAGCTGTTATAGGAGGTAATTTTTTTTAAATATTTATTTTCGGTAAATAATTAAATATTAGAATATCTATTTACTCCAAAAACAAGTACAAGTAGTTATTCTACCTAATGAATTCGACAAATTACCATTCCTCAGGGTTGCCAGAAATAAATAATAAATAGCATTCCATGTAGTCCTACTATAATAAACGCGAAAGTTTGTAAGGTGTAGTTTGTTACTCTTTCACGCAAAAACTACTGAATGGATTTTGATGAAACTTTACAATAATATAGCTTAGACATCAGAATAACACATAGGATTCAATTTATAAAGATTTAGTGTAAATTATCCAAAATATAGCGGGGGACAGCTAGTAGAAAATTAATGACTTAACATTAGGAAGTGTGTATATGTATGTGTGAGTGTGTGTGTGTGTGTGAGGACTATAGTAAAAAAGTGTAATTATAATGATTTTTCTACATAGTTTACAACCCCTACCTCCAGGATATTCCTTCCAGACTTCCTGTATTCATTAATCTAAAAAAAAGATCACGCGTTTTCAATTTATATGATAGTTTGAAAACAACTGCATCCATTATAGTAATTTTCACGTTTTGGCGGGAAATTGCATTGAAGAATTTTTAATCTGTGCCAATACAGGATTCTGTTGTCTTTGCTTTGTGCTACATGAAAAAACATAATATTTATTTAATTAAGATTTTACTTTAAATAATAAAAATAAACTCACCGGTATTTTCCATTTTCATTTTTCCTTTTTTTTCTTTATGGACTGCAATGTGCTTATGCTCAAAGTATTCTGCCAATATATAAAATATAATATTTATTTAATTAAAATTCTTCTTTAATTAATATTATACTTTCATTATTTTTTTTTCTTTATGGATTGCAATGTACTTATACATAAAACATTCTGCCAAAACTGTGCGGTTATTATATTTTTTTTGTCGAAAGTATTTTTTTTTTTAATTTTCAAAATTTTATAAAATTACCGGTCAATCTCCGTGCAAAGGTAATAATATTAATAAATTAGTAACACTGTTGATAACTTTATATTGGTTAGTTATTCCTATAGAGTTTTTTAAAGTCATCCAATAGCTTAAAAATTTATAAACTACGTCTAGATACATTAGCAGTTTGACAAGTCATTTCATAGAGTGAATATTTCTAGTTATTTTCAAATATAATTTATAAACATACTTTTTTAAATGTATTAGATCATGTACTGAGTAAAATAGGACAAACCACAATTTGCGTCATTTCTATAATATTTATGAAATTTTGGTATTGTCGGTTAAGGATATCACTTTCATTATCCTGGTGGGAAAATTTTAAAGCAATAATTACTAAACTAATATAACTGACACAGACTGACAGGAAATATATTTAATTAAACTGATTGGTCTAGAAACATGAACCACGCCTAAATCTCTGAACTAGGTAATTTGGATGAATTTTAGTATAGAGGTAGAAACGAGACTAAGAATTTAAAAAAGACAGACATAAAGAGGAAGAGAGTAACAGAGATAGAAGGAAAAAGACATGGGAATAATGGAGTAGTGATTATTAAAAAAAATCGGATCTGTTGTTCCTGGGACTTCTTCCTTTATTCAAAATGGCCATTTAATGTCCAAATATCATTAACTTTTATATTTATGGCAACACTAAATAAATTAAGTCATCTATCGGCGAAAGAAATATCAAAATCGGTTTAGTACTTTCAGAGAAAATCACCAACTTATAAAATGACCACTATGACGATATCTTTTTAGTTAAATGGCCATATCTTCTTAATAAGAATATTTATGGCAATACCACATAGCCTATGTTACCCGGGAAGGATGTAGCTTTCGATCGGTGAAAGAATTATCAAAATCGGTTTAGTAGTTTTTGTGCCTTTTCACAACTAACAAACAATCAAATCTTTATATTGTAATAGTGTGGATAAAGAAAAATGTGACATAAGGTGTGAGTGAGACAGAGGAGAGAGCGAGTCAGTGAGATAGTGGTGTCCACTGCACATCAGTGACGTCATTATAGAATACAAATTCAACAGATGTTTGAGTACACCTCAGCGAAGCGAGCGATATAATATCTAATATATAAAATTCTCGGGTTGCAATGTTTGTTACCAAATTCCTCCGAAATGGCTCGACCGATTTTGATGAAATTTTGTGTGCATATTGGGTACGTCTGACAAACGATCAACATCTATTTTTTATACCCCTAAGTGATAAGGGTGGCACACCCCAATTTTTTAAAAATGTATTTGGCAAAACAACGTTTGCCGGTTCAGCTAATATAACCCCGTGTCAGTATGTTTGTTGAAACTCTATAAATGTCAATAGATGGCGCTGTTTTAAGATTTGAAACATTCGAAATCTGTTTGTAATATTAAAATAACCACTTGTTACTAAGTGCATATGGATGTATACACGCACACACCACATATACCAACAACATTTTTTACAATTTTTATCTGTCTGTTTATCTTATAGCTTATCTCTGAAATGGCTGTACCGATTTGGACGGGACTTTCATTGGCACATAGCTAATGTAACAAGGAATAACTTAGGCTATTTAACATCTCGCTACGACCCACAGGAGCGGAGCACCACGCGAACGAAGTCACGCGGGTCCGCTAGTATATTATATAATATGTTGTATTCAGCTGTAGTCACTGTCATTTGACTTTTCTTTTTTACAAGCTTTTATTAAGTATCACCAGTCTTGTTGTTTGTCATCAAATCTTGCAAATTAATATCAGACCCTGGGTCTGATGATGGAGCTGAAGGGTGGTCGAAAGTACTCTGTGATGAAACGATGCAACCCCATCGAGTTTCGGCTCGTTTAATTCGTCTTGACGAGTACTTTGGTGCTAGATTGTGTGTGTTGGTGCAGTAATTACATATGTAATTGATTTGAAGATGAAGTTATTAAAATATAAAATAATATTAAAAAGTTAAAAATAAAATTAAAAGAAATAACAAACTTTTTGAAAACAAGCGTTTTTATCACATAATAGAAGCTTGTTTTTAAAAAGTTTTTTTTTCTTTTAATTTTTACATCTTTTTCAATTTTTTTCTGCTTAAGATCAATAAACTAAGTCACACGTTGAAGGGCGGTGGGGTTAACAATGTGTAACAAGGGGTGGGGGAGCTATGCTTAATGACATACAAATAATTCGAAATATGTGACGTCACAATAGAGAGTAGTCTTTAAGAAATTGACTACACACATTGGAAGCAGGGCTGATCGCTTTATTTAAAAAAAATAAGTCAGTTCAAGAATGATTTACACAATTTATATTTTACAAATTAAATTATAATACGTGTGAAACACAGAATACTAATAAACCTTATGAGGTTCAAATATTTTTTTTTTACTCTGATTTGCCATAATAAAAAATGAAAAGGTATTACACCGTACAGCCTTGTAGACAAATAAAAACTATTTTATAAAAAATATGTTGTAAATACTGGAGATTATTTCCGATAATTTTTTAAGAAGACTATCGATATCTACATTTTAATATCAAAATATCGATATCTATAAAAATATTAGTAATAAATATCGATATTTTATCAACAGTCCTACGCTAGTATGCTACTAATATTATAAACGCGATAGTTTTTAAGAACGTATGGATGTTTGTTACTCTTTCACGCAAAAACTACTGAATGAATTTTGATGAAACTTTACAATAATATAGCTTACACATCAAAATAACACACAGGCTATAATTTATAATGATAAAGTGTGAATTATCCAAAATATAACAAGTGAAACCGCGGGGCGCAGCCAGTAGATCATATTGCGCACGCGCAGCTGCTGCATTGTCAGCAAGGGTCATTATCGTATTGTTAATGAAGTCGAGCGGATGAAAAAGCATATTATATCTATTTAATTTTTACAGTGGCATTCATCTCAAAATTCCTTTATATGATCACTTTGTTTTCCGTCTGTCTGTCTGTCTGTCTGTCAATATCCCCTTCCGTAGTATCCAAAAAAAACGGTTTAAAGGAAACCATAAGCTTCTTGAAATTACTTAAAAAATATTGTTTTAACTGAATCATTTATTGCTATACATTTTCGAGCTATGACGTCACGCCAGGGGGGGGGTCTAAAATTATAAAACATGTTATGTGCATTATATGCACTTGATAACTTAAAACATGGGTTTTATTTCATTAAAAAATTAAAGGTATTTGATTAATGTGTGTACGACTTTACTGAACATTTCAGCATTATCAATCAGTTCGTACTGCTTCAAAAGATATCAAAGTTTGTGGAATGCAGAATTATGTAACAGTCACTACACGTACAGACGTACACGTCACTGCTGTTATCTCGGAAAATCCTAACTAATATAAATGTGCACGTAACTGTGTCTGTCGCCCTTTCACGCGAAAACTACTGAACTGATTTAAATGAAATTTGGTATACTGATAGTCTGGAGACTGATAAACGACATAGGCTACTTTTAAATGTAAAAAAAAGGGTTGTAAGGAGTTAAAAGGGGGGATGAAAAGTTTAAAACTTACATTTGTTTTGTTCGCATAATAATTAACCTAAATTAAAAATGCTACCCAAAGATAATATTTTACGTGGACGAAGTCACGGGTACAGCTAGTGTGAAATGACGCGACGTACAGACGAACCAATAACGCTTCGTTGCAAAGACACACCTCCTTTTATAATTGGTATTCAGTGCGTACTTACTGCGCAGACTCAGACTCGCACTCGGTAGCTATCGAGCGACATTGCGAGTTGCGACAGGGACTGTCAGCTGTCAGCGTGTCGGACTGTCAGTTGTCGGCGGCGGCTCGACGCGTGTGCACGTACCGCGCGAACATGGCTCTGGTGCGACGACTGGCTTTGAACGCACCCCGCGGGGTTAGAGTCCTCTCCACGCCGACGCGCGACGAGCTAGACCTCTCGTTCAACAGCCCCAAGGATGCGTTCAAGTCGAAGAAGACTAGTGAGCTCATCCGGGCGTACCTCGTCTACCAAATTTGCTCCGTTAACTGGATCGTCGAGAACAATGACATGGTGAGATCGATAGTTATATAAGCGGATACAATCGGGAACAACTCCGTGTGATTTAGGCATACTTGTACGAGCACGTGGATGGTACTCCAATTATAGACCAGTTATTGAGGTTACATTAAGGGGGTGTGACATTGAGTGATAAAAACTTACGTATTTTTGAAAAATCGCTTTTTCCTATCATTCATAAACCTGTGTGCTTTTTTTTTAATATTAATTTTATTTAGTCTTAAGGCTGTACGGTGTAATATACTTGCCTTTTTATTACTGGAATAAATCAGGAAAAAAAATTGTGATAAATATCAATTAATATAAAATGCGATTGTTACATTCATTGCATTTTTGTGCAGTTTAAAAAAAGTTCGGTTAACCGGTTACGTCACAGTTAAACCGCTAGTTATCCGGTTCGCTGAGTTTGCAAATTGCAATTCTGATAAGTTATATAATTTCTGATGAATGGTGTAGAAAATGGATTTTTGTGAGTTTCAGCGCATGCGCGAGGACCAGACAGTGATCTAGACTTGATACTGGGGTGGGATGACCGATTACCTAATCTAGACAGAATCACTCAAGTATAACTTTGGTAGTTCTAAATATATGTTAGACATTGACAAGGACCCTATTACTTAGACTTAAAACAAGATGAAATAAATATTTAAGAGGGCTCCCATACAACTTCGTGCGCGACTCACACTTGGCCGGTTTTTGAATAAGCGTTTAGTGTTGTTTTGTAATACATAAAAAGCATTAAATTCACTTGATTTTTTTGGCGAGAAATAGTTCATGGACTGAAAAATGAAAAAAAAAATAATTTAGTATTTTTTATTAAGAAAAATTAAAAAAAAAAGTTGACGTATTGATTTATGCTACCAACACGCAGCATAATTTTTTTGCATAGAATATTTAATTTACCTGAAAAAAAAAGTCTTAATGTTTAATTATCTTCCTGTAATGCAGCAACGGAACATGAAATTCGTCCGTTTTTTTTTCATAAGTATAGTTTAAGTTTAAGTACAGAAAAATTATGAGCCGAAGCGAGGGCGGAAGGATATAAATTATTATAGTGTAAGAATACCCATAATTTTCAGTCATTAAAAAATCTGAATCATCAAATATCGTGATGACGTAAATAGTAATTTAATATTAAATTATTGCACCAGGAAAATGTCTATGTAACCAATGACTGTTCCCCCTTCGATGGAAAGGAAAGGAAAATTGAACTAAATCCTCGATCGACACTAGCGCCATCTATTGGGTGTAACTATAGTTATGGTTTATTAAGAACGGATAATTACGAATACGATTTGTTTAATTCCAGAAGAATCATTTGAATAAAAAAAATCAAATAAAACTGACAAACCAACAAACATACTTTGTCATTATAATATTAGTAAATAAAAATATTTCTTAATTAACTTAAAACTGCCAGAGCCGAATTCAGGGATTGGGTAACCCAAAACTCAGGTTACCAGAACCAAGCACATGTTGCAATTGAACCAGGACTCAATACCATATGATTAAAAATAAAATCTTAAACACCTCGCAGTATTTGGGGCTCGCGACCCAAGTAAAAGTTTAAGCAGTTTCGACTCATTTGATCTACTACTAGTTATAATAATGAACTAGATTTTCACTTTTACTTTAAGCAGTGTTAATTTAGATTTAAATGAAAAAGTCCATGCTCTTGATTGGGCAAAATCGGTCAAGGCTGGTCATTAATCTACCTGATAGTTTATTATCTTTATTATTGACAATCTACCCGCATAGTTCCGGTAATCACAAACATTATTTGAACTGATTACGTTATCAAAATATTTCATTCAATGTTCTTATCATTTACTACAGACACGTTGTCGCTACCAGACTATTTATCTTTATTGCAATTTTGTATGAGCTATTGTTATCTTTGTTGCGTTTTATGGTTTAACATTTAAAATACCCTGTTTTAGCTGGTTTAACGTGATTAAACTGGTTCTTTTTATCAAAACCTGTTTAGGTTTTCTGTTTTATTTGAGTTGTGGCAAATGCAAAGTAGTGTAGAAAGTGTTAGACAAAAAGGCGTACCTCCGCAAATTCTCCAATATTTAAAAAAAAAGGAATAATGGGTTCTCTTTTAATACTTTAATATTTAAATGCCACAGTAAGATTCTAGTAGAGTCTGGAGCTTATGACCACAATACAGGTTTTCGATGTACTTTACTCGTCTTTATTATAGTAATTTTATAAACTAAATATTGACTGTCATAGTGGAGTGTGAGTGTAAAGAGATGTTGCCCTTGATGAGGATCATGTAAGTCTTGGATATACCTTGCTTCTAAAGTACTTGTTGTATCCTAGATAGCTAATAACTTTGTAAATGGTATTATCTGACCGATTTTATTCCGTAGCCTTCAGAGTAAGGAGACGTCAAGTATAAGTAGGTACCAAGATTAAGCCATATATGGTAGAACCGTATGTCTTCGATCTATATTGTAAGAATGTTAATCTCAACTTCAAATGGACGCTTATATGATTGTTAAATGGAAAAAAGGAACCCTTCTAGGATCACTTCGTAGTCCGTCTGCCTGTTTGTCTCTCTTCCTGTCATGACCCTTTTTCTCTGGAACGCTGCAAAATCGGTTAAATATTTTTTAAATCTTGTTTACTTAAGCTTTTTAAACATAAGCTTAACATAAAAAGGCGTTTGATATATAGAAACACGCATTACTAATGTCGGGAGTAAACCCTCCACGATACTACTTATGATAATATTATGATGCGCACACGAAAATTTGGTAGTGTTAGTCCCTTATTTGAAATTGTAAGGAACCCTCAGTTCCACACTCGCACTTGGCCTGGCTGGTTTCTTTGCTAAAATTTACAAATCAATAATAAAATTACTTTCTCAGATAACAATATCTATTATGCTCCATTTTTGTCCCACATGTCCTATTTTCCCTGACAGCTGTCACTGTCATGACTTGTTCGCTACAGATTATGAACTATTTGTGTTCCAATACTATTTTCGTTTTATCTTTATTCATGATGGCCACACTGATGTTCACCAGCAGTAAGTAGTTTCACTTCATTCATAACTTTGTGTGAGTCGATAATATTTTAATGTTGGATAACGAGGTAGATGTGGATGATCAATCTTGTGATCGTAAGGATTTTCTTAATCTACTACTGGGTTACAAGCCCCAGTTTACACGTGTTGCTGTATAGTAATAGGATTCATCTTCTTACAATTGTATCAAATGTCTAATAAAAGTGAAGATTTATAAGAAGTAAAACTTGGTAAGTAAATAACGTTTCCAGACAGTACAAGGTTACGTCAACACTTTTATATTGTGTTGTAAAGTTATCCAAATAAAAATGCCATGTTATTACAATGAGATATTATCGCTTGTTACTAGATTATTCTGTACTTACTGTTTTTATGAATATTATAATTTAGATGCTGTAAGATATAGTTTCGTTTAGAATTCTCAGAAGCTCATTATATTCGAGCAAATAAAACTTAGATTTTAATTATACATTACAACGTTAATGGCCCACTGCTGAGCTGGGTCTCAGAGTGAAGAGGGTTTCAGGGCATAGTCCACCACGCTAGCCCAGTACGAGTTGGCAGACTTCACACACCTATACAGAACTTTAAGGAACTATCAGGAGTGCAGGTTTCTTCACGATGTTTTCCTTCACTTGCTTATAATACACGTAACTCAGAAAAGTCAGAGTCGTGTGCCCAGGATCGAGAAAGACTTTAATGTCTTACTTATTGGTACTGCTAAAAATAATTACATATACATATAATACTATTATGCTGCTAAGAGTATTCCGTGTATATGAAGTAATTTGAATTGCCCGACATATCACTTCATTAAATCTTAATTCACCACGGGGAACTATCGGGGCTGAGGTTATAAATTGTCTCTTCTAGTTAACTAATCAAACTATTGACGGTGTGGCTAGCCAAATAATAATATATGAATATGATTGGTTACGATTTTAAATAAATATACTTTTTTACACTGTTTGTCAAGTTTTACCCATATTAGTTTAGACTTCAGTCCAATATATGGTTTTCACGTACAAATATGTGCAAATTTGGAGCCAGTAGAAACTAGTTACTGAGGAAAATGCTAATGAAACATTCGTGCGACGATAATTCAAGGATAAATTTACAAAATCACGCAAATTGTTTATTGTCTGTTAATAAAAGGAGACATGTTTGCCTTTATGGGTATAATATTTGTCTAAACTTCCTAATTTTAAATTATTTCACTTAATATAAACAACATTTTAAATATTTACATTTACAAATTTGAGGGAATTAATATATATACAAACAAATACAATCTGGTGCACACCATGTCAGTTGAATCAGAGCCGTGCACCGAGATTGACATGCTGGTGTCTGTAACAGTGAGATAGTGTGCCTGTACTATATGATAGAGCGAGTAACATGTATTAATTAATACATATTTCAGACAGGAAGTTGAGGAATGTCTGGGCCTTATATCCCAGATGTAGGGTTGTGGAGCTCTTGTATATTAAAAACGTAATTAAAACTACACAAGTGATTAATAAGGAAAGATTAACACCCCCACACTAATATAAACTACTAATTAGAACTAATTTAGACTATATTAAATGTGTGGGGTATTCTTAAAATAAATCTATAGAAATTAACCTTAATATAAAGTCATGAAAACAACATTAATCTGTCTACCTGCTTGGTGCGGGTGACCCAGTAACTTAATTCTCTAAATTCGTGCCTGTATATTTCACATTAATTTTGTTACTATAACTGAACAACTATTATATCCTACAAGGATAGATAATTTTTTTATCCCGAATACTTTATATGCAGGATACGTTGCGTGACTTTTTTTTAATTCTATCTGTACCCATTTCAAAAACTTCCGTGGACGAAGTCGTACGGAAATATTTGTAATAAAACGCGCGCGCCGTATGACGTCATGCCGTGTAACATTGGTTCGTTTTTGCGCTATTTGCAAAAATATTACAATAGCGTTCCTTCTTGGTCGTCAAGACGTGATATAAAATTGTGTTTCATATCTCGTGACAGAATGTTTATTTTAGCCGAATTTATTATTTGACTAACTATCACTTGGCTTTAGTAATTAATATCAAAGATTTTTTTTATGGTAGATAGGGTTAGTGGCCACCATCGCCCACGGACATTGGCAATACCTGAGATATCCTCTTGTTTTGCCTATGCGTTGCATCCTCGAAGATAGAAGGGGGTTATTAGAGTGTGTGAAGGAAAACACGCTGCGGTTTCAGTGAACCCTAAGCGAGAACCTGGAATTCATTAGATCCGCTGCGTTAATAGGATGGGAGAGGTGTTAAATCTGGCGTAAATGCGGCTTGACCGAAATGCGCCATTGACTTGGTCGGGGAATAGATTAAGTATTGGTAATAATACTAAACCCAAATACGATTCAATACATCAGATTAATCAAGGAGATTATTTCTATTCGAATAAATTTAATATATAAAATTCTCGTGTGCGGTGTTTGTTACCAAAATCCTCCGAAAGTGCTCGACCGATTTTTATGAAATTTTGTTTGCATATCAAGTAGGTTTAATAAAAAAAGGAATGGCCTATAATATAAGCTACGGGCGCAATACGGTCAAGATATAATTAAACGTTACGATCTCGTACTATTATGACAGGAACCTAAGCAATGCCTTGGACTTGTGACTTGGCTTGGCTTAAGGGAGCCCTTTAAGTAATTACAACACTCGCCTCCTCTGCCCAGGTTCTCTGTTTAAACCTAAGGTTAGCCTAACACAAGGCTAACCTAAACCTAACTTACACTTCCGACATATATATGTCGGGGATTTTAAAATGATGAAAAGGAGATGAAAGGAGGAAGATGGGGAATATTGGGGAACACTAAAAGGGGGTGATGGTATTGAATGGAATATTGGGTAAACGCAACGTAGATACTCCTACTGAACCGATAATTTATCAAATAGATCTCTAACAATTACGAGAGAAACCTAAGCAGTGCCTTGGACTTGTGACCAAGGTGTAGGCTTAAGGATATCCTTTAAATGATCATAACACTCACCTCCACTGCTCAGGCTCTCTGTTTAAACCCAAGGTTAATCGCACATAAACCGAATCTAACACAAGGCTAACCTAACCTAACATTGTGTTTACTTAACCACATGGCAATTACATTGTAAGGACTTACGTGACCTTAGTTGGACAGCACTTCCACACTACACTGCACTGCACTTGACACTATCACTATCACTAGCACTACTTAGATGATGTTCACTTCTTGAGAGACCGCGCACGACTAAGACTTCAGTTAGACTGTCAATCGCATATAAAGGGTCGAGGGTAGAGACTGTCAAAACAACGGAAGTGACTACTACCCCACTCCAACGCCATAGACAACGATAACGATTCGATTAATCGATAATCTTTTACTATGCTCCGACATATATTAAGTGATAAAGGTGGCCCATCTCAAATTAATGATTGTAACTGAGACACATTTGTCTGCCCATAAGTAATTGTAACATAACTGTAATTAGACAATTTCTACAACAGGTTAAAGAACTGTGAAGTGCGAAGTATTTCAAAATAATAAGAAAAAATCTAGACCATTCACTGTACACTTAACACGCCGTTATGTCTAGATAAAAAATCTTAAAGAGGTCGCTTGTATGTCTGTTATGCCTTGTAATCTAATCTTTGTTAAATTTGGATTAATCTATGACAAAAATTAATATTTTTACAAAATAAATTCGGCTAAAACAAGTATTCTGTCACGTGACGTAAAGCATGTGACATCGCGTCACGATATTACCACATTTTATGTAGTAAAAAGAGTAGAAAAAATTACTAATATAATACAAAAATAATTGTTTCTGACGACGTGACGTCACTCAACCTATTCGAAGTAATTTTGTGTAATGTACATAAATAATGGATTTCTTTTTAGTTAAATAGTTAGATGTAAGGTTACAGTATTATGTTTTTTTATTC
The DNA here is from genome assembly GCA_905147385.1 of Limenitis camilla. NCBI lineage: Eukaryota > Metazoa > Arthropoda > Insecta > Lepidoptera > Nymphalidae > Limenitis > Limenitis camilla. Next base: position 1,668,122 of record LR990244.1, read on the forward strand.
AGTTAGATTTTATCTTTTTTTAGTATATAAAAATAAAAGTTTAGCACAGACGAGTCATTTCCACACTCCGTGAATGAACTCAACCTTGATAGTAAACCGGTTAACTACAGACGGACATGACCTGGACGACTTTGGGTTACTTTGATTTATTCTATGTTTTTGATGCAAATTTTATTATTATGCTAGTAATAAAAATCAATTTTAAAATGAAAAGGATAAAAATTGTATGAACATATGACGTCAAAGTATAAAACTAGATTTATGGTATTATATAATATTTCTCTAAAATTTCTGCAATTTACATTTTTAAATAAAAGATAAATTAACTTTATAAAAGAACTCTAAATCCTAAAAACATCCCTATTCAATCCTAGGCCCTGCACTTGATTGGACTATTATAATGGATACGTATGTATAAAATTATAAAATCCCCGAGGATGTTGGTATTTCGTCATCCAGACCAGACATTTTCCTCTTGTCTAAAGCCACTAAACGCGTAGTAATTGAAGAACTTACCGTAACGTGGGAAACAAACATAACTAAAGACCACTCAATGAAACTAAATAAATATTATGAACTTACGGATGAATTGATGAGAAACGGTTATGTAGTAAATTTATATGCTGTAGAAGTAGAAGCGAGAGGTATACCAGCAACCACCGAGTGGAGAAAGTGAGTGTTAATGTACATCGATGGACCCGGCACCCGAACGGTAAAGCCATGGAATGCTAAGAAGTTCGTCTCAAAAAAATACCATTAAAAATATGAAAAATTAGAAGTCAACCAGCAGCGGGAACACGGTCGAAGTTGCTGATGGTTAGGGCTCCAGAGAGAGGAACTTCCTCACGATACGTGCCGTGTCCAGGACTACTGATTTCTGCAACATTATTATTAACTCCGTCTAGAGCCAGACACTGCCTTATTCTATTGCTTGTCAAATGTTTTCGAAGTTCTGAGCATATATTTAACTGAATTTGACGGGAGTGGAATCAAGTTTGAAGAATGAGTACTTCTGAAATAATCTCTTTGTTTATACGCATCATTTATGTTCGTATCAATTGAATTGTCAACCTTCAATACCACCAGACCGTGTAGGCAACGGTTGACAGAGTAAAGAAATTAAATGTTAATATGTGTATAACATATGTTATATATCGTAAATAATTTGCTTCTATAAAATATTAAGAAGTTCTCAAACATTTTATATTTTTAGGTAAAAATCAAAAAAACGCTAAACATTAGCAACATTATTATATGACGGTGAGGTAGGACGGAGTTGACTAATTTTAAATATTTCTTTAAAATCATGTGACAGACAGAATATATATTATATCAATAATTTACACTATGCTAAAAAACGAGTATCATTAGACTTTTGGCAATCGTGTAGCGTAAAAAAACCATTTCTAGTGTTGTTAACTGCCAAATCGGTAGGTAGTTATGTTATGTAATAGTAATTGTTGCCAGATTTATTTGTGTCTAGCTGACACGCCCTCAATTGCGTTAAATATTTTTGTAAAATGACTAATTCAAATATTAGTTATTAGACCATCATACTCTGCCATAACTTCACTGTAAACTTATGCCAAGACGGAGCCACCTAGCCTTAGCCGTTTGGTGACAAAAGTGAACAAATTTACAAAATTTAATTACTGTGTAATATGTTTCATTAAAAAGGATTTCAATAAGAACATCATCTCGTGATTCGCTCTCTCGTTTCGCTGCGGTAAAATAGATTTATAAAAAGAAATCAATGTAAAAGATGTCAACTCTGGTAATTTGAAGACTACAAATACATTCTATTTATTTCTATAATAAGCCTTTAGATACTCTGTTTCAGTGATAAAATTAACCAACTTCGCCTATCGATGTTTCATAATCTTTCTTTTATCACCGAAAATTTCAACTTTTAGCTTGTAGTTACTTTGGGGTTTGTGATATTTTATTATATACTAGTGGCCCATCCCGGCTTCGCGCGGGTGGAATATTATTTTTAAAAATATATTGGCCCTCCCGCATTTCGGTGGCCCACTCTCTTGCCGCTTTACTCACTGCTCTGCGTCGCTATACTGGCCCGTCGCGTCGGCGTGTATTTTTTGTTTATATTGATATTTTTAATTTCGTGATATCTTTTGAATGGAAAGTCCGATTTTAATAATTCAAAAAGTAATTTACAGGTATTGAAATAGTCTTGAATACGAAATAATTTATTTGGATAAGGATTAATACAAAGTTATAGAAAACATGGTCTGATTTTGATAAGCATTTTTATCAACTTTTAAAATGTAAAAAAGTAGTTATAGTGACATAACTATAATAGTTGAACATATGGTCTCGCGGACTTTTTTGTAGATATTGATACGTTCTATAATATTGTAGAATATTTTTTTGTTCTATCATCAATACTTTTTGCAGCGCATGCGATGAAAGATATTTTATGGCTAATTTTTTGGCACCTTGGGTTGGTTTTCGTGAGATTTCTTAAGGATCTCTAATTTTTTCTTTTAATAAATATAGCCTATGTTACTCAGGGATAATGTAGCTTTCTAATGGTGAAAAAATTTTTGAAATCGGTCCAGTAGTTTTTATGTTTATTCGTTACATACAAAAATACAAAAATACAAAAATACAAAAATACAAATCTTTCCTCTTTATAATATTAGTATAGATTGTGAGAGGTCTGTGTTAGCACAGGAAATCAATTATATACATTTATTGCCGGCGCAAAATGTATATATTTCTAAATTTATCTTTGTTCGGTTTGTCTTACTTATAGTTTGGTCGACAAAATTCATTTACATATGTTTGCGCACTGACCCAGGATGAAGGTGTTATGGACATCGTGTTACTCGGTGGAAGCACGTGAAAGAGGAAAAGAGCATAGATAACATTATCATGATGATAAAATGACTTGTCAGTAGAAAAGGGACTTATTTATGTTTTTTGTATTTTATCCTTATATATTCCACTTGGTATTGTCCACAACAATATAGGTGGTTAAAATTCCAAAAGTTGATTCGAGAAAAGGATGTTAGTTGTTATGGCCTGAGCTTTGCGTGTTTGCTTTGCTCGACTTGTCGGATTCACTGCCGTGCCTTCCAGGTAGCGCGTTCAGGTGTTGTTCGTTTAATAACAATGTAGATCGTGTAGATTATGAATGTTCTGTTTACACATATAAACATCAGTGTATTGAACCCAATCAAAAATAAACTCAACGGGCACGAGATTGGCTTCTCGACACAATTTGTAAGAACTTGTTCCAAGAATAGCTGAATGTGCGTTATCTTGATTGAATCAATACCTAATCACTAATCATTTTCTATTTCATTTTGTGTATCGCCTATCTAAATTTAAGCGGAAATTACTATAAAATTAAAATTGTACTACCCTTGGGGTGTCCAACGATGAAATACTCATATAAATATGCTCGGAACTTTTTTGTACGAAACGAAAGCGTTAAATTGAACGTGACGTCACATTGTGTTTCCCGTCACGTGACAGAGTGCCTATTTTAGCCGAATCTATTTTGTTAAAATATTTAAAAAAATTATTTTACATATTATAATTAATATTAAACTGTCTTCTCTTCGAATAGGCTTGTGACCACTAATAACCTATTACTTGGTTTATGGTTTCTAATTATGAAGTATGAAATGAAGAGACGTAGATAAGAAAAAAACAGTCTATTTGTCATAAAGGTAAAACATTATTCATATTTTTAGAAAAAAAATCGAAAAATTCGTCAGTCGATCAGAAAGTGTTACGTCACACCACGCAAAACATTATTGTTGTTGTTGACGTTTTCATACACAGTTGAAACTTGACACAGATGTAAACAGTTTTGTTTCGCAGGCTGTGACGTCATTCAAGACGCCATGACACTTCATCGTTTTCAAGGGAATCTAAATTGCTTTTTTAAACACAAAATACGTAATGTAAATATTGCTTTTTCGGTTTCAGTAAATGGGACTAAACTATTAGAATTTATTATAAATAGTAGAAAATGTTTCGAAATTTTTATAACATTTAAACAACTGATTAAAGATCGCTGAACTAACATATCAATAAACAATTTATCCATTTATAGTTTATGTAAATATTAGGGCTGCCAAGAGATGATATCACAGTTTATTTATTTTTTTAAATCTCTTTATTGTACACTAGCGACCCATCCCGGCTTCGCGCGGGTGGAATATTATTTTTAAAAATATATTGGCCCTCCCGCATTTCGGTGCCCCCTCTCTTGCCGCTTTACTCGCTGCGCTGCGTCGCTACACTGGCCCGTCGCGTCGGCGTGTATTTTTTGTTTATATTGATATTTTTAATTTCGTAATATCTTTTGAATGGAAAGTCCGATTTTAATAATTCAAAAAGTAATT